>CM052297.1:11446247-11538818 GCA_028455765.1 Lasioglossum oenotherae | reverse complement strand
GTAAGATTCTAGTCCCTTTCTAGTTACAATCCGAAGGTATCCTACCGCCCTGTTTTATTTCGTGTCGTTGTCATTAGAATGCGGTTGAAATCGGATTCTACGCAGATCGGATAGCCATCGATGTCTATGAAGCATAGTAGACGTCCATCTCACCAGAACCATCCGATCCCTATCACAAATTGGGACACAACTCCGATAAGACTTAATGGCAAGTTGCTACGAAGCGCTTCCGCAGAGTGGCGATCGAGGTACCTACGTCTTACGTGTATGTATATTATATATATATATATATATATATATATAAATCTATGTATAAACTAACAATTATTATCTTTCGTGTTTCCTCGCGTCTTTCCTTTTCGTTTCCCGTGGACGTCCGTCCGGTATTTACTTCTATGTACACACGCGCGCCGCCGCGCCGCGATCACTCTTTTCTTTCGCTGCGAACGGAGTCGAGTTCGCTCGGTGTCGCCGATGAAACTTGGATATTCCCTTGGTTGTTCGGTTAGTTGAGCCTTACGATTAAATAACGATCCAGGAGGAGTTCAGGGATTATGTGTCTCGCGCGTGTCGGCGAGTTTATGGCATTGGGACGCGCTTGTAGCACCGTCGCGTCAGGGCAAGCAATGCGTGTTTCGCTTTCTTCGAACGGAGTCGTTTCGAAAAATCTTATCAAAAGCTCGGAAGGGATTAATCCTCGTTGCTAATCCCGTTTCCTCTGGTTCCCTTCGTTCTTCGTCAATTTCCACAGAGTCTTTCTTTCATCCTCCGCGCGAGGAGAACAGCATCCAATAAATTAAACAAGAAACAAACGGAGAGAAGAAGAAGAGTGTGGTACAACAAACAAAGAGAGAGAAAGAGACAGATATAGAGGGAGAAAATGGAGACTATCAAACATGGGATTGAGATTCGTAAATAAAGTGAAGTTGACGGGCGTTTGACAGGGATTCCAACAGCTTCTGCGAGTCTGCGGACGATTTTCGCGATGGACGATCAGCGAATTTGTTTCAGTGACACGGAAACGCACAGATGGCCCGTATACGCGGCGCGTGTATCACTGATCAAATTTCCGCTCTCTATTCTTCCTGGCGACGCGTCGCCCTTATGATTCGCCCGTGAACCATCGGGGCGAACGCGTCACGCGCAATCTTTCCCGATTGATTGTTTCGTTAGTGTCGGGATTATCGGCCACGTTCGTGGCGAACGACAAGGAAGATAGAAAGGGGAGAGTCGATCGTGTGTCCGAGCACTGATGAGATTCCAAATGCGATGGGACGCGTTCAGAGGTGCGTGATTATGATATCGTCGTCGATATCGTCCTTCTCGTCGTCGGTCTCCTCCACCTGGTTCGCCTCAGCTTGCGCAATCTTCGGGTTATCCGCGATAGCCTTCAACCTCTTCTGTTTACGCCTGTGTAACAATTCCACCACTATATAGCCGGTGGTGCCGATGATCAACACCGTGAACATCACGTACAGCTTCATACGGGCGCACAGGTGGGTGCTGTACGCATATGCTATCACGAAACCCGCGCTCTCCCATAGCCTGTAGTTCGAGAACGCTGCTTCCTTGTTGCGCCTGAACAGAGTCCCGTACAAACCTGTGAACAGCGGGCAGAGATTGTGAAACATTGAATTTTCCGTGTTTAATTATTAGACTGCGGATCATTATGCAAAATCAAAAATGTTTGCATCGATTGCAGGACACAGGAGCCAAATAAAAATTGTATTTTTGTTTTAATTATTCTTTGAAGCTGAAACTAATATATCGATGTCTTTAAATATTTTTATCATGTCCACTGCTTTAAATTACATGTACCTATTTTTGTCATAAATGCATAAAATCCGCAGTCTATTAATTACACACTCCTCGAAAGAATTAAGGGATCACTTGTGCGAACCCGAAAAATCGCTCCCACTTTACGTGATCATAACTTCGTCAAAAATCGTCGTATCGATATCGTTAAACAATGGTTTGAAAGCCTGAAACCTCTAGGTTCAGATGCTCTGTTTCAAATTGTTGTTATGTTGGCTTTTTACAAAGTTATAGCCAGATGAAGACAACATTTACGGTTAACAAACATTTTGTGCAACTTTGGAACATCACACGGGGAGCAACAAATTTTTTTGATAAATCGCGTTAATATCATTTGGAAGGGCTATCTTTCCTGTGTAAAATGTGTGGTTATTGAATATTGTGCGATTTTGTTCATTCGAGTTATTCAAAATTGAAGTAAATATGGGCTTTTTAACTTTAACTGGCTCCGGAAAGCGAAAAAATTATCATAGAATCTTGTGCAAAAAAGCAATAGAAAGAGCGTTCCTTTCTCTTGAAGGCACTCCTTTTGTTTTTTCAATTTCATTAACATTCGTAAAGTGGGACCAATTTTTCGGGTTCGCACAAGTGATCCTTTAATTCTTTTGAGTGTAGTTCATTTTTCAAAAAAAAACTACCTTACCATAGGATGGGAGTCATTAAAGCGCACTTAGGAGAGAGAAAACGCAATACACGTACAAGGATGCAAAGAATTAAAGTAGGTAGGAAGCATTACAGATAAGACATATATCGCTGTTTACATAGGGATTAGAAGACAATCGAAATTACTAAGCATTGCGAAGTATTAACACTCGCACGATAAACTTACAGGCAAATAGAAAATCATTTTCTAAAACGAGTGTACTCGATAGTTTTATTTACTAACGTCGAGTAGTACTAGAGGTATCTCATTAGTTACTCATTCGTACTCACTCAGTTCTCAATGTTACGATCCATTCCATATTTATCACGATCATTAATTCAGCAAGCTAATCCCGGTAGACGGTAACAGAATGAATTTTCATAAACTTCAATCACTCTACAAATTAATCTTTACCGCTGCATCTCTGTGCAAGTATGAATTACACTTCCGTTATGTTCCGAAATTGATATTCCAACCGAGCGTGACTTAACCCCTAGCTTTTATGCAAACCCCATGTTTTTATATTTTGTTATATCATATTAAATGATATACAGTAGTGGAGAAAAGTTTAAGAACGCTCTGAAAAAGATGGTAGCTATTTTAATATTGTACTATACGATCCGAACTTTTTTTGGGAAGCTAGAGCAATTAGTTTACTACAGGATGTGAAAAGAAATTTTTTCAAAAATTGCAATTCATCGGAATTGTGGAGAAAATACTAAAAGCTGCATTTTCAACTTTTTTATGTGGGCCTATATTGCAAAGTTAAGAAATACGTTTTGTCGATCTGTGTCAATTATATGCACTGTGAAAGTTTCAACGAAATCGGTTCATTCGGGAAGAAACGACAGGCATTGAAAGACGTAAGATTCCTCAGATTAATTGCAGTTAGAGACCGAAAATCGTGAAAGTCTGCAATTTTTAGCATCTTTAAACGTTTGTAGCTCATTGCAATATCGACCTATTTTGACGAAATTTTCCGAATATGTAATATGCCACCCAATAAGGATGTCTTTTCACATCCTGCAGTAAACTAATTACTCTAGCTTCACAAAAAAGTTCAAATCGTATAGTTTAATATTAAAATAGTTATCGTCTTTTTTAGAGGGTGTTTAAACTTTTGTCCACTACTGTATATACACATGCTTTCATTTTGCTATATCGTATTAAATATGTTTTTTACGTACGGAATTATATGTAAAATTTTATTTTAATGGTCGCGTTTTTTATAAGAATTTAATTCCGAGGAAGTTCGATTTTCTTAAAAATTCCTTTATGTTAAAACTTCTTTATTTCTTAAAAATTCTTTTCCCGATCAAAAATACCATAAACTTGAAGATCATTATCCGCATCTGATGCGTAGACATTCGACGGCAAAAACATCAAGAACATTAAGAAAAAAAATAAATGTCTATTTCGCTCCAGTTAGTTGCAACTTTATTTTGTTGTATGACGTTGTATGATTTTTAGTCATGGCTTGATTGGTAATTGGGTGTACCGAGCGGCTGTTTGACGCAGTTTGAAGACACTTACCATTAACTTGCGTCTGCCAGACGGCGTCTCCGACTCCCCACAGCCCGGAAACAGTGTAAAACACGTAGGGGTTGTCGGGATGCGGTTTCCAGTGGAGTAGCACGACGACAAGACTAGCGTGGACGATGGCGCCCAGCGCCATCAGCGGTTGTCTGCCGACGAATTTCATTAGAGATCCGAAGACGAGGGAACAGGCAGCGTTCACCACACCGAAGCAGATCATTACGTAGCCCACACGGTGTACGCCCAACGCGCAGGAAATGTACGCCTTGAAACAGAAAAGAAAGACATGTTCGGAACGTTAAACGCAACGGCGAGGTTCGCGGCGCGGCGCGGCGCCTCGATAATGTTCTCCGCCAAGATAGCAGGAGCTAATTCCATCGGCCAAGATCATCCTCATCAGCCAGCAAACTGTGTCTCATCTTGGTATTCGATATCGAGAAAAAACAAAATGCATGTACACACTTGCACATACGTGTCCAGATGAATTTTTATTCCGCCCCGGTTTTTAAGGCTTCAATAAAAGTAACTTATCTCGCATACACCCGCTGTCCGTGAATAAAGATTCGCCGATAACCGAGATATTCTGGTTATGAGTTATTCCAACTTATACGGACTACCAAAGGGGCTCGGCTAGGCGGCATTCAGACGCCGGATCATCGAGATATTAGGTCTACGTCGCGGTTTTAAATGGGGATGCTCGCAGTCTGGATCCGAGTACGTTTCTCATTAAAATGTACAGTCGCGAAAGAAAATCTTGCTGCATCTTGTTGCGAGGAAGTTGCGGCTCGTCGTATTTGTTTGAGCGCAGGGAGCAATACAGGGTGACAAGAAATAACGGAATTAAACATTTCTTATCATAATTCTGTCAGATCGACGAACTTTGAAAAACCAAATGATAACAACCATACATAGACCTTTAGTATTCATATATTTAACAAGTTTCGAAGTGGCCACCCTTTGAGCCGATTCAGAGGCTCAAACGTGTCTTGAAATTTTCGGCTATGGGCCGCTGCTCTTCTGGCGTCATTCGGTCCCACACCCGGCGCAGAGATTTTTTCAGCGACTTGAAACTTTGATGGGGCTGAGCACAGGCCCTGGCCTCCAAAATCGACCAAACGCTGGAGTTCATAGAGTCGAGATCCGGTGAGTACGGCGGCCATTCCGCAGATGTGATGAAACCTGGAAAATGGGATTTGCTACGGTTTTCGTGGATCAAGGGGTCAAAATCAACCAAGAATTGTATCGACGGGACATTCTCGAAGCCGTCGTACTTCTGTGGGCCCAACAGCACCTCGGCGATCCGGAATGGACGTTACAGCAGGATTCCGCGCCGGTCCACAGAGCGAAAACGACTCAGGAGTGGTGCAAAACCCATTTTCCCGGTTTCATCACATCTGTGGAATGGCCGCCGTACTCACCGGATCTCAACTCTATAAACTCCAGCGTTTAGTTGATTTTGAAGGCCAGGGCCTGTGCTCGGCCCCATAAAAATTTGGAGTCATTGAAAAAATCTCTGTAGCAGGAGTGGGACCGAATGACGCTAGAAGAGCTGCGGCCCATAGCCGAAAATTTCAAGACACGTTTGAGCCTCTGTATTGGCGCAAAGAGTGGCCATTTTGAAACTTCTTAAATATATGAATACTAAAGGTTCATGTTATGGTTTTTATTATTTGGTTTTTCAAAATTCGTCGAATTGACAGAATTATAATAAGAAATGATTAACTCCGTTATTTCTTGTCACCCTGTATTATTTCGGAAGATATGCCACTAATTTATTTTTAATCCCTTTGGGATAACTGCTACCTGTGTACCGAATTTCAGGTTTGTGTGTCTTCTGTGTTTCTTGATCGATCGAATGCTTCATTGTGGAACTTTTTCAATGTCCTCGAAGTCATATCTTTTTCTAGTGGTTACTACATGGAAGCAGGAAGGTATTTTTGCAAATGACGTTACGGGGAACAACTTTGCTAAATATGCAGCGTAGACAAGATGGCAAATACTTTGATAAAAAGTGACTATTAGATTCGCTTGACATGACGCCAGATAAGATGGTGGGACCCGAGGAACGTAATGGTGATAGCTTCGGAGTGAGAAGCCTTGAGTTCTTTATTAATTTTGTTCGGAGTATAAGTCGACCTATCAAGATTACCTGCTGCAGCTGCTTTGCAATTAAGACTCTGTTGAAAATTAGAATGAACGTTTTTGGACCTACAGTGACTCCTATCTCGAGAAAATGATCACTTTTTCAATATTGGGCTGGATACAATTTGAACTTTTTTGGGAAGTCGGAGCAATTGGTTTACCACAGGATGTGAAAAGAAATTTTTCCGAAAATTGCAATTGGTCAGAATTGCGGAGAAAATACTAAAAGCTGTATTTTACAACTGTTTTGTATGCATTGTGAAGTTAGAGTTTTGCCATCTTTGAACGTTTGTAGGTCATTAAATCAGTCAACGAAAAGTTGTAGAGGGAAATGGAAGGAACACAATTTTTTAACTTTGGGTCTTTGTTTGGACTAGTTAGGAGGTAAACATATTAAAAGTTCCCAATCCTAGGAGGTGAGCGGAGTGCAGGGGGGGCACATAGAAGGCCCCCTTTTTCGGTTTTCCGCTTATATCTCGGAAACTATGTGTCCTACCGATAAGACCATTCTATACAAAATTAAAGCTGACAAAATGTGCCACAAGATTGATTGTATTCAGTTTTTCGCTATCTCGCATAGTTTCCAAGATATCAGCGCTCAAAGTTCACTAATTGTGCTGAAGAGTTAGCTAGTCAAATAAGGAAAAATTTCTTTTTCAGAATTAATGAACTTTGAGCGCGGATGTCTTGGAAACCATGCGAGATAGCGAAGAACTGAATGGAGTCAATCTTATGGCACATATTGTCAGCTTTAATTTTGTAAAGAATGGTCTTATCGCTAGGACACATAGTTTCCGAGATATAAGCGGAAAACCGAGAAAGGGGATCTTCTACGTGCCCACTTTCAACCCGCTCACCTCCGAAGAGTAGGGACTTTTAGTATGTTTATCTCCTAACTAGTCCAAACAAAGTCCCAAAGTTAAAAATTGTGTTCCTTCCATTTCCCTCTACACCCTCCTTATGAGCATTCATTGACTCGACTAAATGTATGTTTTACATTTTCCATATAAACTCATGTAAAAAAGCTGCAGAACACAACCATAAGTATTTTCTTAGCGATTCCGATAACCTGCAACTTTTTATCAATTCCATAAGATTCGTTGCACTTTTCGAGGTTGTCGCAAAAGATGAACTTGATCGTAGTTTAAAATAATTCTCGTATTTTTGCGATCGCAGAATCGATTTCTCGTCGGTGGAGCTGAGAAAAGGTCTCGTACTAACCCGAAGAAATTTCACTGGAATGGAATGGGAAGACCAGCAGGGATGCGTCTATGCGCTTTCATTCTGGCATGCGTGTGCGTGCGAGAGCAAAGCCTCGCGGCTACGCGCGTTCGATACGCGGAGCTGTGAAAAAAGGAACGAAGAAAAGAAGAAATACTGGTTCACGGGATTCCAGGTATGGAAGTGGTATCGGGGAATTGCTGCAAGAATAAGATTCTGGGCTATTTATAACATGTGGAACCAGCTGATTCAATGGGAGCCAGGCGTCTCGGGGATCCTGATGCCTTCCAGTAGCATTTATTTCTCCAATTACTTTATTCCTTGGCCATCTTGTTGTATATATATTTCGTCATCGAACTGGTTTCAAACAAGTTTGCCTTCCAAACTGTATCATTCCTTTTTTCCCCACTCTTTTCCTCTCCTCCTTCTCCTCCTCCTCGAACTTCTTATCCTCTATCTGTCCCTCTTTTCCTCCACGCAATCCAATCGTTGCATTATACAATTAATAATCAGAAGATGATTCGGTGGTTTAAACGGCCGAAGGATGATGCGTGCTTCGGTCTGATATTTTAGCGTATCTGTGATCAGCGGCATGTATTTCCGGAGAACAATTGCACGACCTCGCATGGCCGTTACGCATCATGAATCTGCCGTTCTGTATCCGGTTGGTATCCGGGTGATCCTAGTCAGTCTTTTTTCCTTCTTTTTTTTTCTTTTTGTTGTTGTTGCTGCTGGTTGTTCTGGTCTATTCGACGATCAGGATAATCGTTAATGGCTCCAGGATGCCAGTTTTGGACGTCAGCTCTATCCGTAAACGTTTTTCGTCGTCGAATTCATTGCCTTTTGACTTTTAATCCGACAGGAAACTCGTTTGACTTTGTAATACTAAATACTGCTCGCCGCCCGAGGATTCACTCGCGGTTTTCATCCGCGTGCTACGTCGTTTGCAATTAAATGATCCAATTAGCTGCGATATTCCCTTTCCCAGATCAAAACGACGTCGTCCCTCTACCCTTTTTAGTACCGACCGAATTTTTTCGGTAATCGAAGGTGAACAGATTTTATCATTTCACGCAGGGAGATTCAAAGAATTTTACGATCTACAGCCACTCCCATTAATATTCGGACATATTCTTAAAAGGATGATAACTTTTCTAACCCTTAGCACTCGAATGGACACTCGTTCGAACTGCTCCTCAATCGTAAATCCTCCCTACATTATTCATTTATTTTCTAAGCGAGCGGGACAATACAGTGCTAATATTTATTTTCAACTTCCTCAAAAAATGTAAGATTAGGATTCAGCGTTTACCGTGTTCATATTAATTTCACTTTATAAACCGAACATGGTTTACGGCATCAATAAATAAATAATTAAAGGGCCCACATAAAAATGTTAAAAAATGCAACTTTTAGTATCTTCTCTACACTTCCGACTAATTGAAATTTTAAAAAAAAAGAACGTACAAATTTCTAGCCAACTCCATTCGTTCCGATCGACCATGAAAATATTTATTTTCCGCGAAGATCCGCGATCTACTAATTGCGCGAACATTCCTGAATCGTTCATTTTGCTTGATTCTTCGACAAGGGGCGCACAGTGGGTAAATTTGACCTAACTCGATTCAAAATCAAAGAACTTTCGATAGAAATTAGGTAGAGCGATGAAATTTTTTTTCAATTAAAGCTGAAACTTTGCAGAATATGGGAAAATAGGGAGATTACGGTACGAACGATTTTTAACCTTGAGAAAATTCGTTAAACACGTAGAATTTCAAGAAAATGTGGTTTCTTTAGTATATATCGTTTCCCGCCGATTTTTTCACGCTGATTTCAAATTTTGAGATCAGATTTGAGATCAGCGCGAAAAAATCTACAGGAAATGATATATAGCATGTTAAAAAAAAATTATTCCGGCGCGTGGTAACGAAGAAACCTCATTTTCTTGAAATTGTGAATGTTTAACGAATTTTCTCAAGGTTAAAAACCGTTCGTACCGTAATCTCCCTATTTTTCCCATATTCAGCAATGTTTCAGCTTTAATTTAAAAAAAAATTCATCGCTCTACCTCATTTCTATCGAAAGTTCTTTGATTTTGAATCGAGTTAGGTCAAATTTATCCACTGTGGGGCGTAGAGGATAATTTGTAACGACTGTTTTCATGAAACAGATAGCAATTTAGCAGACATCTGCATTGTTAAATATACATTAGGCACAGGCATTATCGTTACGACCCCCACTGTGACCAAGTATAATGTACTTTTAATTAGTATTTTCTTGTGAAAGGTTTTTTCCTTACGTAACAATTTTCAATCACTCACTTGTGTAAAGTCTGCGCCGATGAACGCCTGCTCCATGCCGATCCATACTGTGATCGGTATGAGAAGCTGCTGATACGGTTTCTTCAGTTGATAAGCGGTTGCTGACAGCAATTGTATACCACTGAGATCCTGGCTATCGACTCGTCGTTGCTTTTCGCCATACCTGAAACAATAGGTGCAACGTTTCACTAAAAGTTACATTTATTTTTTGCCATTCTCCAGTCCGCTATTTTTTGGCCAAAACGCCAGAACTATTGATTTTACAAAAAAAAATGGTTATTGCATAAATTGTAGGAAATTTCCTCTAGCTTAATTTTGTATATAAATGTTTTTATCGTAAAATGAGTCGAAAAGGAGATATTGTCAAAAAACTGCTATTAGGCGCCATTTTTATCCAGTATGACGGCGCGAGCGGCAAAGATACGAGGTGGCAAAGTTGAAATTCGGAAAGAGCACATCGAAATCTATGAAATTACACGTTTCTCAAACTCCCGGAAAACTTTCCAGGTAAAACTACCAAATGACTGTATTAATACGATTCTTTTCATTTTGTGCATACTAACCTGATGCAATTTACTCATGCAACGCTTAAATGTTTAGTAGTTTATATTACATTTGACATAAAGTAATTCAATAACGTAACAATTATTTTACATTACCATAAGCAATATTTACAGTGATATAATTGTCAGAATATGTAGGTTTTCAAGAGGATATTCCCTCTAGATGCATTTTCTTCGACACCGATGATTGTGGAGCTATCTCTGTGAACGAGAATAACCGGGTGACGTGTTTATATCATCAACCATAAAATCGGTAATTCGGAATTCCGGTAACATCAGGAAACGAGCGCGTCGCGTGTATACGGAGCTCTACAATAGAAATCCCAGGACAATATCGACTGGATCATTGAAGATGAGCCACACACGCTCGTAATAATCGGATACGTTCGACGTAATATCGAGGCGCAATTCGGCCGGTTCAATTTCCAGAAAAACCGTCTCAAAATTAAACTATGCAACGACGACGTTGCGGTACACATTCGCGTGCTGGTATTACAGAACCAGCATCGCAGCCATCTCTCAACGTAATTATTGTTGCATTTAAGCCTGCAATTAGGGTAAAGCCTCGCGGTTCGTAGTCAATCATCTTCTACAAAATGATTCGTGGTTTGTAGCTGTTGCTTTCGTAGATTTCTCGTCTCTATAGAACCCTCTTCTTCAGATTAATTGTTGGATGTCTCTGGACTTCTTCTTGGAAACAATGTTGTCTGTTGTTTTCAAGTGTGTTCCTTGATTTTCGACATTAAGCGTTATTGCCGTACAAAATTAGAATTTCTTAATCATTTTAGTAGGCTGAAAGTAATGTTAAAAATTAGTTCGTTGTAAAGCAGAAGTTTCAATCTTCCAGTTTATGGTGTTCTTGATCGGGAGCTAGTCAAGTAAGGCACAAAATGAACTTTGAGCGCGGATATCTCAGAAACTATGCATCCTAGCGGTAAGACCGTTCTATACAAAATTAAAACTGACAAAATGTGCCATAAAATTGATTGGATTCAGTTTTTCGCTATCTCGTATAGTTTCCGAGATATCCACGCTCGAAGTTTACGAATTGCGAAAAATAAATTTTTGCCTTATTTGACTAGCTAACTCTTCAGCACAATGAGTGAACTTTCAGCGCGGATATCTCGGGAGCTATGCGAGATAGCGAAAAACTGAATCGAATCAATCTTGTGGCACATTTTATCAGCTTTAATTTTGTATAGAATGGTCTTATCGGTAGGACGCATAGTTTCCGAGATATAAGCGAAAAACCGAAAAAGGGGACCTTCTACGTTTAGTATGTTTACCTCCTAACTAGTCCAAATAAAGTCCCAAAGTTAAAAATTGTGTTTCTTCCATTTCCCTCTACAACTTTTCGTTGACTGGACTATCGGTAAACCATTCTCAAAGAAGAATAAATGAAAGCAAAAAACGGGAAGTCGCTTTTTGGGAACGATGTTGGGATCTTGTATGGTATGGCAATTATAATGCATTTCAAATTTGCTAAAAATGCGCTCGTAACATGTGTCGCTAAGTGATTCATTATTTTATAGTAGAACGTAACCCTTCGCACCTGTCTGGCGCCCCTGAGTCGCAGCATTGAATAGCGTCCGAGAGACGGCAATGTCTTTCCTCATTACATTTTAGATGTCTGTTGCCTCTATGCATTTCGCAAGGTGCATTCAACTAGCATATGTATAAACGCGGCATTAAGCTCAAACATTGTTTTCAGAACTGCACGAAAGAATTTCTCGCTTGCGTTCGGATTAATAATGCCAATCGTTTCACGATTCCGTTCCGTGGGATCCATTTCTCCTTCAACCGCGGAGGAATGCAGCGCTCGTAATCATGCTAGACTCCGTGTTCTCGGAACAATCGATTCATAATCGTATACGTCGATCTTTAAATCAAGTTAAACGGCCGCCGATGATCGATCCGCCGGTCAATAAAAATAACTGTCTGCTGATTCGTTGCCTCGAATGAATTTTTTCCGTCGCTAATTACGTTGTCACATAAATTACCGTGCGCGGCCGCTGTCGGCAGCGATTTTATTAGAAATTATGCACCTGCGAGGATAAATTAGCTTTTTTACGCTCTTCAAGTGTCTCCGCGCATCTTCCCGTCTCGCTGGTCAGTGTCGTCTCTGATTTTACAAAATGTGCTTCGAACATTTTACGAGAATGGTAAACTTTTCGCGAGTAGCTGTAATTTAAAACAGTAAAAGTAAACACGTTAAAAAAGAGAATCAATTTCTATTTTCCATAAAGATCCGCCGTCTAATTACAAGCTATCAAGTGAAACATACATCAAAATTAATTCACGTGACTTAAACAACTGATTTGAAGAATATAAGCGACGAATGAATGAACGATACGATTGGATACACAGTCCAATTAAATGATATTTCAGAATCCGATCGTAAAATCCTCATTTCACCATGTCTAAACTGTTTACCGTTTCGAATACCATTGAACATTCATGAATTATGTTCAGGTCTGAATTCACGAGTGGATTAACGGTGGATAGGAGCTGTACCAGCGAGGACCGGCAAGAATCATTCGACCGTCGTCTACACAGTGTTCCGATGATACTCGCCTCTCTCAGTCGCTGGAGAATTATATGTAAATAGAAAGGCCCTGTGCCTATTATGCTGACTGAATAATACGAGGCTGACTCTATCACTTCGTGGCAGCCACACGCACGTGCAACAGTATCTAATTACATTTCATATAAGCCGCTCGATAGTAAGTGGTATAGAAAACCAGTAACAGTTGCAGAATCGTTGCTGACTGTATTTTCTCGACACCAAGACGCTGTCGTGTCCGTACGCGATGTTCCATGAACGTAAAAATGAAAAATTATCCGATTTTTATGCAAAATGAAAATTGTCTATCTGAATTGCAACAAACTGGAGTAAAATAGACATTTATTTTCTTCATTGATATATTTAATAGGTTGACAATAATCTAACAGAATTTTTAAACTCTCCGAATGTGTTTACCGTTCTAAATCACATATACTCATTTTTAACTGACTTCGAAAAAGGAGGAGATTACTCAATTCGATCTGTATGTGCCTTTCTTTTTCTCTGCTTTTGTTCTATGTATGTTCACCGATTACGACGAGATGGATGGACCAATCAGGACGAAACCTTCTGCATTTTGTAGGGTATGTCTCCCGATTGCTGCCTTGAAAACAAATTTTGCAGTTTTTCATTCTTCGCGGTTTGTATTGCAAATAACCAATAAGACCGAAAAACCATTCTACGGTGTTCTACAAATTCTGCACGTTCCACTAAAAAGTGTGAAATAAAAAAATTAAACCGACTTCGAAAAAACGCACTAAAAAGTATGAAATAATTTGTTCCGTTTAATTTATGTGAACACACACGAACTTAAATATTAGGTTGTCCTAAAAGTTTCTTCCGGAATGTGTTCCTTTAATGTTGCTAAATAAATACAAACAATACGATAATGTTTATGTTAATATTTTAGTACTTCTTAATATGAATTTGCATTATGTACATGCATCGAAAACCAGCTTTTGGGACAACCTAATATTTATTTAGCAATATTAAAGGAACACATTCCGGAAGAAAGTTTTGGCACAACCTAATCCAATACAATCTTCTCGGAGGCGGCGTAAACTTGAAAATTTTCCAAATGACAGAAGTTGCTGATTATCACTTCATTGGAATATAGTGAAGTTGGAAATCAGTAGGAGGGAAGGGAAGACACATTAATATGTGAAAGCATGTAGAAGAATTTAAGGATTTGCGTAACTTCCAGTGTCGAAAATTTTCAATTTTGCGCCGCCTCCGAAAAGATTATATTGTATTTAAGTTCGTGTGTATTCACATAAATTAAACGGAACAAATTATTTTATACATTTTAGTGCGTTTTTTCGAAGTCGGTTTAACTGTTTTTTGTAATAAATTCATCAAATCCGCTGTCCAGATGCATATTAGCGTTCGTAAAACTGATTAATTTGACTTTACACAACGATCCACAAGCCTACCGATTAATCATCCCAAAATAAACGTTTTCAAAGAAGGAATTTGCGTCTTGAAATATAGAGAGTCCGAGCAGAATATATTTTCGAGACGAAAGATAACTGTTCCCGTCGAAGCCTGGTACAAACATAATAACACATCGAGAAATCCTTCGTCCAGTATCTCTGTAACACTGGCCAGTTCTATAACGTCCCTGTACTCTATGAGAGCAGCCGTCATTACATAAGACGCGAACATGTTAGATTGTTAGATCCACGATGGTGTGTCTCTGTCTCTTTCTTTCCCAGCAGTGCCAGGTAGTCGAGCGATCATGGCGAACCGTTTCCGAATCAGCACTATTCTGCCACCAAGCAGGTGAATTACTATAACGGTCCCCTCACTCTCTCTGTTCTCGAACAGTACAGACTCTTCTAGCGGGACGAGACGCGCGCCATTTTCGATTCACTGTAACTATACCATACTACAGGGTGACAAGAAATAACGGAGTTAATCATTTCTTATTATAATTCTGTCAATTCGACGAATTTTGAAAAACCAAATAATAACAAACATAACATGGACCTTTAGTATTCATATATTTAAGAAGTTTCGAAATGGCCACCCTTTGCGCCGATACAGAGGCTCAAACGTGTCTTGAAATTTTCGGCAATAGGCCGCAGCTCTTCTGACGTGATTCGGTCCCACTCCTGGTACAGAGATTTTTTCAATGACTCCAAATTTTTATGGGGCCGAGCACAGGCCCTGGCCTCCAAAATCGACCAAACGCTGTAGTCCATCGGGTTGAGATTCGGTGAGTACGCCGGCCATTCCACAGATGTGATGAAACCTGGAAAATGGGATTTGCACCACTGCTGAGTCGTTTTCGCCCTGTGGGCCGGCGCGGAATCCTGCTGTAACGTCCATTCCGGATCGCCGAGGTGCTGTTGGGCCCACAGAAGTACGACGGCTTCGAGAATGTCCCGTCGATACACTTCTTGGTTGATTTTGACCCCTTGATCCACGAAAACCGTAGCAAATCCCATTTTCCAGGTTTCATCACATCTGCGGAATGGCCGCCGTACTCACCGGATCTCGACTCTATGAACTCCAGCGGTTGGACGATTTTGGAGGCCAGGGCCTGTGCTCAGCCCCATGAAAGTTTTGAGTCGCTGAAAAAATCTCTGCGCCGAAAATTTCAAAACACGTTTGAGCCTCTGAATCGGCTCAAAGGGTGGCCACTTCGAAACTTCGTAAATATATGAATACTAAGGGTCTATAGGTGATGGTTGTTATCATTTGGTTTTTCAAAATTCATCGATTTGACAGAATTATAATAAGAAATGTTTAACTCCGTTATTTCTTGTCACCCTGTATGTATGTACTACGTTTTCATCGTGAAATACTGAACTGTGATCTCATGCCACATTCATGATAAAAGAAAACAGTTTCTAGCTTAATGTGTTGCTTGGAATGACGTTTCGATCAACAACTTTATTTCGAGAAAAAAGTTGGCTCGTTCAACGTTCCCGGTTAAAATAAGACGTTTCATATGCAACAACCTAACAGCACTGGTTTTCGCATGACGTTTTCCCGGTTCGATGCATACCGGCACAGCTATTTGCATACATCCATCGCCTTCTATCGGTAATTAATGCGTCTGACCTTCCGCTTGATTAGATCGAAAGATAGCGGACGTGAAACAGTGACGATACTTTTATCGCCTAATCTATCCGGTGAATTCGACGGTCGCGTCGTGTGAGTTGTGCCGATAATTACGGAAAAATGCTCTAAGTGAACATTTAAAAACATGAATTTATCAGTAGTTTCAATATGCTTGTTGTTCCAACATTAATATCCTTTCCCTTTTTATTATCTTGAATCAAGAAATATACGATTTAAACCACTTTAAAAAATCCGTGATTTACAATCTTCATGGATAAACAGTTTAATAGCCTAGGGTTCGTGTTCGAAGGCCAGGAACGTATCGCTTCAGAAATAACAACGATTCCCCATGAAACCTGCGTGAAAAAAAAGGGCGCGATTACCCAGGAAGCAGATTTCGAACGAATAATCGCACAGAGTCCATGAAAGCGATCCGTTTATTACAGCTGTCAAAACGCTGATTGTCCCCCCCGCGAATCGCGAGACGTCCTTAGGTCACATCGAACGTGATAATATTTCAAATCGACCGTTCAGAGATCGCCAGATCGCTGAAAGAACGCGTGAAATCCGCGATCCATTTATCAGCGGATCGTGACAAGTAAAAGTAAATCTACGGTGGCGCGAGGAGACCGGCAACGGTGCTGCGCGCGTCGTATATACATATAAACAAACAGCGATAAGCAATCGGTGGAATAAAAGAGGAACGGGATGATGCATAGGCCGGTTGAATCACAGAGAGATCGTCGGTCGTCGCTGCGTAAATATTTATGGCCGTGTTTCGCGAATAAAAAGTCCCATTAGAATGCAAATCTGATGATCCTTTATGAATTACGTAAAGGCGAGCTGTTGCATACGGTATTACCACGGCGAGGGAGGGAGAGAGATACAGAGACTTCATTCATAGGATCCGATACGCCGGTAAAACGCGCGCTGATGATTGCAATCGGCTTGACGATTGTAGCGCATAATATCGGAGCGGTTAGAAAAATTGTCGTTTTCCTCCGCCGCGACCAAGACCGTGTTATTTCCGTGTTCGCTCGTACGTTCGTTCTGTGTTGCCTGTTGATCGTCGCGCCTGTTGCACAAACACCGTTCCCGGACCTGTTCTGCTCTCCTCTGTTCTCTCCCTCGGCTCTCTTTATGCGGAGAAGTATGTTTGCGGCCACACCATGCTGCCGAACGCATACCTGCCGCCTCCTTTGTCCCGGCTAAAAACAACCGAGAGAAAGGTGTGTATCTCCCGTAGCCGAGAACACTTGACGTACTTTCGATTTCCGGCATTTTGCGCTCCGATGAACATTCAATTCATCGCGGACACCGCCCCTCACCGGCGAGATCTGCGAGTTCGCAAACCCGCCGCGCACGGTGCGTCGAATGCCCAATCTATCATACAGTGACTCCCATTAATATTCGGACGCACTCAAAAAAAAAAAAAAACGATAACTTTGTTAATATTGGACTATGCGATTTGAACTTTTTTGGGAAGCTAGAACAATTAGTTTACTACAGGATGTGAGAAGAAATTTTTTCAAAAATTACATTTGTTCGGAATTGTAGAGAAAACACTAAAAGCTGCATTTAACAACTATAATAGTATTTACTGTGAAATGTGCAATAAAAGTGTAAAGTGCGCGCGCGATAGAAAATCGTAGTTAATTCAACATATTAATACTTCCATGCACACAAAAAATAGTGATCGAGCAAATATTACGATGTAGGTTTATCATTAAATGAATCATTAGGAATATAAATAAGCGGACAAAAGTTTAAGACCGTTCTAAAGAAGACGATAACTTTTTTAATATTGTACTATACTATTTGAACTTTTTTGGGAAGCTAGAGCAATTAGTTTACTAACGGGTGTGAAAAGAAATTTTTTCCAAAATTGCAATTGATCGCAATTGTTGAACAAAATACTAAAAGTCGATTTTTTAACTTTTTATGTGGGCCTATATTGAAAATTTAAAAAATACGTTGTAGATCTGTGTCAATTAAATATATTCTGAAAATTTCGTTAAAATTCTCGACGTTGCAATGAGCAACAAACGTTTAAAGATGGTAAAAATTGCAGACTTTCACGATTTATTGCCGAAAATAAATCGAAATACTCCAGTATAACTGTGAAATGTTTGTTAACACTCAATATTGTATCTAACACTTAATCTAATTTATAATTAATATCGGAAAAATTTGCATATGTGTCGAGTATATTTGCATGTTTTTCGTGCATAAATGTCATATGCATTTTGCATATTTATCGTGCATAAACTTCCGCAGTCTAGTAATGACTAAACCTCTGTAGTAAATTGTTGCAAGATTAAAAGATCTATGTATTCCGTTCAATCTTGTGCTCACTGCCGAAAACCATTCGACTTCCTTGGGGAACTTCCTTTTGGCGCCAGGGAATCGACAACGATTTTGTATCTGATAAAGATTCGTTGATCTCTCGTCGTTGCATCGGGCGCCTTCTCGCGGATGGAGTCGTGCTGGTTACTCCGTTTCATGAAGGTTCGCCGCGTTCATTATACCCACGGGCGAAACCGGTTCCACTGTGTTTTCTTCGTGCTTCATTTTTTTCCGTTGGTTTATTTGTCGCAATCGGCGGAAAACATCGAATTCAGATCAGAAAGAGAAGCCGGTGGAGACCACCGACGAGAGATGTTCTCTTCGGGCAGCCCCCGGGGCAGAGCTGTTCCCGTCGTCAGTGGGACCGATAATTTTGCAGAAAGATCGCGGAAGTCCCTTGGGCAAAGACCGTGTGTCCTGGCCCAAGAAAGTGAGGAATCGTAAAAGAGCCGTTCCGCAGAATCCGGTAAATTATCCCGAGCTAAATTTAGCAGAGACTCGAACGCGATCCAGGCCCCTGAAGATTGCCGCCGCGAAGCCGGTCTAAGGATCGAGGGATCCAGGCACGACACGAGCTTTCGGGTTCGTCGGGAGGACCTCGTTGCCAATGGATTCGCGAAATAAATCTGAATGGTAGCGTTAACCTGGCATCCTCCCCGATCCTCGACCCCGGACGGCATTCCAGCGAAACACGTTCGTTGTTTGAGTTTCTGAGCCTAATGCGCCTTGAGCCTCTCTCTCTCTCTCTCTCTCACTCTCTCTCTCTCTCTCTCTTTCTGGAAACCGAACGGCCACGTGGTACCGGTCATCAACACTTAAAATGTTAGCGAACCCGGTTAGCGGTCTGCATTCGATTGTCGGGAAGGTTTGAAATCTCTCCGAGTTCTTTAACCGGCCGGCCTGCAGAGAGTACGACAGATTAATGATAAGTACATACTACTCGCTACGTGGCAGAAGCTCGTCTATCAATATGGCGCACGTTTGGTCGTGTTGTATTACCATAGTGATTTAAACGCTGCTATAATAGAGCTTGTGTTTAAAGATAACGTTACGTTACGGCAAATCAAATTAAGCCGTGCACCTCTGTCTACTGTTTGTTCAACGTCTGCAACCCTATACATATTTATTGGCGTTGGTTTTATCATGAAAGTGGTGTCCAAGTCAAGATTAATTCATACATTTAGTGTTGATATCCTTTTCCTTGAAATATCTCGGGTAGAACATTTGTATTTGGTTTAAAGATCCGCTGTGTCTAATTCTGAGCTGATTTTGTACAAATCCCGAAATCGTTCACCAAAATCGACAGTGTGACGTGGTTGTTGGACGACAGCCCAACGATAGTCGAATCGCATAGAACGACAGAGAATATCTATTGACGATAGATTGACAAGCCTGCGTACAAATATTATCGATACGAGGTCCGATCGCGAACATCGGCGAATGTCAACGCACCGGGCACGGCGCGGTGTGCTCGCGTTCTTCGTGTGCATGTATTCTGCCTAGAATGTGTCAGCTTGTAAACATTAAACAAGCCATCGGCTAATCTAGATACATAATTCAAGAATGCCTGACTCATAGTCCGGTACCGGTTGGTCTTTACACGGTGAGCAAGCGCGGGAAAGAGGAGGAGACGAACAAGAAAAGAAAAGGACAATATCTTGCCGATCGTAAATATGTCGCGGGTCTGGAATAAACTATTAGCCGTGGACCGTTAATCGGTCGTAAATGTATGCGCGAAGGTGAGGGAAACTTGCGTAAACCGCTCCCAGCGGACGACTGGCAGAAGCCTTTGACTTCTGTCGAATTCAAGGCCGATTGAGTCGTCGCTAGTTTATATTGAGTTACGGATTAACCGACACCGAGGATGTTTGCTCGCGCAGCTGACTGCTAAGTCAACCGAGTTTCCATCAACGCCGGGTTCGTAGTTTCGACGTCTCCCGAACATCAACTCTACAACCACCCGTGGCACGGAGCTGTTCACACGGATTTTGAGAAACCTGATTTCTAGAAACAGTGGACTTAAACCTGGATCAACGTTGCTCCGATCACCGTGTAGAAACCTAATACGAGCATGATCAAAGCCACGTGGAAGGGTAAAAGTTAATCCATTGCGGTATAAATGACTTTCCGTTTCTTCGGCGTTGAAACCGAAACTGCAACCGCACGTGCAAACGAAACTAGAATTATGTAACGTGTCTCTAATGTGCGATGAAATATTAAGTTGCGTGTGCAGGCTATCCGCTAGAGCAAATCTCTTGCAAATTCAACTTTCTTCATCGTCTCATTTAGCATTTTACATCATCATTCTATGAATTATAGCGCGCATCGCTGTGCAGCGGATGTTTGCGTATTCAGGACGCGCCAAGAGGTTTTGTTGAGAAATGGTGAAATTCGATATATGTAGAGCTGATCGTTTAATACTGTGATTAAATTGAAAAGCAACCGTTGTTGTTAAATGGTGCATTCAATTGGACAAGTTTGTCGTACAAACGAAAAGTGATGATGAACACAAGCATGATTTCACGCTGTCAAATTTCAACATTATATTAAAAAAGAATCTAGTAGCAGTAAAATGAACATAATTTGGTCGATCTACAGCCAACACTCGGTCGTAGTTGCATCATGCTTCTTCTGTAAAAATCTACACGCTTATCACTAACAATGGAATCTGATCTTGGCGTATTTCCCGTTCAAAGCTGCCGTAATGATTAGATTAAGAAATGAATGGCATGCAGAACAGTAGGAACATTCGAAGATTGTAACATTGGATCGAGTAGGTTTTTCTTGGATCAGAACAGCCACAGAAGATGCACATATACAACAAAGTTCTAAACAGTTTCTTTCTACTGCCAATACATATCTATTTACACTCCTTAGTACACACTTATTTGTCTTCGACAAAATGGAAATTAAAGAATACAAGCTTCCAGCTTGATTTGTTTGTTTGAATTTGATTAGATGCAGCTACACTAACGAGCATAACTGACTCAACGCACTTTAAAGCAGAATAACTTTTTTATGAATGGACCAAACGACTTCAATTTCTCTGTAAAGCTAGAAGAATTAGTTTAGTAAATGAAGTCTAAAAAATATTTTGAAAAAAATGCATTTGGTCGGAATTGCGAAAAAAATAGGAAAAATTGATTTTTACTACTGTTTTAGCTGGGCCGATAACGAAAATTTCAAAGATGTGCTTGGTCAACTCGTATAAATGATATACGCTCTGCAAATTTCATTGTAATTGGTTAATTGGTTTACAACTTATAATCGATCAAAAGTGGTCAAAATTGCAATTTTTCAAGATTTTCGGCCTTTTTACCACTTTTAATCGTTTACAGCTCGTAAACCAATTAACCAAACTTCAATTAAATTTTCAGAGCGTATATGATTTATACGAGTTGTAAAAAAATTCGTGAAACAGTTGTAAAAATCGATTTTTACTATTTTTTCTCGCAATTCCGAGTAAATGCATTTTTTCAAAATATTTTTTAGACGTCATTTACTAAAGTAATTCTTCTAGCCTTACAGAGAGATTCAAGTCGTTTGGTCCATTCATAAAAAAGTTATTCTGCTTTAAAGTGCGTTGAGTCAGTTATGCTCGTTAGTATATACTATTTGAGTAAATGTTGGAAAAAGAGATTGAGAAATACTGGAATGATTATGGGGCACACAGTTCTAAAAGCGAAATTGGGAAACAATTACCCCACTTAAATTTCATATAGGATTATTTTGGTCAGATTTGATTTACATGTTCTCCGCATTAGAAAAATGGGTCCTTCGACAACAAAATTATGGACGGACGGACAGGAATATTTCTTGCGCGCAAGAATGGTCGGTATCAATCGTGTAAAAGAGGAGCGATTAGTCGATTGTAATCAAAGGAACGAATATCGAGACGATATTTCCGTATCTGTAAAGGGAATCGCGTTACATGCGACGCGACGCCGGTAACGCCGTTCGCGGAATGAAATGGGAGTGAAAACCCGACGTGATTAACTGCCATTAACGTTATCCTCGATAGCGCTCGTAACAATGCAGCAAGGTCGCCGAGGTATCTCGTTTTATCTCGAAAGGAAAGGATACGAAGCAGCAGTGAGTTGTATACTGTATACATATATATGTAGAATGGGAAGTGGCGGACGCGCGAAGCTACGAATATTTTGAAATCGCAGAGGATGATTAGACGTTGCCGACGTCCGGATAAAAGAAAAAAATCCTTGGTACGGTAATATGTACTGTTATAAAAGGGGCGAAAATAATGGCACGGACCATCGCGGCATTCAAATGCAAATAAGGACGACACGACGATGCGTGTGCCCGATCAGTTTGTAAGAGATGTTCGAAGGTATTATCAGGGTCAGAATGACAAATCTTTGACAGGCCTGGCCGGCCCGTTTATATAACTCGATCACTGCCAAAAACATTCGACTCGACGCGACGTTTACCATAACACGGCTTCCCCCGGCAACTTCCTTTCGGCGTTAACGGTATCCGCCGAGGTATCAACAATGTTTTTGTATCTGCGAGAAAGATTGATCTCTTGCCGCTGGCGTTGTAAATTATGGTAAACTAGATTGGTTTCGACTTTTTACTCTGACTCGCGACTGACCCCTTACGTAAAATTGACTCTATTCTCTGTTTAAAATTCACTGCAAACGGCTGTGGAATGCCTTCTTTTATTATTCTAGCTTTAACTCTTTGGACGCGCAGCAATTTTAATTCCAAAACCAAGACATTTCGTTCAACCTAGATCTATGTATGTATGTTTCCTCATACAACAGTTTAGCGTTTTACAATTTATAGAATACATACGAATTGAATAATATTAAAACTGTTTTTAAGAGAAATTAGCTCGATTTATAATTGTCTATCTACCGAACGAAAATATAGGAACTCGACGGAATACGAAAAACCGCGCGTGTTAATAATTATGCGAACGATGAATGGCTAGCTCGCGAAAAGCTTCTGGCCGGGTTAGTGAATCACTCTGCGCACGTAACGCCATTATTGCGATAAAGTCCGACTCGTAACGAAGTTTGCTTTATCTACGCTAATGCAAATATTATGGTAATTACAGGAGATAGAAGTAGTAGGACGACACCCCATAAACATTGTTCCGTTCATTCTTGAACAGCCAATCATCCAGTGAGTACTGTACACATACTCTGAATTAGGAGTCTCATGCGTGTCTCTTTGTCGTGGAGATTTGTCGAATTATACCGGTGAAAATGAACAAATTGGACAAGCGAACAGAATGCCATAAATCATTCTGAGATTAACATGTGCGAACTCGAATGGCGCCATGCAAGAAATCGCTGTCAAAACCGTCTCGTTCTAGTTCGCGAAAATAAAAGGAGTAAAAGTTAATATTATTCGTCTGCGGCAGTTTAAGTTAATATACATACATATTCATGTTCGAAGAAAAAGAAGAAATAAAATCAATTTCAGCGGATTGAGTAGAGCAAAAAATTTCAAGTTCCGAGTTCCGAATGATTGAAGCGCGATGATCTAGGCCGCCGCGCCGCCATCATGGAAGTTCGCCCACGGCCAAATAACTTATACATATATATATCATTTCGATGGGCAGGTGTCAATAAAAAGAAGCCTCGACGTGCCAACATACTTCGTTAAGAATGTAAAAATGTTTCTATAATCACGCTTTCAGTCGCTTCTTGCTTTTAAATTGCTTCGGAGAAGATTCGTTAAATTGATGCGCTCGACGTGTTTGAATTCCACATTGCATTTGCCGTAACGTGGCTTTTATAAAGTCGACCATAAAACCGAACGTCGCGGTAAAAAGGCTCTTGACAATCCTATTACCCGAGTAATATTTCATTTCGGTAAACAAAGTAATTTAACAGCATTCCACTTTGGGCGATAACCAGACTGCGGATCTTATAAAACACTAGAGCATGTAAATTGACAGAATCTAATACGATTTTGATTTATTCCAGACCAAGACAAATTTTAAGAAAGTGCTACCAAATGAGATCCTATTTTCATTGGTAATAAGTTATCACTAATATTGTAACCATAAACGCGTAAAGAGCCGCAGTCTCTAATCAATTCACTCAGTAATCAATTAGTAAACCTTGAAGTATTGTATAAGTATTGTATTGTACAAAAAAAAGGGTTAATGCAAATTTCCACAGCAGATTGTGTGGAAAAAATCGGTTCTACGGTTGCGATCTCTTCCGGCGAGCGGAATTAGCGTAGCGGAGGAATCTCGTGGCGGAATCGGATTTCCAGAAGCTTCCGGTGTGGCGGCTTCTCGAAAACTCGCCCACATAACGGAAGAGCAGAAAAAAAAAGAGCGAGAAAAAAGACAGTAATATTTTTTCCAGGGGTATTACGAAACCGGCAGCTTAATAATCGTGTATCGCGCGAGATCCGCGCAAAATCCCCTCCTCTTCTCCCATTCAGAATCGCTATAAACATTGCTCTGCTCATGATTACAAAATAGCGTACATCCGACGCTGGATGCATCCAAGCACAGCGGTTACGCAACCAGCCGCGGCAATTTGTACTTATTAAAACTCGATAAATTTCTGGCTGTTGTCGGCATTGAAGTCTCCGTAACGAGCGTACTCGTACACATATTCTGTATACTTTGTACATGCGCCGCGCCACACGGTGGGTCAAATCGACGTTCTAGCTGTTCACAGGCTAAAAACTCAGTGCTCATATCGATTTTTAACGAATGCACAATGTTTCTTAAATGTCTATAACATTCGAAAACGATAGTATTAATTAAAGCTATTAAAAACTCTCGTTACAATAAACGGTAAAAAATCAAACGTTTTTCAGATACGATTTATCATCGAAAAAATTCCTTTTCTTCATAATGATGTCCTGGAAAACCTACTGAAGATTAAGTGACCAATTTTTTTTATATGAAGAATGTATATCTATGTTGAGAACGCACCAGGAACTAAACATCATTGTTCATAATTTATTATAAAAAAAAATATTTAGTCAACTAAGGAAAATCGTTAAAGTTGTTCACCTTTGACAAGGGATAAAGTTGTCATTCCCGTTGATTCCTGTATTCTACCATAGTGGAACATTTTCGGCAAGATCTCCTCTAAAAGATCGTGCAAAATTTAGATCCCAACTAATCCCAACTACGAAGTTATGATAGTTTAAAGCGTCGCGTGACACGCAATTTCGCGGCGAGTCGCGTTGCACGAGTCGCATTGACGACCACTCAGCGACTCTAAAGAGTGTAAAGACCTAACCCAGACCAATCTTATGAATTTTTTAGATTATACGACCATTGATAAACATTCGAACTTCTTGCTAGCTTAGTTGAATCATTTGTATTTGAGAGGTCATAGTAATAGCATCGTAGTATAGCATCACAGCAGTTTTTCCATATTGAAGACTTGTATTTTACCTTTGTTAAGAGGAATTATAGTATACATTTTTGTTTATTCATAGATAAATACAGTTATAAGCAGAAAATCCGTATGATCAATTGAATATAGTCAGTAACTTTGTAAAATATAATACGTAATCTTGTTTGAATTTTTGTAATTGTTTAAATGAGGCAGTAATAACACATTTTTGTTATTTCATTAAATGTAATAACCTTCATTCATTCAATAATTATGGATTACTCTTGTTTGAATGCCCGAATAACCAGTTTTCAATTATTCTTCATTATTCACACGAGTTATCGGACATTTCCGGTGGTGTGACAAAAAAATGTTTCCTACAGAAAGTAATCAGTACACAGTCTTTTACAAATATCAATATAAAAAATTTCAAAAAAAATTTTTTTTCAATAAAAAATTCTGGTTTCCTTCATTATTTATTTATAACTATATATTTTTATTAAATAATAGTTATAGCTGACACCAAGACGAATCCAACGACCTATTTAATGTGGTCTTTATATACTGAAATAATGGTGAAATAGGCGTGAACAGTTAGAACGTCGATTTGAACCACTGTGCGCCATCGCGAGCAGGCGTTCACCCGATGGAACAACACGTTGCTTCTTATCGAAATTCATAAATAACAATTAACGGTCTGCCAGCTAGAACGCACCGCATTTTACCGACGAACTCGAACGGTTTCCATGCGAAAACCTGCGCTGCAACGTGTACTCGAAGTTATTCGCTCACGTTTCTGGAAATTCTCTACGCATTTCTGTTTCGCGTTGCTTCTTGTTTTCTGTTTCGAATTCTACAGCGACATCCACTGATATTTAAACTTTTTTGAAGATAGAACAATAACTGGATTGCTGCACAACGTGAACACAATTTCTGAGAAAAATTCCAAGTTGTCGAAATTGCAGAGACTTTTTTTATATGGAAAATTTAGAAACACGCGTTTCGTATATTAATTTCAGTTTACGTAGATTTAGATTTTGTTTGTATTTTCTTGATAAATTCTGGTTACTATGATTATAAGTATATTAGATTGAATGAATTTACTGATTCTATAATAGTTTCTAATGTTGTGCACACACGTGTTAGATACCGAGCTTGCTAATGGATGCAGCAAATTTTTTTCTCCGCCGGGGGTATTGCGGAATGAGATACGAAAACGAGAAAATTTGCATAAAGACGCAGTAATTTTCCATTTCAGTTCGATTCCACGTGAGATCGGATCTTTGTAATTATTATCGTTAATCATTGTCTAAGCATCTTCTTTGGAAAATTGTTTTACGACGTTGTTCTAGGATTTCCAATATAGCTGCTTGAGAAATGTTGTATTAAAATCCGATCTGGGAATGCAATTGTCGAGAACGTGTCCCAATTAATTGGCCTCCAGTCGGTAAAGTGTTAATGCACGACTGTCTGAGAATGATAATTGCGAAGAAGCTGCGTTCGAATAAATGAAACGCGACGTTTACTTTCCTCGAAGGCCGGCGATTAATTAATTACGCTTCAATGCCGCCATCGGCTGGAGAAATGACGTTTGCGTAAAAAGGACCTTTGTTTAGATCGCGAAGGTCGTCCGGCGCGGCGCGGCGTCAAAAAAAAAATACATTTATCCGTGAATTTATGGGAGCTATACGAACAAAATGGCCGCGATACCAATCCGACCAGCCAAGTGTGAAATAATGAATGCGAACGAAATTTATTATACTGTGTCTCCGCTAATTTATCTACGTTCGTGAGCGCGGCGATAGAGAACACATAATCACGGAAGAAATAAATTTCATTCGCAGTTTCGTGTAACCGGTGCTCCGCGAACACGTGACGCCACAACATGAAAATATATTTGCTAAGTGGATTGGTTGAATTAATTTTTTGTTAAGCATGTCTTTTTGCGTCATCGCGTCTCATGTTCGTTAGTCGACTTTATCGATTCCGTCTCTGTTTGCGTATCGTGCTACAGTTGTTCGAGAAGAAAGTAAACATCATATGTAGCTAGAAACAGTTTTTACCGCCAGGATAATTTTAGAGCTGGTCTTTCTGATTTTAAATCATGTAACACAGCACTTTTGTTTTTATTTCAGCCAGTCAATAATGAAATCGAATTTTATGAACTGTTCATCGTGGAAAAGCGCTGTAAGCCCACAATTTTTCTTCACGCGACAGTTATGCGATAAGAAACATGTTCAATCGATAGGATAATTTTAGAGCTGTTTTTTCTTATTTTAAATCATGTAACACAATATGTTTGTTTTCGAAAAATTCTTCACTGTGAACAAGCGCGGTAAGCCCACAATTTTTCTTCACGCGACAGTTATTCGATAAGAAAGTAAACATCATAACAAGAACCATATACCGGCAGGATAATTTTAGAGCTGTTTGGTGTTATTTATCCGTATTATTATTATTATTATTATTATTATTTATACGTATCCGTTTTCATTTCCATAGAATAGAATTTTCAAAAATTCTTCACCGTGAAAAACTGCCGCGAGTCCACAATTTTTCTTCGCGCAGCGCGTGTACAAGTTTCGCACACTGTTTGCACACGTGCAGCCCAACGATTTATCGAATTTGAGCATCGAATCGAACAGAGAACAACGAACATTCAGAATTATGTGTATTCGTCTTATCTTGTGTAAACGCGTTAAGACAGAAAGTTAAAGAATTCGTGTGGATTGACGTCTTAATCAGAGGTGAACGACATAGCCGCCGTAATCAACCTGAATTTTAACATGTTACACAAAGAGTGTAACTTCGTGTATCATAAGATACAAGTGCAAATTATAGACGGGATAAAAGTCAGCAATATCTGCAACTTCCTGCGCGGTATTCGAATAAGAAAAAACTTGTGACACGCGTAGAAGACAGTTTGGGGATCTCGGTAATGGGGTTAATGAGCTGAAAACACGGACGGCGGCTTCTAATAACGGAAATGGAAAAATACAGAGTTTCACCGAGCGGTTTCAGTAATCGTTCACTTCGGGATATTTGTTTAACTTGAAGCAGAAGAAGAGAAGAAGTCGAGTGTTTTCGCGATAATAAATAGAATCTTAGCGAGTCCACTTTAAATTATACAGACGACTTTATGAGGCCTATAAGAGGCTGACTCATCGATAATAAATATTTGCATTAAACCGATGCGACTTTGAGAGAAGATTTTTCTAGTTGCACACGCACACTTCGTCATACAGTCGAGTCGAAAAGTAAGTTAACGATTGGTGTACGCATCATACAATAATAATATATGTTTTACTAACATATTTGTTCGTTTACTTCAACCCTCTAACTAAAAACAATACAACAATTTGATTTTATTCATCATATTCATTTGCCTGCATGTCACTAATCGTTAACTTACTTTCCGACTCGACTCGTCAATTCTCCATCCGCTCTCTGCTCCCTTTCTCTGTCTTTCTCTCCTTATTACAATTTATGGATAGACCGTGAGGCGATTAACTTCAACAATTGATTAAATCAATCGCCGATTTTTCGACGATTTCTTTTTTTAATCGTATACATTAATCAATGAATCATGATTAAAATTTTAATCGATTAATGCCCAACTCTGGCGCTCGTCGATTTGCAAATCATGGTTCGTGTACACGGTGTTAAAGGACCGTCAAAAATTTCCACAGTTTATTTTGTCGTACAGTAACGCACTTGCGGGAGAAAAAAAGTATGACATATGATTACACCGTCCGGTTGCAGGACTATCATCAAATTCTAAGGAAACCATTATCATCGATCGTACTAACAATAAGAGGAAAAACAAGTCTCGGTTTTTAACACCGCGCGTCTAAATATTGACTGAAAACTTGTAGAGTTGTTCGCCAAACGATGCGTGCCATCCACAAGCAAATTGAATCTAATTAGGTGATAGCATTTCGGTGTAACCTATGCGCGGGAAATGTTGATTCTCGCCGAGCGATTCGAATGGTAAACGAATCTCTCTCTCTCTCTCGTTAGAGTGATTTGCAGGAGGAAGCAGCTAATTTGCGAATTGCAAACCATTCTGTGGCTCCTTCCGCTAAATATTGTCGGTCTTCTGTTTCGTAAATACGAGCGAGTGGATCGTCCGTTTTCGATCGAGAATCGTTTTTTCATAAAAATCAAAGAACCGAGAAGCTGATTAATGTTTTCGCTTCGGGGAAAGGCGAGGGGACGCGCGCGCAGAAAAACGAGCATGAAATGCCTATTAATACCTAGAAAGTAATTTTTCAATGTTACACTGTCTCCGCCGGAGGAATGCCAGCTCTCATGGCCGTGCTGCGCCTCGTAACGCAACAGTGAATGTTACAATGTATAAATAAACCAATAAATACGATTATTACGAGTTGCAGCCAACATTTCCACCCAGTATTAATCACAACGTTCGCGCGCGCGCCGGTGTGTGTGCCGGCGAAATGAAAAATTAAAGGTCACCTGCCGAGCTGAGTGGAAAGCAAGAGATTCGATTCGGCGTGCACGTGCGCGACGCATGAAACGTTGTGTTTGTAAAACTCACCTCGAGAGGGGATCGACGAACAGAGCGACAATTATCACGGCGACGATCACGCAAGATAGATAAATCGAGGAGATTTTGTAGATCTCGTACTCCGGAGGACGCTCCAGGTTGTCGTGGCCTCCGTTCCCAAGGACGCAGAAGTCAGCGCCGCACAGCTTCACCTTGTTCGAGTTGGTAGTGCTGTTTCCACCGCCGCTGCCAAACTCGCCCCCGCTCAGCACTTTGAATCAAACAAACGGAATCTGTTTAACCAACCCTGTTCCAGCGAAAGCAGGGTCGCGACGGACCCCCGGAGTCGCGCCGTGTTTCGTGAAAAAATATAAATATATAAATTGACGAATTAGATGTACAATAAACGTAGAAATGGAATATGGTTTGTTCGGGTCTTTTAAATTCTTTGCCAGCGCGTCTCGGTATCCAGAACGCGAACAATGTTTTTGTGGGACACTCGATTTGTTTGATCGGTCAGAGCCAGTAATTGCTTAATTCTTTAATCACGGAGCGCAGTACCGAGAAACAAGTGGAATTTACACGGCAGCTTTCTACGGCTGGATCCGCGCGCAGATCTAGGATTGAAACGAAACGACCTCGGCGAGATCAATGAAAAATAAGGACTCCGTGGTGAAACAAGCATGCTCGAGCGAGACCAGCCAATCGCTGTCCATTTGCTTGTATCAGCGTTTCCGTTCCGCGAAGTTCAGGCATTTCTCTGCTCACAATTCGGCTGTTATGTCAGTCGCGTATAAACGGGGGAACGTTTCTCAGCGAGGAAACGGTACATTAATTTTTCTTGTCAAATGTTAGGTAACGCAAATTTGGTCGGGGCTAATATATATGGGCAATATTAACATTGGAGTTTCTGAATGGAGCTCTTTCCGAGAACGACAAACTTGATAATATGCGAAGTATCCGAGTTGTATAGGATCTACAAGTTTTATCAAATGTTTTAACATTGGAAAAATATGTTTATCGAATTGTGAAACCTTCGAGAATGTAAATCAGTTTCTATCTGACTAAAATTTTTAAGAATAGAGACTACGAGCACACGTAATTTCTGGTTTGTTTAAGGATTTCAACCCTCTCGAAACTTGATGGGTGTCGGTCTGTCAATATTGAACAAGAATTTGCATTTTCTGGAGAGAAGATGAATCTTCCAACAAAAAATGACTTTCTCCAGCGAAGAGTCGCGGTCGGTGTACTCCAAAAATCGAATTCCTATTTGCATTATGCAATACTGTAAATAGTAAGGGAGGTGGTTGGGTTGTGAGACGGGTTTTGTTTTTGGGCTGTACCTTTTTGCTTGATGAAGATATCAAAGAGTTTTATATACCGTTGGAAAGGTGAAGGGAATGCGCAACTTTTATATTTGGCATGTTTAGTGATTTGATCAACAAGTAAAATTTCATGGCCAATTTTCCGAGGACATGTTTATTGGCTTCCTGAAAAAAAGTGGTTGGGTTGTGAGACACTCGAAAAAATCAACTGAAAGTGGTAAAATATAATGTAAAACCCACGTAACTTTAAGTAAAAATGAATTTTTATTTATTTTAGACATTAGGTGGCCAGAGAAGTTAAAAAAAAGAATGGCAAAAAATTGAAGAAAAAGCAGCCAAAAAAAGCAACGTGCTCTTATCAACGCCATATTCTTTGGCAGCCTTTCTTATGCCTTATCGCGATGGATAAAAACGACTGTCTCACAACCCAACCACCTTCCCTACAATATTTTGTTGGTTTAAAAGTAATAAGTTGCGGGTACAAGGCCTACCGATAACAATTCTTGTAACAAAAATGAGGTCTTAGATAACATATGGGGGAAAACCCGTAGAAACGGCACGAGAAAGTTTCCTCTACTCGAGTGCAATATTTCCATTCATAAATGTTGTTTATCAAATTAACAGACAAAATACTGCAGTGATTACTGTATTTATGACGAAAATGAATAAGTGCGCAGTTTAAGAAAGAAAATAAATTTGTGTTTCACTCCAGTTTGTTGTAATTCAGCCGGAAAATTTTAATTTTGCATAAAGAATGTTATTAGCGGACCACGGGACTTTATGCAAAAGGACGGGAAAACTCGTCGAATCGAGAAATAAGAGGAAAGACAGCAAAGAAAAATGTTTTCTACGGGGAAAAAGAGCATCGCGTTAAAAATTGCTTTTAGGTCCGGCTCTCTCTTCTTTCCCCCTCATTATTCGCGAACGAGATCCCATTTCTCAAATATGCAAATCGCGTCCCTAAGCAGCCGAGATCCTAACACGAAACGTATCGGCGTATTCTGGAATCTACACATTGGCCAATCGGTGTATACGCGGTCATCGGACAGCGAACGACAGGAACTTTCACCGGAGCGTCGTTGATAATATCATACCATGTTTACAATGTCTCCCACCATCGTTTCCGATTGTCCGCGAGTCCTACTTATCAACATATAATATATTCCACTGTTGCGCGCGCGGACACACGCGCGCGTTCCAACAAGTGCGTGTGTGTCCGTTTCTACCTGGCACCGCAATTTTCTTCGCGAGTTGAGACATTTAAAACGCACGCAGTGGTCCCGCGGCCGCCATTCAAATAGTTTGACAACTTCCTGGACGTTTGACCATAGCGAATGTTCGCGAGAATCAATTCCTGCACCATTATTTTCGTACGATCCTGTAAATACCGATAAGAAATCGTTGCAGGTCAATCTAGCTTCCGATTAAAAGATTCTTCCGTTGCTGCCTGACACCGCAATTTTCTTCGCGAGGTTGAGACATTTGAAACGCACGATGGTCCGCCATTAAAACGAATGAGACGTTACTGTGAAAATGCAATTCCAGGATTTCTGCACCATTTTCGTACGATCCTGTAAATACCGATAAGAAATCGTTGTAGATCAGTCTAGTTTCCGATTAAAAGATTCGTTACCGAACACCACACGAGTTGTACTGCTTTCTAAAATATTCAACACTGTAAACATTCCAGCCATAATATAGCGTTTACATCGTAAAGCCGAGTACGGTATTTCTGACTGAATCGAGTACGAATAACCTAGAAGCGAAATTTCCTATTCAATGAACTCTGTGAAGTAACAATCAATTACATGAATCGCGAGTGTTGGGAAATGTGAACTGGAATACTCGTTCAATGCGTCGCCATTTGTTTTCTCTTTTTGTGAAACATATTTATACTGAATTGATACAGTGATTTCTAACAATCATCTGCAGTGTTCTGGTCGTTAAATGATGAAAAACGTAATTTTATTGATCAGAACACTGCAGAGTGTGTCGAATGACGATTTGAGAGGATTGTTAGAAATCACTGTAACTATTGAGACGAACTGTCTTAAAGTATAAATAATGTTCATCGTCCTCGAGCATAATTTGAGCACAGAACCAAGAAGAGTGTACGAGTCCTACGTAACGATCAAGATCGCGGATGATCGAGGAACGGTCCACCGGCGGATCAGCGGACGATCGAGGATCGAAGTTCGTGCGCGACTGGTGTCTTCCGGAAGCGGCCGGAGGAAGTGTTCGTGTTCGGAACGAGAGATCGAGGAATCTGAATGGCTGGAGAACAGTTGGAACACCGCGCACGGTATCGGAGAATGCGTACGAGGTGGTACGGAAACCGACTATCACGGGTTTATACCGGATAAATCTTGTTTCTTCCTGCGTGCGAAGCGTTCTCCGTCGCAATCGCACCCGAACCCAATGGCGGCTGTCTTTCTCGTGGAGTCGATCGCCGCTGTTGTCAGTCAGACCCGGTCGAAACCTAAAGCCGTGTACACAACTTCTGAGCTCGACACTTTTGGTGGGGGGCAGCGGGGACACGTGTCATGCAACTTTGAACGGTTTCTCAGGCCGTCGAGGTTCATCCGGGGACTTCCGAAGCCTCCGCAAGGTCGCGCTCCAAGGTCAAGATGGAAAGGACATGGTTCAACAGGTGTTCACGAATTCTCGCTTCTGGGGGCAAATTTTTGATCACGAGGATAGATTTTATTGCCGAGTATTTTCGGTGTAAGTGTTTTTGAAATTATCAAGAAAGTTGTCTTCGTTATTGTTTCATTGAATTCATTTCTAGGAAAACCTAATACCTAGCCCCTCAGTTTAGAAAGCTCACGAAATATCCCGTTCCGTGATTTCTGATATATTCTACTTTCGGATGACGTTTCCACATAACAAGTTGCATTATTCGTTTTTCACCCATGAATTAAACACCTAGTGTTCTCACATACCAGAATAATTGTATGTAATTTCTGGTTCAAATATTTTGAATGTCAATTATTAATTTAACACATTACCTACCGGTGATTATTACATAGTTGTTGAAAGTCTATGGTTCGTGGCTGAGGATTTTTTAGAAGAATCCTTCAATAGCAACAGCAATTTTAATCGTGAACGAACAACTCACTCGCAATAACAAAATCCAATCATTTCCTTCGGGATTATTGTGTAAAAGAAGATTTTTAAGCTTCCATTTGATGCAGTACAATTATTGAGAAGCCTACTAATAGGCTACCAGTAGGTAATTTAATTATTAATTTAATTTGGATCGAAACGTCGAGAACAATTTAAATTGCAAAATTGCTTAGTGAGCAACATATGATCGAACCTGCGACGCCGAAATCATTAAATTGTTTATTTAAATTGTTTATTCTACTTTATGCCGGTGCATTCTGATATATTCTGGTGTATTCTGATATATTCTGGTATAGTCTTGTATATTCAAGTATATTCTGATAGATGAATATACAAGAATGTACCAGAATATACCAGAATGCTCCAGCATAAAGTAGAATAAACAATTTAAATAAACAGTTTAATGATTTCGATATATTCTGGTACATATACCTAGTCCCACAGTTTAAAGAGCGTACATGGTCACAAAATATCTCGTTCCGAGATCTAGCTCAAGCAGCTGTCAGCCACAAATGATCGCCATAAGTTCCCGGAGCTGGTTGCAGCGGTAAACCCGAGAACGCACAACCCGAGCCTCGTTGTCCGAGGATCGAAAAAAAAAGAAGGAACGGTTGCATAGCTCAGAACCTGTCCATAAATTTTAGATCGAGTCTTCGAACCCACCCGGTGTAGAACGGCGCAAGTTTCATACTGATCTCGGCAGGGAAAGGACCGAATGTTTGGCCCGACTGTCTGACCACGCACGCGTCATTACCGCTTTTGCACGCTTTCGGCCTCTGTCGCAACACTTGCTCCCGCATCATCGTCGACGATCACGGGCCACCACCGACGAAATTTACGACGCTCGCGATAATAATGACGCCGATCCGAACGTCCTCCCGCGGATCTTCTAAAAATGGACCCTTATTTACGGTTTTCGGCGACCGAACGAAAATTCAGACTCGGCTAAATACTTGATCGCACTATTACAGTGACTCCCATTAATATTCGGACACAATTAGTCCAGTCAACAAAAAGTTGTAGAGGGAAATGGAAGGAACACAATTTCTAACTTTGGGTCTTTGTTTGGACTAGTTAGGAGGTAAACATATACTAAAAGTCCCCACTCCTAGGAGGTGAGCGGAGTGCAGGGGGACACATAGAAGGTCCCCTTTTTTCGGTTTTCCGCTTATATCTCGGAAACTATGCGTCCTAGCGATAACACCATTTCATACAAAATTAAAGCTGACAAAATATGCCGCAAGATTGATTTGATTCAGTTTTTCGCTATCTCGCATAGTTTCTGAGATATGCTGCAGAGTTAGCTAATAAAATAAGGCAAAAAACGTGAGGCAAAAATTTCTTTTTCACAACTAGAGAACTTTGAGCGCGGATATCTCGGAAACTATGCGAGATAGCGAAAAACTGAATCAAATCAATCTTGCGGCATATTTTGTCAGCTTTAATTTTATATCAAATGGTCTTATCGCTAGGACGCATAGTTTCCGAGATATAAGCGGAAAACCGTAAAAGAGGACCTTCTATGTGTCCCCCTGCACTCCGCTCACATCCTAGGAGTGGGGACTTTTAGTATATGTTTACCTCCTAACTAGTCCAAACAAAGTCCCAAAGTTAAAAATTGTGTTCCTTCCATTTCCGTCTACGCCCCCCTTATGAGCATTCATTGACTGGACTAAATTAAAAAGGATGAAAAGTTAAAAAGTTATCGTCGTTTTAAGAATGTCCTAATATTGGCGGGATATAAAATGTTAAATGATACTTCCTCGGGAATCCCCGCCCGCTGCATCTGCGTAGATCTCGTCGAGAAGAAAAGATAAATTCGGTGAAATTTCGATTTCCTTCAGGCAGCCTTGAAATTTTAGTTGGAACCGTTCCATTAATCATACTGGACATATTCGACACTACGTATTTATCTTGTTGTTGTGCTGGACGGCTGAGAGGTTCTCAGAATATTATGTCAGCTTCGTATTTGGACAGTGTAATTGCTTAGTAACAGGATTATAAATTGTTTAATTTATGTCTGCGCTGATAAAGATTTCTTCTCCAGGGATCTCGTAAAGATCCTCGGTATAATTATTACGTAAGAAGAAACTACTCTTGATGTAAATAAATTAACGAGAATTCATGCGTGAAAAGAAGACGTGTACATCGTTAGAGCGAACTGTAAAAGTAATTTCATTCGATGCCGCGCGTGGTCGGTGTATGGTGCAAGAAGGAAGAGTCTGTATAATCTAACGGTACGCGTCTAATGAGAGTTGATTTGCAATATTTATAAGTAGGCTGTAGTGCCCAGAAATAGGTTCGAGAAACTTTCGCTTGATCGACACCGTTTCGCTTCATTTAAACACGGAAAATTGTGTACCGGACCGCGAGCGAACGAAACCATTGAAAATCTGCGAACATCCTTTCATAGAATTATCTATCGAAACATTTCGACAAATGTAAATTGCACACACAATAGATGTGTCAGCTATATTTTTACATAAGGTCGTCTAGCTTATAAAAAGTGTTTTATGCTCTCCGAAGTTCAACCTTCAAAGAAGATTGGAATTTCACCGTCGCCAGGACAAATAGACAATGTCCGTCTCTATGTAACTACGTAACTAATCAGCTTCTGGTTATTCAATTATCATTGAATATTAACTAGAGAGTGTTCAGATTCGGAACAAAGTGTCTCGATCGACAGTTTTTCATTTGAACTATATATCTAGCGTGATTACAGAGTCGGAGATGTTAATACAGGAAACAAGTTTCTCTTTAACCATCGTACAGCTGTATCGAGTGGACAACACTTTTATCCACGCTTTAGAAACTAAACTATTCAGTAGAATGCTGAGGAAATGTTGCAGGGAACTTTATTTCTCTTACGTCAAAAAAATATCATCGAATTATTTATTACAAATCTAGTCTGTTAGACTGCGGATGTTCCTGGAATTTTCAATTTTTCTAGACAAATTTGAAGAAAGTGGAACCAAATAAACTTCTATTTTCATTGGTATTTGTAGCAAAATTGAGTAGATGAAAATTGTTGAAACATTTTCAAGATTGAAGATGTCAATATATGATTTCTCCTTCATTATGATCGTTAAGGGAAGAAATAACATTCAATTTAGTTTCTATTTCTTGCAATCGATGCAGACAATTTTTATTTTGCATAAAGATCTAGTAATAGCACTTGCAGATCCAAAATAAATAAAAGTCGTACTCGATTCTGTTGAATTTAATACTCCAGCATTTTTGAAACATTTTTACAACTCAGAAAAGCAAGTGCTATTTTATTAGATCGCGGATCTGTATGCAAAATAAAAAAAAAATGTTACTTCTTCCCTTAACGATCTTAATAAAGGAGAAATCATATTGATTGACATGTTCAAGTTTTCACATTTTTACAACTCATAAATGCATAAACGTCCGCAGTTTAATCACTGGACTGCGGATCTTTATGCAAAATAAAAATTTCTTTCTTGAATTGCAACGAACTGGAGTGAAATAGAAATTTATTATTTTCCTATTACGTTTAGTTTTGTTTAAATTTTTCTAATATTTTCGCTATTTTAAATTACACTTACTCATTTTTGTTATAAATGCATAAAATCCGCAGTCTAGTAATCACTCTGACGAAGAATAAAAATGAGAGGAAGGACTTACCGAGGGATGAGATGAGGTTGCCCCAAAGCTCAGCGGTTTGCCAGGCGAGGAAGAAGAAGCCGAAAAATCTGACGACGATGGCGTCGACTGGTTGATCGGTGAGCTTCGCATAAACGCCACCGACCTGCGTTAGGTAGGTAGCTTTCGCAGCCCACATCGGTGCAGCTCCAAGTCCTAGAAGAACTCCGGCTGGCACGAGGGTGTAGAACTTCGGGTAGAACTGAGAGCCGATGTAAGGTGCGTAACACAACATCGACACACATAGCGTCCATTTAACCGTGAGCCTCTTGATTACGAAGGTGGGCACGAAGATGCAGGAGAGCACCAGTGCCGCGTAAATCGCTGACAGAGACACAGTACCCAAACCGTCACTAGCGTTTATCGAGGATTGCAGATTCGCCGTCCCTTGGAACGCAGTGAACTGCACCATAAATGCCACCGAGACGGTGCTAATGTTTTTTAAGATCCGCCATTTCTCGCCGCGCGAGAGCTTGAACTTCCGGGATTGGGTGTCGTCATCCGTCGACGACAATTGCGGCGGTTTATGAGGTTCAGGAGGTATACCGTCGGTCCCATCGTCCTTGTAACCCTCGTTTCTGTAACCGACACCACTCACGGTCACCGTGTATACCGTTTCCTCGCCGCCACCGCCTCCGCCATCGCCGCCGCCCCCGTCGCCCACGCTTCTGGTACTGTCGGGTTGCGAAGTTACCATTCTACGTGGATGCTACCTGAAACGCATCACAAACAGATCCATTTTTTTACCACGTTTTTATTAGCTCGCTTTCTTGTCTGCCTGTTTATCTGTTTGTTCGGTACAAAGTTTTATATTTACCTTGAAATATCTTATCTTATCTTTTAGGAAAGATGAACTTGTTTCGTTGGGATTCTATATTTTCCTCAAGGGGTAACGACTGGTTTAGACCAAGCAGAGAAGCTATATTTAACTTAACGTGTGCAAGAAAATTAAAAGCAATCTACCGTAAAAAAACATGGCGCGCCGGAAGTAGAAACATACCGCCCTACATTGGCACGCATTCGCTCGCAGTGCGGCGCAGCGCACAGTGGGAACTTTCGACCAAACTCGATTCAAAATCAAAGAACTTTCGATAGAAATCAGGTAGAGCGATGAAATTTTTTTTCAATTAAAGCTGAAACTTGGCAGAATATGGGAAAAATAGGGAAATTATGGTACGAACGTTTTTTAACCTTGAGAAAATTCGTTAAACTTTCGCCATTTCAAGAAAATCTAGTTTCTCCGTTACCACGCGCGGAATAATTTTTTTTTAACATGCTATATATCATTTTCCGTACATCTTTTCACGCTGATTTCAAATCTAGTCTCAAAATTTGAAATCAACGTGGAAAAATCTACGGGAAATGATATATGGTATGTTAAAAAAAAATTTTTCCGCTCGTGGTAACGGAGAAACTAGATTTTCTTGAAATTGTGAATGTTTAACGAATTTTCTCAAGGTTAAAAAACGGTCGTACCATAATCTCCCTATTTTTCCCATATTCTGCCAAGTTTCAGCTTTAATTGAAAAAAAATTTCATCGCTCTACCTAATTTCTATCGAAAGTTCTTTGATTTTGAATCGGGTTTGGTCGAAAGTTCTCACTGTGCGGCGTGCAGATTACAACCGCTCGAGTAGTATTAGTTTTAGATGTTAATTTCTTTTAGATGTATGTGTACATAATTATGAAAACTCGAGACATTCAAATTCTCTGAAAATCTACATTCAAATTCAACTTTCAATCATTGTATTGTTGTATCTGAGCTGACGCTGTGTCGATTAAGTGTTAAACTGGGAACATAGGGGATGAGCAAACGATTTGCCGGGGGAAGAAAGACGGCTGCTATGTAACGGGCCGTTGATTGGTATGAGGGGATGCGCGGAGACCTCGTGACGGGTCGGGCGTTAAGGCGAATCCTTTCTTTTTATTTGGAAAGGCCTTATTGGAGCGCTCGCGAAGCACGTTCCAGTTGCGCTTGTAAATTCGTTTGTCGTCGATGTAATCGATGGGAATGCGTGACCGGGCCCCGCAATGCTGTGACACGTGTCGTACGGCGTGCATCGCAATTAACCGGCGCGGCGCTCGCAATACCTTCACCTCCTTCGACTCGTTCTTTTCTCCCCGCTCCGAAATCTTTTCATTTCATTGGCAGCGTTTCTCAAACTACTTTCTTCTTCTCCTCGTGCCTCGCGACTCTCTCGTGTTTACCACGGAGTAGGAAGTCTTGTCAAAAGGTGTGTATACGACTAATTTCACCCGACCATGGAATATTTCACTGGCTGGTTAATGGGACAACGTACTGAAAACCAGTCGCCGCTGTGCCGCCACCTTGGAAACGTTGACATTGCAAATCGCCGCTGAAAACTTTTCTTCTCTATTTTTCCACTATCTTGATTCTTCGTTAACTTTTTCCACTCTTATGCAGTTATTTTAACTCGAATGATATTTTTCGATTTTACTGCCACTATTTCAAGTGTTTTATTTGAAAGTTACTTTATATAGGATAGTTTCTTGACTGCTACTTATTTTTAACAATTTTGTTTGAAAATTTTTGTTTAAAATTGTCTGCATTGATTGCAAGAAATAGAATCCAAACTGGATCTTATACATATAGAGGGGAATTCGTATATTGACATCTAGAATTTTGAAAATTTTTCAACAACTTTGAATTTCATCTACTCAACTTTCCGATAAATGCAAAAAGAGATCCGTAGTCAACTGATTATATTAAATATAGCTCTCAAACTTTCTTGTAATTTATATTTCTGGAAATGATCTAATTGCAAATGAAAGATAAGATAGGTAAGATGGCGCCGGAAGAAAGGTGAACGCAGCAAAAAATCATTGCTCCATCATTGCTCCACAGAATTTTCCGATGAATTATGGATTTTCAATGAAAGCAAACGCGCTTCCGCGAGACATTCCAAACGAGCGCAGTTTTTGCGAGAACGTCCACGAGAGAGCAACGCAAATCCGTAGAAAAACCTGCAATTTTGTAAGATCCTTGAACGCGGTATCGCGGGATCGCAGGTACTCGTAAACAAGAAATTTCTTCTGTCTGAAAACATGCGATTAAGTAAGCCGGGCGTTAACAGGTGGATTTATTGCTCGGACGGGAGACGGTTCGCAGAATAAAATGGCAAGTTCGATTCGATCATCTTGATCACGTGAGGAACATCGCGCGCGCGCGTAAAGTACATATACTTTTGTTTTCGCTGAAATACAAGAGCAACGGGTCGAAACAGTTATATCGCGTTCGCGGCTGAAACACGCGAGCAGCCGATGCAGAAATTATGCGAAACCCGTAATCATATTTTACAACGTTTGAATCACGGTAATCGCTCAGCTGTCGGGGAATAAATATGTAAGCCTTGGTTCCGTTGCGATCGTACATCAAGATCGAATTATCGGGGAAGGCTACCGGTCTGCAGTCTACACAATAGATAGTGACGCAGCCGATTTTTCCACACAACATTTTGCCACTCGTGAGAGATTTCGTTTCCGTCACATCCGAGATTCCACTTGTCCATTCTAGACTCTTCGGTATTTTTTTTAAATAATTCTCCACTCCTACTTCATCGTCATCCTTTCTTCTACCGCTGAAAGATCACGGAAAACCAAGACGAAAAAACATAGTAATCTTTCGGTTGCATAACAAGAGTATCGCCGTACCATGCAAGCCGCGATACGAGAATTCTTCGTTTCGTTTCTGCGAGGAAACACGTTCCGAAGAGAAAACACGTGAGAATTATTTCCCGTTGAGACTCGTGTGGCTCTTGTGAAACGGATATCGAATTGCTAGACAACATTAACAACTAAACGGTCTTATAATATTCATTTTGTCTAGCAATTTTGCGAACCGTTCGCGTAGTTGCTTTCATATTCGCATTTTCCATGCGATGGAAAGCAATTTATGGGAACTGTTTGAGATCTTCAAAAACCAATTTCTATTTCAGTTCAATTTTTATTTTGCATGAAAGTCCACATATTCAGTGGAAAAGGTATTAAATTAGTGTGTTTACATTGCATAAAGTCTATTTGTAACACGCCCAAAATGAAAGTATACTTTTACGTAAGAAAGTGCAGACACCCATGAAACTCGCTAGCCAATTCAATTAATGAGTCTTTATTGTGTAAGCTCTTTTACGTTCCCAGCATACGTTTTGATAATGTTAGTAACAGTCAGTGTATAAGAGTAACGTTTCAAGTTCACTTGAAATATCTTATCTATCCAATATTGCTTTAGTGCACATAATCAAATAATCTAATAATCGCCACTACTTTATCTCTGCGCTGTTCATTATTCGCGACTGTAAGTGACGAGTGAGTATTTGCTGATGACCAGAAGGTCGATGCAACATAAAGTAAACATTTAAAAAATTCATTGTTGATTATACGAGAGTCAGGAAGAGTGAGTAAATAAAATTTGAAAAATTCGCGTCGACCAGCAATTTTCGTCGGAATCGCAAAATCGCTGATCTCGGTGAAATTTGATGACGCAACAATTGCGTTTGAAAATTGAGATTACAGAAATTCCAGCTATTCCGTAACAGTCAACTTTTGAGAATAACAGTGAGAATAACACTCGAGTGTTGCTGTACCATTATTTAAAATATCTAATCAATTACTAAACATTTAGGTATGGTATGAGGAATTCTATCAATTTCATATCCGCCGAATTTAAAAGATCATGGAGAATGGAAATATTCCAGGTCGAAAGGAATGTTTAATTTTCAAGTTAAAATAGCTCCGACTGCAAAGGGTTAACATTGAACGATAATTTTTTAAAAATGTAGACGGTATAAACGATTTATGGGTGAGGGCCCGTTCAGTGGACATTATGCAGAGGAGATCAATGGAAAATAAGATAACGAAAACGAAAATAACAAAGTAAAATTGCCAAAAATTGCAAGAAGCTTATCTAACCGGTGAAAACGAGGAAAGTGATGTTGCACGTATCAGAGATGTACGTCATCTCTCGAATCTTGGGATGATCGTAAAAATTGGCAAGTTCACCTGTCGTATACGTAATTAAGCGCCAGGCTACGTGTTAAATATACGTAAACGGATTCCCACTTTAATATTAGTAGGACAGAAACACGGTTCGGATGACCCTGACTTACTTGAATACGATTCGGCCACCGAAGTATAGTACCGCGGACAGAATACCCACCCTAACCAGTTTCCAACGACCTTCAACTCGGCTTTAACCGCGAATCTCGTTATACTATTTCTCCTGTTCGTGAAAACAAATGGACGACACGCGTGGAACGTCGATTCCGAGCGTGTCGTCGATAATACAATTTCGTAACGCCGATTCCCGACGCAACTTTCGCACATTTTTCCCTTTTGCTTCGACATGATCGCGTGAGAACGAAACAAGGTACATAGTATCAACCACGACCACCATGTTGCAGACTCAACCCTTACCATACCAGCAAGAGACGTTCTCCATCTTCCACAGAGGTTTTTATTCAAATGATTATAATACGAATTAAAATTTCGTGGGCAAGAATGAAAGATTGATTTTTGATTTGAGAACAGATTTGATTATTTAATGTGATCATTTAATCAGTCGATCACCGTTGAAATAAATCAGTAATCATGATTACCTTCTACTTACTAATTTGTAATCATTAATCAGTACTTTTTGTACAGATTTATTTGAATGATTTTTGATAGAGGAAAATTATCAAGACGTCAATATGCATATGGACATCTTTAATTTTCAAAATTTCCAACAATTTTTTCATTTCGTCCACTCTCAATTTTGCAATAAATGCATAAAGATTCGCAGTCTAATAATGAATAAAGCAATCACGAGCATTGATTACAACAACTACTGACTCTTTTCTTATTTTCTATCAATCGTAATTTTCAATCATCAATCGTTTTTGCCCAACTCTGTTCAGGGAAACAGCAGGTTATTCGAAGCTGGTTTGCCGTTCCGACTGCCAAGAGGCTTTTTCCATTCCGCGGATGTGCGCAAAAATCGCGTTTAGATACATTCCCAGAATGCAGTAAAAGGAGGTAATCGTTATTCGCGATTATCGGTCGTCTGGAAAACCAGCCGGCGCTAATAACGGCGCTGGGAACGATTTTCCGCGAGCATCGGTTGCATTACGTATGAAGCCGATGCAACAAAACGTTATCAACCAGGAAATAAACATAGAGAAGTAAGCATGCAGGCGTGCTCAGACTTGAAATTAATTGGAGTGAGAACTCGCGGCGCGATCGGGTCAAGGTTCGATAAATGGCTTGGCTGCTATTCAAAATTTCCCCGCCGCGCGCGCGCCGTTTCCTATCCTTCGCGGCTTTCTTTTTCCATGAACGAGAAATCACTGTGCATTTCTTACATCATTTCGGCATCGTGTCGGCCATCTTGTACGCCCCGACTATTCTTCCTTTCAACGTACAATTTCGTGAAATCTTCAAGCCTTGTGTAAAATATTGCTCTCTCATACCAGCCTCCCTACACTATTCATTTTTTTTCTAAGCATGCGAGACATTACAGCGCTAATATTTATTTTTAACTTCCTCAAAAAATGTAACATTAGGATTTAGCGTCTACCGTTCATATTAATTTCACTTTGTACATATAACGATATATACTAGCCATATATAAGCCAAACGTGGTTTACGGCATCGATAAATAAACAGATATTACTCTCCTTAATTCCGGTGTTTGTAAATACATTTATACGAGTGTTGCGTTGCATAATGAGCATTTCTGACATTCTTCGTGTGGTAACATATTGACTAACTCGTGCAAAAACGGAATAGTTATCTTACAAAAAGCCTGTCGTAATTTATTGTAATTTTCCTTTTATGTAAACTGCCGCTTGCACATTTGGAACACGATTTCTAAATCGAGCGATTTTCAATGGAAACAATCTATTGAAAATATTATTATATACATACATATGTATACAGCTGTTTGTGCTCGAGAGTGAAAGTAAAAGTGTCTGCGGTGGACGTACCTTCTCGCAGGGATAATATAATAATTAGCAGATTCGATCTTTATTTATGGCTTGTGAACATTTTTAAAAAATGCTGGAGTGTTCAGTCTAACAGAATTTAGTACGATTTTTATTTATTTTCGATCTATTGGGTTGGCAAATAAGTTCGTTCGGTTTTTGTGATTTATTCCACTCTAAATGCTATTACTAATGTTATTTGGTACCACTTTCTTAAAATTCGTCTACAAAAATGACAAATTGCATAGACATCTACAGTCTAATAATAATGGAACAGAGAATGTACTTAAAATAGATATTATAAATTACTGCAAGAAAGAGAGACACTTATATTTAGCTGGTGCTCCTTGCAATCGCTGCAGAAAATGTTTTGCATAAAGATCCTCAGTCTAATTATTATCGAAGAGACGTACACAGTGACAGCAGCTGTCGGCAAAACGACGTGACCATCAAACCTAGAAAAAATCTCGAAGAACGGTACAGGTTGCAAGACGTTTCTTGCCGAAGCCCTAACCGAGTGACACATCTCGCGGTTCTAGCAAAGAAGAAGAAAAAAACTCGTGGAAATTTCGATCCGCACGTGAGAACCAATTAACGTCAATTTTTAAGCCAACCGGTAATTGCCGTACAATTTTATTGTTAGCGGGACTGGCTCTTTTTTTCAAGCGGTGACTAACGCGCAATTAAGGGAACACCGATGCTAATAAAACTGAAAAGTCCCCGGCGAACCGGGCAGTCACGATCTCGAACAACTAACGAGATACAGGAAAAACGGAATGACACGACGCACGACCGACGGGAAAGAAGAGATATAAGAGGAGACTGAGGAGAGGAAGATAAAAATGTCGATCGTAATGGTCGAAGTACAGTTAGATTAGTACTTCGTACTTCGAAGTTGCCCCGCCCGAAGCTGGCAGCCTCCTTCGACGAAGGCCACGACGCGCCGACGCGACGCGACGTCACGTTTTTCTCTCAATTTCTTCTGTCGCGGGAAAGAAATTACCAGTCGAAGTTCTCCTATCCACAGATTACCACGTTTCCTCAATTTCTTTTCTCTTAGTATTTGAATTTTACTTCATCTGCCGCCGGTAATCGGAGTTGCGTTCAATTACAATCGAATTACTTCACGAATCACAATTACAAAGTAATTCGAATGTTCTGCATTGACTGTAGGAAGCAGGAATAAAATAGAAATTGATTTCATCCCTTAACGACCTCTTGTTACGTTAAAAAACGACATCACAATATTCTAAAATTTTCTACTCCTTTACTGTTTTATATTTCACTAAATCAATCACTTATGCGGTCAGGTTCACTGATATTGATTTTAATGAACACTCTTTGTTCAGCCATCTTGGTCATCGTTTCATAAGAAAACATGCTCATAAATGTAAACATAAAATTGATTTGTCTGCGAATACGAAACTGAAGAAATGCGGTTAGAAATGAAAGATATTTTTCACATTAAGCATGTACGGATTGAGTAATTCACATTATATTGTATTTCAATTACACTCGTGATTCGCGTGATTCAATTGCGATAAATGCACGTTGCAAACGTTTCCCTCGAAAAATGGATTCAGAGTCACGAACCGGTTGATATCACCGAAGCAAATCATTTTTGCCAAGCAACACACTGTTTTCGAAAATCTTCGTATTTGTTTCCCAACGGTACGTGGTCACCCGTATATACGCCTCTGTAAATACGGATAAAGGTGACCCGAATGATGCAAGAGCTGCTGTTAGTTTACGTTATTGTTGCGCTTAAACAATACCGAAGCCGACTCGTCAAAGTCGAATATAGTCAAATAGTCGAGAACGTTGGACACGAACGTTCAGCTTCTCATGGAAAAAAGGTGGAATTGTAATTCATATCAGCTGGTGGAAATAAGAGCAGTGTGTGCGAGCAGGTGCCGAGGAAGATACTAGCTTAACTAGCTTATAAAACGTGTAAGTAGAACAAGAATTGTCGAATTCGTGTTATTGCGAAAAAGTGAATTTATAAAAGCGTGTGTGTGTGGAAACTTAAAGAATGTTACTGAAAGAGAGAGTACAAATTGAACGTTTCATTATTGGACAACGGATCTTTACGCAAATAATTTATGTTAATAAAATCGAATCCTCTGTGTCTATTGATTATCGTTTTTAGTGATCGATTGAACTTGTATTTGAACTTGAACGTTTCCATTTTCCGGAACTTTCGCGGTACAATGTGCAAAGAGAATTTCCAAATTGGTGTTAATTATTTGCAAGTAATAGTACAAAGATAGCGTACAATTTTTGTACGTAAAGTGTAAAGATGTCTCCTGGCGAAAAGGAATTCGGCGAACCGTAGGCTAAGCCCTTTATGGTAAAACGCCTAAACGAACGTCCCCGGCGAAAATCGTGTTATCTGAATGGCATTCCGCTTGTCGCATTCCTGCAGGTACATACATACGCGCAAATCGGTTTCACGTCGAACGCCTTTATCGGCCCATCGGATTAAATGTGCGCGCACGCAGGATATATCGCGAATATTATTGCGCGTAGCGAAAATTCAAACGCGTCGAGCTGTGCCGTTTTTCGTTTTCCGTGTACGCGCGTCAGGTCCGTGAGCCAAAAATATATTCATTCGAAACCGATGGAAACACGAAAGATCGTTGAACGTCCCGCGAATTATTGCGCCAACGATAAAACGCATCATTAACTTATTCCGCCATTATCTGCAATATTCGATGCCAGGTTCCACGAAGGATCGCAGGCGTACACGATCTTTTAATAACATTCACTATTGTTCAACGGCGTCGGACGTCATTTTTTATCAGGCACAAGGTCGAGATAATGCACGGAAACATGAAAGTATTCGAACCGAGACACATCCGCCATCGCGACGCGAATTTTACGCATTTGTTGCACACGCGATTTATAGAGAACGTGTTTTTTCGATTAACAAATTCAGAGTTTCAGTGACTTCAATAGTCCTTTTTAAGAGTGTCCGAATATCAGTCGCTGTACTATGTACATGATCAAATAAAAGGTCCTTATCTGTGGATCACAGACTTCTACAAATCATTAAATTAAATACCCACCGGTTGGTAGTATATTAACAATATCTTAATAGCGTTATTTAATTTCCACGGCACTTGTCGCACAGACACAGCGCGAAGTCTAAATGGGGAGTTTTATGGTGGACGTGACAATGATTCGAGATTGCTATACGCTTCCTATGTTAAGGCGTACCCTCTAAGAAGCACATATTACCTTCCCAGAATATTAACAACATACAATCTATCATTCATTCCAATTACGGATGTACGAGTGCATTTTTCCCGATCGAATTTACATGGCGATTGCGATTTCGAGGAAGAATAAAAGAAGAAATAGTTGTCTCGGCACAGTTAATAATTTTCGGTTCAGGAATCTGTCACTTGTAGCACGCGGCACACCTTGCAAGACACCCTGTATGTATATGCGACGGATTAGAAAGTCTTCGGGAACGATCGACTCGTAAATGCTTCAATCGTTTCACAACGAAATGCTCCAAGGCGCAAGCGTGCCGTCTACTATGCAGCCTTTACCGTGTCCAGCCTTGGAGTTACGGTCTCGTAATGTCGCGATCATCTTTCGACGAAAGCATGCTTGCAAAATCTCCCACAGACCACAACAGATTTAAGCGTGAACAGCTGCTCGTTGACAATCTGAATCCATGCAATATGGTTCGATGAATGGGCGCCATTCTGCGACTTGCGGGACCATTCTGTTCTTTTACTTTTACAAACTGACCCGTTGTCGTGCGATTTCCTTCGTGGTTACACCTTCTTTGATTACAACTAAATAATTGCAACTCTTTTGTCTTGAATAGTTTAGAAGAAAGACATAACAATTTATATTTAGCACGGTTACACGGGGACCATTTTATTCTGCCAAATAGCGTCACAGTTCTTCTTCGCATAAGCTTTTACAAGCTAATCCCTTGTCGTGCGATTTTCTTCGTGGTTACAATAATTACAACCTCTCTGTCTTGAATAATTTCCTACATTTACATGAACGCTAAAATATTGACTGCAAAATAACTGAATTCTATTTCGTCTTCACAGAAAGACATGGCGTTCATATTCAGCACGGTCAGAAATATGAAAATGGTAGTTAGAAAACGTTTTACCATTCCTCTGCACGTTTGTTGAAACTTGTAAAATAATATTCATCATTCCATGATGAAAATACAGAGCGAGTCGCTTCGACGCGATGTTTCTCTTTCGTTATTTGCCTTCCCGAGTTATTTCTAGGTCGGCAACGAGCGTCGACTCTGAAAATCTATCGCCGATGAGGCACAATAGGTTCAACGACTACGCTCGATGTTCTCGGGCAACGTATGTACGTAAAACGAGTTTTTATATTGCCGCTCATAAATCTGCTTAAACGATCCACGCTGCGATTTATTTTTTACCGACTGCATACTACCGGCGCGCGGCGCGGCGATGATTTTCGTCGAGGTCTTCGATCGTGCAACGAGGCGCGCGAGGTGAAGGTACCGATGTAAACACCGATTAGAGCTCGGCTTTCGAGAGCCGATCGAAAACCGTGGCCGGTTGCTCCAGCAAAAAGTCATTTCGAACGAGGAGCGAATGGGAGAGAACCTGTGCGTCGCGCGCGGAGTTTGTCAGATACGTGACAGAGATAACAAGTCGGCCAGTGTTTTCCTGGTTCCACGTCGTCTCGTTGCATTAATCAGGGCACGGCAGAAGAAACCGTGCTAAATATAAACCATCGCCCGCGAAAGAAATCGACAACTTAATGCTTTCGTTAACTCGTTACTAGACGGCGGATGTTTATTCAATTTTTTTTAAATTTTTATAGACAAAAGTCCAGTTTTTACGTTTACGAAGCGTAATTTGTATTATTCGGCAACATGTAGCAGTCGCAGCTTTATAAGAATACCTACGCGCGCTGCTTTATGCCTCCGAGTAATGCAAATTACGCTGCCGAATTGGCAAGCATGGAGATTTGCAGTTTATCGAGAGTTCCTCGGAGCTTCTCAAGTGTTCCTCGGCGAAACAACTCCGTTATCCTGTCAACGCGAATTCAAATCGCAAGCGATCGTGCCCATGAATGAATCGCACTGTTACAAAGGCTGGTAATCATGTGAAAATTCAATTAATTCACGCAAATGCCGCGTCATTATACTTCGCTGGTACACAATACACTTCCGTTCGTGAGTACTAAGCACCTGGTACGTTTGAAGGAAACAATGTTTTACGAAGCACTATATCACGCCACTGTGGTGCAAAAATATTGCGTAGTAAACTCGAATATTTCATTCATTTACTTCATTCAATTTTATGATCGTGTTTGTTGCGGATCTGCGTGCAAAATGAAAATTGTCCAAGTCAATTTTAAGGAGCTGACGTTAAATAAAAATCTACATATCTCTTTCGTTCATCTCAGAGTCGAAGATAGTGCAGCAGTTCGCTTAAATTCATTAAATCCAGTCCACTTTTTGAAAAAGTTACTCCACTTTAAAGGATGCACATTAAACGATGAACTGCATGTGCAGCTCGATCAAACAAGTCTTGCGTTCAATCTGTCACCCACTTCGTCCTCCAAAGGTTACCCCAGTAACATCAGAATCCGTACAAGATCACCAGTTTTAGTAGCAGATCACGATCTCATTGAGTAACATCGTCCCGTACGAAGATGGAAACTTTTCCGAAGCAAGAGGCCGTGTTTGACGACCGTTTGGCAAACGTGTGCCGCGGCGCGGCGATGCGTGAGTAATCTGAATGAATAGGAAAGTCATTTTATGGAAAAATATTTTACCGAGGATCAAACATCGTGTCGTTGTTGTCGCTATTGTTAGAGCTTCGTTATTTGCAAACAACCAATCGCCCGATGTTTTCTGCGAATGCAGCCACCGTACGTCGGACGCTAATAGTGTATCAGACAATTTAATATACAACGGAAACGTCGAATCAATGAAAAGCACGAGGAACGATTAATAAATGCAAACAATCCAATAAGGCTAACGAGTCTCACGAGACACGAAAAATTGAAACGAATAAAACGGGCTTGTGAAAACATTCAAATTTAACTTTCAATCGTTATGTTTAAATCTAAATTCCAATTCCACTTTCAATCAGAATATTTAAATCTACATTCGAATTTAGCTCTCAACTTTTCTCTTGCTTTTATAATTATGGACACATATGTATTGAGCTGGCAAAAAAGTAATTTCGGTATTTTAAGGTGAAATAAAACCGAATTTCTTTATTCAAGCGATGAACTTTAATCAATAAAATATTTTCTTATTTCTTCGTTTTGGCAACAGATCATCGAACAAAAGGGAAAATATCTTATTTATTAAAGTTCATTACTTGAATAAAATAATTGGGCTCTATTTCACCTTAAATTACCGAAATTACTTTCTTGCCAACCCAATATAATTTCATATCAATTCTAAATGGAATTTAACGCGAAGAGAAGGTCTAACATACAAATTCGCATATTTCGAAGGAATGTGCACTCCTTGCAGAGCGCGTTCGACGAAATCGTCAATAAACAATGCCGTGAAATCGGCTGGCGCGCGCGACTAATTAGTCCAAATCAAGACCAATCCGATCGAGCGTGTTTCGATTGTTCTTTATCGGTCGTCGCCTCTATCAGACCGGAAAATAGAGGGCCTCCGATAAAGACGGCCGATATAGGCCGATTCTCAACCTCCTCGTGATCCCGATAAAAACGAAAATATTTTTCCCTGTAGCAACAATTCACCGCAGCTGTGCACGCGAAACGGCGACCATAACGCGGTGCGTTTACATTCCTGCGTTCTGTGTCATTTCGGAGCAATTATACATCATAACAGGATCGCGGCGGGGGAGTTTCCCGTAATCGAAACGCGAACAATCATCGATCATAGTGCAGCATTTGCACATAATAGGCGAAATACCAATCAGTTCAACAAAAAAAATCGTTTTGTTACGGAACACGTGCACGCTTCGCGGTCTCGTTACAGGCCTTCCGGCGAGGAACTCAAAGTGCAAAGTATCGAGAACACAGCGGATCTGGCTTTTTTCTAAATAGCTGTTTCACTTTCCTTTTCGCGATTAATTACCGGCTAGCTTTTTCTCGATATCTCCCGTTCGCCTATTTTTACGACGTGACTTCGATTTGGTTGCTTGATCTTCTGTATTTGTGGTTCTTGCGGCAGTTTCGTAATTCCGTGTTTCTTTTTTGTCTTTGCGATATAAAATAACGTTTAATAATTACATCAATCTTGCAACTCTTAGGCTGTACCAGACGCACAGAAAAATAAACATAGCCGTCCACGATAGAATCTCGCACCCCCACGAGTCTCCCATTCCGTCTCCAACAGTATTACTATGATAGCAACGGCGCCTTCACATTGCTATTCACAGATTCCCGGGATTCCTAAGGAACGTCCGTCTCGATCAGCCGACGACGCGTGTCACCGAACCGGATATTCGATCGAAAGTCGCGAGTACCCGACGAATACCAAATTCTCCATATGGTTTACGTCTTCAGGGTAGCCTGAACAATCGAGTCAACGAAATTCCTCGATCCCAAAACCCGCAGAACCTCGAACGATCTTCCGAATCTTTTGAATTCGCACGAACTAGCCCCCGCGACGTTATCTATCGATTCTTGAATATTCGCGGCGACCTGTTCTCGCTATCGGCTCTCGCGTAGTCGCTCGTAAAATTCAGTGAGAAGTCGTCCGGTCGTCCAGCAGTGGGACACCGAGCCGCGATTCCGATCGGGTTACCGTTACCCGCGTCGAATTCGGTAATCCTCGATCGAGGATCCAGTGCCGAAACCCGCTACCATTTTGTCACACTACTTTGGCTAAACGGCGAACTCTTTCCGACACGTTCGGCTCAGTTTCCATCGGCCGTGTCGATCGGGTGCGCGACACCTTCTCTCCACCTGTTGCTGTTTCCCGCAACGCGCGTATCCCCGATTTCACGGCGACGTTTCCACGTCGATAGCCGACAACGCGACGGCTCAAAACGAATGAGGTCGACGGTGATAAATATTAAGTAACTGTGCATACGCAGCTGCCTTACGTGGGCTGCCGATCTGTTTGGCGAACGATCGGAAAAACGCGCACCCGAAGGGCCCTCTAGGTCCAGTACGCCTCGTGGGGATCTAGCCGCGTGATCATCTGATAAATCGGCCGAGATCTTCGACGATGCTCGGTGAAATCTTGGACGAGATAGATAGGAATGATCCATGTAGTCAACCAAAATGTATAGATTGTTTAAAACCTTTCTGTATTTAACGTGTTTGCAGAAATTCTTATTATAAGACTATAAATTGATATATTAGCGAGTAAAGAGTAGACATTAATAAATTGTTGAAAGAAATACAGTAAATGGGTATGTACCTGGTTGACTACACAAGGGTTAAGAGGGTAGACGAACGTTTTTTCAGGATTGCAAGGGTGCGGGATGCGCCTTCTCATTTCTCGATAATGCATGCAACGCGGGTTTTCAGTAGTGAAAAGCGCTAGATAAAAGATCTATCTAGGAAGCGATACCCTCAAAAGTTCTATTTTTACGTTTAAGAGGCGTAATTTTCTTATGCTTCCGAATAATGAAAATTACGCCTCGTAAATGAAAAAAGACGACTTTTGAGAGCGATCGCGGCCTAGATCGATCTTTTATCTAGCGTTATGACTACTAAAAAACCCCATCTTTGTATTTATCGAGAAATGAGTTCTCCAATTCTGGAAAAACGAAGCTATCCCCTTAAGTTTTAACGGTGCGATCCTCTCGCCGGCCGCCTCGCCGCGCCGCGCCGCGCCGATCTGTTTGTCGAACGATCGGAAAAACGCGCGCCCAAAGGGCCTTCTAGGTCCAGCTCGCGGGGATCTAACCGATACCTCTGACAAATCGGACGAGATCTTGGACGAAGTTCAACGAAATCTTGGACAAGATAGATAGAAACAGTCACTTACGTTTTAACGGTACTCTCGCCGGGTCCTCTAATTCCTTCAGTCAACTCTCCGATGTCAACGGATCGCGAACGGTCCCGATGATGGATCGTGATTTTTATTCCGGGCTCGGCGAACAACACTCTGATTCGTCCTGCTTTCTCGATCGATGATTCGGCTCGACGAAGATGCACACGAGCGAACCGTAACGATTGTCACAAAACGTGAGACTTCCAAGGCACCAGGAGGGTTGGTGCGGTAGAACCGAGTTCGTGTGCGATGGAAAAAGACGTGGTTCAGCTACATCCGAACTGTTCGGGGGTTCGGAGACAACTGAGCCTACCGGCGGACTTTGGAATCGGTGAGCGGTTCGGTTCGCCGACTCAACTTCTCGAGTTCGAGCCCGTCGTGATCGTTGTTTTCTCTGTCTCTCAATACACGGTATACACCAAGTGCACGGTACACGCGGCGCGTTCTACCTTCGCGACGAGCTCGCTTCTGTTCCTCCTGTTCTCCTTCTGCTCCTTTTGTTCCTTCTACCCCGTGGCTTTTCTGTATTACTAGCCTCTCGCTTCGTCTCTCTCGCCTCGCCTCGCCTTGCCTCGTCTCGTCTCGTCTCGCCTTGCACTGTACACTTCGGGCCGAGTAGCACGCGGCAGATACCCGAACACCCAAACCGGCCACGCATGCACGCACGTGCGTGTCTCGTGACTTTGTTGTTCACCCCCCGCCGCACCGGGTCCAACCAAAATCAGGATCGCACCCCCTCCGGGGAAAACCACCCTTCGTGACGAGCCAAGCTACCCGACACTCTTGGGTATGTTATTGGATACTTTTTCGGTCCTGCGTTTCTTAGGCTCGATCTCACGCTGTGTTTTCAAAGGACAGTCGAACTGGTACTTCACAATTTTTTATTTCCATTTTTAGTTTGTTTATTTACACTCCCGTCAATAAATCACAAAATGGCAATTAAAGAATACAAGCTTCCAGCTTGATTTGATTGTTTCATTTCGATCAGATGTAGCATAACTTTTTTAAAATTGGTCCGAGCATTTGAATATTTCTAAGATGCTACACGGACTAGTTTGCTGAAGAATGAGTAAACAAAGGTTTGTTTAGATTGCAATTGGTAGGAATCATACAAAAATTTTAAAAATGATGTTTTGTCAACCTTTTTATCTGAGCCTATAACGATGTTTTGAAAGTTTCATCGAAATCGGGCGACATTGCAATGAGTTAGATACGTTTAAAAACGCGAGCTTAGTCTGCATCTAGATTTGAATGAGCGTCCGGCGGCTTATGGACGGGAATGTACCTTGGTTGTAATTCCCCTATAAAGTAATCGTCGATAAATTGGAGTCATAAACGTAAAGATTGCGTTTACAACCCAATATTTCAAACGATTATATCATCGCGTTTACGTCGTCGCGAGGTAAATATCGAAGAACCATTTTTATTCTGATAAATATGTTATTTTTCTGAGAAGAACCGTCGGAAATAAATGATTATAGTGTACGCTCTCAGTTCCGTTCTAAGTTCTAGTGTGCTGCACTATTTCTACCCTTATTCTTGTAGATGTTCGTTACTTCCTTCTGTCGTTATTATTGTTCGTCGTCACTGTTTTCTCATTTACTAATGTGTATCCTTCCTCGGTCGATTGTCATTCAACGCACGAGCAGCTTCATTTAATTATACCTCGGCCATCGACTATAATCGTAATTTAATTCCAATTCTTTCTTCTGCTTATTACATCTTATAAATATTGAGATAAACGCTGAATACATTCCTCATCGTGTCCTACTAACTGGCGTGCACTTTCAGTGGCTCGCTTCAATAATAATTATACGATCTCGTTTATCGATCGCAGTTAAGATTATTCTTTCATTAAACCCTCAAAAATGTATTACTTACTGAGAAACTTTAATTACGAAACTGGAGTTAAATATTTCGTCCTTATTTTATTAAATACAACTTGTGGAAGATCCCTCCGTTTTCTAAAATTCGACTGCGATATAATTAGACTACGGATCTTTATGCAGAATAAAAATATTCTTCATTGATAAAAATTGGTAAAAATTGATTTGCAGTTTGCTGCAATTCAGGTAGACAATTTTGCATAAAAAGATCCGCTTTGTCTACTTATAACTATATTAAAACAAATACTCTACAATTCATTGCGACTGTATTAATCGTACAGCCGCTGACTCAAATAATAATCACGCGAGTGGAATTAATATTCACTACCGTTTGAATAATTACGAACGGTACTCCGGTATGATAACCAAATTAAAGTGCGCGAAAGGCTGTCGATAGTGGTACATACGCGTTATTATGCTTCCATTGTTGTGTAGTGGATTGGTACGTGATCGGTGAGCCTCTTCGTTCACAGTGTCAGTTCTACACGATCGTCTCCAGTCATTTCGAATTCTCCATCCCTAGGTCCCTAATCCCCATCCCTAATCGTTCGGTGATTTTTATGGTTTCTGACCTGGGAAATCCTGTTACCGGGCAACTTTCTCGACCGCGTGACCTTGTCTTTTTCCCATACGATGAAAATTGTCTTCTCGTTTCGTCAGAAAATCCATGGACACGTTGAAATTCGCAATCCTAACTGCTTAAAACTGAAAATGTCAACTGTGGACGTTGTGTTAATTTAAATACATTGTAATTGAATTGCGGAATTGAAATCACACTTACAGTTACAGTTGGTCACACAATCGATCGGTAAACGATCTTCCTTTTTTTCTTCAACTTAACGATGACGGAATAAGGATATCGTACAGGCGCGCATGATAAAAACCAAAGCTCGTATGTAAAGTTGATCCTTGAAGTATCCCCGAGGGAGCCTCGCTTTGCCCATCAGTATTTTTCCATTGCACAATCGTCGACGGAGCCCATCGTCACCTGGCGACGCTTCTTTAATAGACAAATTCTAGGGATACCTTGAAAAGATGACCACACCTCGATCTCGGATGTTTTTCTTTTTTTTTAAAGGGTCCTCTCTCTATTTGGAATACCAACCGATGTATATCTTTCCATTTGATTTCGACAGTGCTCGCTGGGACGTTTAAAATAAAGTGGTAACCAGCAGGCAAGCCGAACATTGCAAAATTACTTCATTATTCGATACATCGATATTTTGTCGTCCGGAATAGAAATTTGTACCTGAAATTTCACCAAGTAGGCCATGGCTTTGTAGGCCGATCCGTGGGATTATGACATCAATACATTTTGCGTAACACCTGCTGAACGACAAATGCCTAAGTTGGGTTAATATTCAGGATGCACCACCGAATCGATCAGCTGGACAGATTATTCACGACCGCCGTCATTCACACGTTCCGAGATATCCTGTTCGAAGAATAGAGAGTGATCGACGCTAACAGGGTAAACGTTGGCAATAACACCTGATTTCCAAACCTTGCCGAAAATAGAGAACGCTGTTTCTTCTTTAACACTGGGTTTAAGAAACCCATTATTTTCTAAACGCACGAATATCATCATTATGTGTGTAAAATGTTCATAGAGGCTCTGTACAAACGCGAAGACCAAGCGCGACGTTTAGTATTCTTCATATACGCTTTTAAAGCAAGGCTCTACATCGATCGCAATTTCGCCGCTTCCGGTCGTTCACTAAATCATTATGGACGAACACGTTGCGCACATCGAGTGGCCGATGTCCATCTGAAGTGTCTTTTTCTTGAATTTTCTGCGGCGGATATATGAACAACAACTAGAAACAGCAAGAACCTGCTTAACTCTTCTGATATTGTAACTAATAAATAGACTGCGGATCTTTATGCAAAACAAAAAATGTTTGCATTGATTGCAGGACACAGAAGCCAAATAGAAATTCCTTTCTTCTTTTAATTGTCTTATTTAGCTGATAATTAATACACTAATGTCTTTAAATCTTCTTAATTCGCCCACTGCTTTAAATGCATAAATAAATCAATAAATAAATGCATAAAATCCGCAGTCTACTAATAAAAACAGCGATTTAGTATTACAATCGCTTTTTAAATAGAGTATTCACAAAGTAAATCGTTATCGAAAACGCGCGGTTTCCGCCGTGTCTGAACGGGCTCTAACTCTTCGTTTGATTCAGACATTTACAGCCTCACGATATTGTGTCAAGCGACGAAACCGCAGAAGAAAGACGAGCAATCGTAAATTACGGAATCCTTGACTGGAAGTGATTTCATGCAAAGAGGCTGAAACAACGATAAAATGATTTATTATTCATTTTTGCAAATACTTTATTCGCCAGCCAACAAAAGAGGAACATTTTGAAATTCGTCACCTCACAATTTCCTACTTACTTATATCAGTCAATACACATACACATGAAATAACTCGGCAACTTAGAGAGCAATTATTCTTCGTATTATGGCAACATGAACGAATTACGTACTACAACTAATCTAATCAATATTACTAATGGTAACATTGGTATGGTAAATTATTCTCGAAATCACTTAAATCGGTGTTTGAGATCCTACATGCATTACGTATCTCTGACGGTTAAAAATTTCATACAAAATGTCTATTAATAGATCATTGACGTTTTGAGATCCTGCATGCGTTACGTATCTGTAATGATTAAAAATTAGACTAAAAAACCATTGAAACTATAAAATAATTGGTTCAATCGCTATCTATCGCATACCGATGTTAAGCATACTCAATAGCTCTTTATAAACTAATTTCGGAGCATCGGTAGCCCATAAAAAGTCTATGTGATTGAATTTATCGTATGGCACGTCGTAGACTGTTGGTTGATGAGGTAGCTCGTTTATTAAGCGCTTCACATCCTGAAAGAAAAATACAAAACATTTAGTAGACGAACTTTTATGGAGCAATCTCGCATTAGAATAAATTACAGCAAGTCCTCGACTTACCAAAACACTGGAACGAATTAACCGCGTAAGTCGAGAACTTACTGTATTTTCAACAATTTCTCGAAGCATGTACCTGAGTGCTAGATAACCAGTCGTTTCTGCCGCAAAACAATGTTATCGGTACGGTAATCCGCGACAAATTGTACGCCGGTGGATGAAAGCTCTTGTATTTCATCATATTCCCCACTAGGCCATAGTCGTATTGTCTAAAGTATCCAGACCTAATTTCTTGCGCGTAATGGACCATTGTTTTCGTCGAGGTGCCAGCAGGCGTATGGCTCAGAATCAAAGGCAGCAACGGCTGCAATGAGAGCACAATTAAATCTGTTCTAACTAATAAAATAGTTCGAACAAGGGTCAAATTAATTTTCCAAAATACCTACATAGCTGAACTCAGCCTCGTCGAATCCAGTAATGATAAACATCAGATTTGCACAAATTTTCCCCTGCCAGGGAAAAATATTGCACATAGTTTTCGCTAAATATTTGATAACGAAGCTTTGCGGCAAGAATTCGGTTTCCCCGAGCAAGAAGAAGATTTTCTAGATTTTCGAAAGGGAAGAAGCGTTAAAATTGCGCGCTCTAAAATCGTTTGTGAAATGTATTAAATACCTTAAAATTGGTCGCAATCGGAGAGAAATATTTCAATGGGCTTTCCACGTGTTTCATGTAGACCACCGGGGCCAAACTGTATACCGATTGCAAATATCTTGTCATGTACGGCCTCTCGCTGGCCATTACATAGAAAGCAGTTGTACCCATCGAGAAACCGATATACGCTCTTAAATAGCGATGTTTCTGTCTCACCACATAACTGATCATTGCTGGTAGATCGTGAATGCCCGATTCGTGAAAACTGCAAAGACAATCACGATGTAATTATTGGTATTATTGAAGTGTAGTATTTTGCAATTAGCAATATTCTATTAATATTATAAGAAATTAATGTTCTATAAAACCTCATTAGAGGTACCTGAAGTCCCAAAACTTAGGGTCCCAAGTGCTCATCCTAACGTGCGCCCTTGAATAAGTGTTTCCTCGAAAGTTGCCGAACCATACATCGTAACCCGCGTCGGCTAATAAGTAAGCTGCAAAATAAAATAATAGACGAGAAAGCTTGAAAAAAATAGATCACTTTAGATGTTATTAATAGACAGCGGAAAAATCAATTTCTATTTCGCCGTTTGTTAAAAATCAAGTAGAAAATTTTTATTTTCCATTCTTCATAAATCTTTATAAATTATTACGAGAAATGCTCGCGGATAGATCATTATGAATGGAGAACGTTAGTATGCGTCACCGACACAGATTACGCGGCGACATCGATGAGCGACAAAATTAAAATTGTTTATCTCGCCGGTGACTGCGAATGTCAGTCTCATCCTGAATGTGTTAAACACTCAGTCAACCGGAGATCTATTAATAGATTTTTTAATGACTGCACTATTTACATTTAAAGAAAGCAACGCAGCGTTTTAAGGTAGAAATATTTATAATAAATAAGATGTTTTACCAAGAGCTTTTCCTTTTCCAAGAATAACCCAATCGGCCGAACTACCGAGCACACCATGTTGCAAAAAGATCGCGGGTGATCCAGGTTTTGCCGGAATTCGATGCATTGTTAAAAGGTAGCCATCTTCTGTTTGCACAACGTGACCTTCCGCAGGATACCCTTCTCTTCTTATCAATTGCAGCTGCAAAATACAATTGATTTTTAAACTATCCGAAAGAACGTAGTTGTAACAAACATCTAAAGCCTGTATACTTTATAAACAAAGTCGAAACCGGCAAAATAACGACTTAATTCTTCCCCACCCCTTAACACTTCATAGTTTATAGAATTCTAATTGAATTAACTTTAAAATAATTAGATAGCTTACCGTGTTGAGATCATCGCTTGGATCAGAATCGAGCGAAATTAAGTTCTCATTAATTCCATAAGATTCGTTAAACTTTTCGGCGTTGTTACAAAAAACGAACAAGGATAAAAAAAAGATTAGCGATTCCATTTTGAAAATTGTTCAGTTGACAAATCGACGAGCTATTTTATAAGATTATTATTATTAATATTCAATACTATTATTCCACATATTTTCAACGAAGAAAACACAGCGACACGCAGAATGTTTCTGATGTCCCGTTCGCGTACACAGCTTTTATAAACTCAACTTGTATACTACATATATCTATTCATTAATATGATTCATTAACTTGCACTTCGCAACCTCGACTAAATAATAAGAAGACACTGAAACAAAGAATATGTTGTAACAAATTATGTTTATATATTTATTATATTAAATTATTTTTTATATTCAATTAAATATTCATTTTTATTTCTACAACACGTACTCCGCAATTGGATAGAAAATACATAGTTCGAATTTTGGCGCCATAGTGTCGTTAAATTTGAGAAGGTAACCAGAGCATAAGCCAACATAAGCTTGCTGCGATAACAAGTAACTGTCAAACAATACAATTGTTTTAGAAAGAAAACAAAAATAATTTAATTATTACAAATCCGAATGTTCACTTTGTCGCAGACTACTTCATTTTAGTAACACGATCGTTATGAATGTATGTAGGGTTATGTTTTACAAATTTTCAAACACACATTACAAAGTAACTAGGAATATTTTCCGTGTTCTTTCGTAAATCAGGATTAATAAAACACGTGGTAAAAACAAATACTTTAAGCGTCCGATATTAATTGTCTAATTACAATTGAAGTATCCAAACGTTGAAAACCTCGTACTGTCACTTAATATTAAACGATAACATTGTCATGCTGCCGGAAGATTCTGACGGTTCTGTGCAATGTTTTACATACGATGCAATTGTACCTTGTACTGTTATAGATATATCTATGTTGATACGAATAATTTCACTGTGAAACATTCTGTAGAATCGTATCTTGTAATAACGAAACAAACGTTTAAAAAAAAAAATCACATTCAAAAGCTCTTTCAATCAAAAATACATATTCTTTCGCCGGTTTAATCGCGTATTTCTGTTGCACGTTTATTAAAAATTTTTAAATACACATTCTATACGCTATATATTCTATTCTATGTGTTGCTATTTTTTAAATACATATTCTACATGCTATATATTCTATTCTGTGTGTTGCTATTTTTTTAAATACATATTCTACATGCTATATATTCTTTATTAATATTCTATATTCTATAAAACATTAAAAATGTTGGTTGAATATGCTACATATTCTATTCTATATTCTGTATTGATATTCTACACGAATATTCAATATTCCATAAAACATTATAAATGCTCGTTGACTATGATATTTTATAACAACTTCCATTTAGATTTCAGCATAGAAAGATGAATGAGATTACCTTGCCGCCCTCGCCAAATTGGTATTTAAGCAACATCCTTGCTTGCTCTTACAACGGAACCGTTGCATGGGGAGCTAGAAATGTGCTAGCCATTCTAAAGTTTAATGGAAACAAGAAAACAGCGAGCCATTTTATAATACGAAATATTCACAAGTACAGGGTGACATGCGTCGCCTTTACTCCCGAGTTTGTAAACGTGAACAGCAACTTACTGGCTTCTACCGGAGATGACAATATAGTCAAAGTATGGGATACAGACACATTGTCCATGGTTTATAGTCATTCGTTCGGAATAGTAAGTAAATAGAAATTGTACACTTTACAGAACTGGCATAATTACTTCTTATCCGCTATTTCCTTTTAGGACAAAGTAGCTGTTGCAACAGATTGGTCGTACAAAACACCTTACTTATTGTACGCTGCAAGTTCTGATGGTTGCGTATTGTCGTGGAACGTTTACTTCAACGTTACCTCATCTATCTCACTGGGAAAAGTGGCACCTACATGTATATCCTCTTGCCCTCATCGTCCACACCTTGTGGCAATAGGTTCGAAGAGCGGTTTGGTTTTTATAGTTAATTTCGAAGGGAAAGGATCGGTGATGTATAAATTGAGAGGACACGATACAGAGATAGTTAGTCTGTCTTGGTGCCCTTCGGAACAAAACGTTATAAGCGGAAATCAAAGTGCAGATTTACTTTTAGCTTCTGGTGGGAAAGACAGGTAATTAGAGATGTCCGTAAATTACCACAAATTCAATGATTATCTGCCAAATTGGTTTAAATTTGTATCGTAGAGCAATTTATATTTGGAGAGCCGGTAAGGATGGACGTTACGAAACGACAATTTCATTGCCTCAAGTTCCGATTGTCACTTGTCAGCACAGAAGTAAATTAAACGTAGGTAACTGGATCACTGTGCGTTGGACAGAACCTAAATTATTGTTTACAAGTTCTTCCTACGGAGAATTAATTTCATGGGACTTCTCGACAATAACCAAAGGCAAACCTGCTTGCAAGCTGGTACATGCGCATCACATTAGAGGTCTGTTTTGTATCGCACATGTACCGGAGAAGCAAGAAAATGTGGTAGAAGATTGGAGAATCAGGAAAAGGTGACGCTCTAATTGTAATCGCAGCTGGAAAGCTAATTCTAATGTTTCTAAAATGCGACTTAAGAAACAGGAATGTTGTTGAACGAATTACAGGCATAAAATCTGGACCGTGGCACAAGATCGCAGACTTATTTGCAGCACGATACAAGAAAATAATGTTGAGATAGAATACGATGTGCATACGCAAGGTGGATACGTCTATTGCATCGCAGCTTGCCCGTTAGAGACTTCGCGCATTGCATTCGGAGTTGGAGATTCAGGGATACGGTTGTGGAATTTATCGGAAGCGCATAACAATATTTTCGATATTACACTTTTATGGCAAAAGATTAAGGGAAAGATTCGTGCGGTAAGACCACAATTGTAATGTTACTTGTAAAATTGAGAAAACGAGAAGTAAATCGCACAACTTTGCATCCAGATATCATGGCATCCTGAGAAAGAAAACTTATTAGCATACGCAACCGAGGAAGGTCGAATTGGTGTTTTCGATACGAATGGTAACAAACCGCCCACTTTATGTAGACAATATCATAGAAATGTGGTGTATGTTATTCACTGGGGTCCTAATCCGGAAAGTGAACATCACGTCTTATACTCCTGTGCCGAAGGAGAATGCGTGTACTATGATCCGGTAAAACCAAATCAAGGTAACATCTTATATATTGCACCTTGAAAGATGTACTGGTGATTATAATCGTAATTATACGTTTTAAATTAGAACCTAAATCGGTGTTGAAGAAAGACTGCACGGAATTCAGTTGGAAGCCGGATTTTTCATGCTTGTCGATAGGATTTGAGAATGGGTATGTTTACGAAGTATACAATAGATTTAAGAGAAGATAAGAAGTCAACACGTTTTCGTAATCTTTCAGATCAATCTCGTTTCTTAATCGTAAATTAGAACAGCGGGGCTACGCTAAATTCGGCTCCGCCATGGTGCATTGCTTAGTGTGGCATCCAGAAAGCACAGCGACAGACTTAACGTATTCTCCGATGAGAAATTACTTGGCTGTTGCTTGTAAATCATGCACAATAATGATCTTGAACGTATCCAATTTAATGGAACATTTAACAACAGAAGATTCAACTGAAAGTGACAATGAACAGAAATGTGATTTGTACAAAGTAAACGAAGTCGTAGCCACCTTAACAGGACATGTTCACAGCGTTGTTTGTTTAGCATGGAATCCGTACATCACCGGACAGTTGATATCCGGTAGTTACGATTCTACTGCGCAGGTAAGAACATAAACACGATAGTACTATCCGGCAATAACTTCTTATTTCCTTTATATAAAGGATTTATCGTTTCTTAGGTATGGAATGTTGAAACACAAGAATTAATCGCTACCTACGCAAATCATTCTGGTCCAGTATTGTGCTGTATGTGGAGTCCGCTAAGTCCTGATTATATCATAACAGGATCGATCGATTTTACTCTGCGAGTATGGAAAGTTAAAGACAATAAGGCCATCACACCGCAAGAAGCAGTACAAAAGAATCCAGTCAAGAAACATAAAAAGAAACAAACCAAAGCAGACAAAACCGCTAATGCTTCGGTTACGAATGGTGTATCGGAATTAACTAGCTCCGTATCGGAGTGCTCAATATCGGAGTGCTCAATATCGAATGTTTCGCAATTCGCGCAAAGTATGGAAATAATATTTTTCATTACAGTTAAGTTATTTTGTAATATCGAACGTGTATTTTTCATTTTAGAATCGAAAATATTAGTGGTAAAAGGAGAAAGAAAGAAGAAATCCGAGAGGACATCGTACTTCGCGAAAAGCACTAAAAGAATGAATGATAAAACTAGTTTGCTTAATTCTATCGTAGACATTGTAAAAAGTGCAAAACGGGAGGATGTGAACTCTGAAGAAGATTATGAAGACGCGTCCCATTATATGACGACATTATTGTTCTCGCCAAAAGACAGTTTTATGTCGTTCTTCACCGACGATAGTAAGTAGTTAATAAAACATATTATATTGAATTGCACATATTTATATTGCGAATGGTTATATTCACAGAATCTGCTCATGCTGAAAAAGGTAAACATGACGTAGTGACAGAGATGGATGTATGGTGCGATAATCTGAAACAAAACTTAGACGACGCGGCCAAAGAGAATCGTCTCAATGACTTTCTCGTTTCGCTTTCGGCTAGCTTATCTATGAAGTATGTGTGACTAACGTATTAATTGCATAAAGTATAAAGTAATAACTAGACTGCGGATCTTTATGCATTTATAGCAGACTTGTTGCAAAATTTTTAAAATTGAAGATGTTGATGTAACATTCTGTATTTTTATTTTGCACAAAGATCCGCAGTCTAATAATTACTTAGAATCATTGTGAAATCAATCCAACAACTGCAGCATCTTTCAGAACATGGAAAGAGATGTGTGAATTGTACGCGTATCAATTAATAAGCGACGGTAATCCTTACAAAGCTGTAACATATTTGCTTTCCATACATAAAACCTATGAAGCCATAGAAGCACTTCTGACTGCGAATTTGCATAAAGAAGCATACGCTCTTGCAAGATGTAAGGTTGAACCTGACGATCAGATCCTGACTAATGTATTAGAAAAATGGGCGAAATACAGCGTGCACACTGGATGTTTCGAAGAAGCTGCGTACATGTAAGTTGTTATGCTGTTAAAAAAACATAATGGAAATCATAGATAATTGTCGAACTATATTTTTAGTTACGCTAAATTGGGAAATTTTACCGACACGATCAAATATCTTGCATTGCGTCGAGATGTAAGTAGTTTAATAACCGCAGCTGTAATCGCAGATTTATGTAACAACGATATTCTTAGTAAATCTTTAGCCGAGGAGGCAATAGTCTTAGCTTTCAAAAAATCAGAATACAATTCGGTACGGGATATAATCGCTAAGTTTCCGTACCTTAAGGTATGTTATCATTATATTTTATATTATTATAAAATATTTATGAATACCATTAATAAAGATTAATACTTGCACGTTTCTTTAGTATCGAGAAATACATTTAATAGTTTTAGAAGAGATTCGGAAATTGAATGAAAAGAATGTGAAGCTCGAAACAATACGAATGTGGTTAAACGGAGAGCTAAACGATGATCTGTTTCACATTTTGGAAACAACTTGTAAAGATTATTATTGTTATTACAGTGACTTACGGCAAAGCAAACTTAGTTATACCTTTGAAAATGAACAGACGGTAAGAATGTATTCGAAGTAAATCGTCCAATGGAAGTTAAATTTAATTTTTATTTCAGCCGTGGTTGATCGTTAGCTATGAAGTTGCATCGGCGTTGATTTGTTCTGATAAAAAACAACAATTGAGACATATAGTTGCCACATTAGGTGTGACTACTCGATTCGAAGAGTTGCATCCGAAAAAATGTTGAAAATGAGTGTAGCTTGTTGTTGAAAGTTATTCTAATGTTGGATGCTAAAAATCCAAAAGATGCCGGAAGCATATTTGCGAAAACTGATTATCCTGTATCGGTCAGTTTACGAGCATACTTGTGCCATGCTTTGTTGAATTGGTGTGTAAATAACATAGATGACGAAACTGTGAATCTCGACATTCAGATTTACGTCTCTTTGATAGAAGATTTGATCGAGGACATTCTGAATAAGCAAATAGTCAGGCAATGGTTACTGGAAAGTGATATTCAGAAACTACAAAATCAAGCACAATCTATCTTATGTAAGTTGAGCAAGAGTATTATCTGATTTATTTCTCATGAAGCTTTTACTTTAATTAATGGACACCTTAATTGTTTCGTTAGGTAAAATACTAGAAGGATATTCTAGTGCACAAATGGTTCTAGAAGAAGTTGTCGTACAAGAACTGAACACGTTAAAAGTTGAAAAGATACTACTCGACGATAGACTGGTTTGTACTCCTAATCCATGTGTGGTTTATAGCAAAGCGCAAGAATTAGGGGGCAAACTATTAGATGAAAGTGTTAAAACTAGGTTTCTAGAAATGGTTTCTACAGCATGGACGAAAGCTACCTCGGAGGAATAAAATAAAATGTTAAATCTATTTAATTTTTCTAAGAGAATCAGACAATAGTAGATTTTTCTTCCTTTTGCTCATACATACTATCTAAGCTACATAAATAGAGATTAAGGCACATGTTCCTCACTGTATTTACATAATTTAGAGATTATGTATCTTGTTTCGATAATATATTTCATTCTCTACAGCGATCAGAAAAATACGATTTTTATTTATATTAATTATTGTAAGTTTTACAAAATATCATTTTGTTTTCAACTGTTAAGAGATAATATAGTTCCCGATAAAATATTACTTTACCGTCTTTAGCTCGCGCTTACTCTCCAAAAACGAATTTCTCTATCGCTTGCAGCACAAATGTATGGCAACTTATAATGCCACGTTATTCCACCTATTAACTTAACTTGACCGCAGAGTATTTCTTGATCGGACTTCAGATTCCTTACTTTTAATAAATTGTCTGGCTTGCCAATGGTTGCTACTAAATGATCGTAAGCTGGAGAAAATTTCACTATTAATCCACCTTCGATATGAGGGGGACTCGATTCATGAGGTAAACTAGAAAAAGTAGAATATACGTTAATGTTAATATTAATTGAGTTAGATTTATTTGCATTACCTGAATTTTGATACTTTGATGTCCCATAGAAGTAACTTTCCAGCAGCCATACCAGCTATTTTAAATGGATTAGATCCCCAATCGACTGACATTAAAGGTACAACATCTGCATCTAGAGACATAATTGCTTGTTGACTTCGTATATCGTACATGTGAATCAGACCGTTCTTTTCTCCCACAAGGAGTTTGCCAGGTTTTTCATTGTGAAACTGTATAGTCATTCCAGGTGATGTTAAATACATTGTGGAAATACACCTTCCTTCCTCGTTTACTGCCCAAAGCTTACATGTGTAGTCGTCGGACACGGAAGCCAATATTTTACCTTCGGTATCATAACAAATTGAGTTCACGTAATCTTTATGTCCTTCCATCTTGCATTATGAAAGAAAAATTATTATTCAAAATAAATGTAATCATTTTATATTATGTATTCATCGATAAACATTTACTTTATTACCTCCCATATTGTGCTATCAGATGTGTTACTACAATATAATCTTATTTTAAAATCAGACCCAGCAACGCTGAATGTCAACACCTTCGATACCACGCTTAAACAAGTTTCTGGACTCCAAGCGATAGCGTGAGGCCTGGTATTGTGACTGAATGTTCTATAACGACTGTACGTAAAATCATCCACTGTTTCATCCTCCTCCTAAATAAATACGTGTACATAATAATTATTACTCGTTCGATTCTCTGAATGAAAAATATATTCAATTGTGCACAATTCTGAACTGAGTTATCTCTGTTTCAGACGGCCAATAAACGCGCAAGAAATCTTTACCTGAAACTTAATAGTACCGATGACAATTTCCTCGGCAAGAGCGATGCAGATCAAATTTTGCGACCATTCGTACGGCGACAAAGCAACGCAATATATTTGCTTCGAAAATTTCAATTCAAACGTAGACGGTGCGGTCAGACCCTCGTTCATCCTTTTATTTGTATTCTCGTTCTCGCAATACAACAAGTACACTAAATATGTATATTTATTGTTCAGTGTTCAAATACGAAGGATTGCCGGCATAACCTTCAAAATTGCACGAAGAGAGCTCGCTCTAAATAAATAAATAGCAATTCTCTCGATAGAAGTCTCGGCAATTTTTCTATGAACGGTAAATGAACAATCGATGATATCTACTTTCATTTACCAATTCTTTTGTAATAGAATGATTTCGTACATCGTAATGCTGCAATCGGTAATCGTAATTTCGTATAAACATAAATAAAAGAACATGCAAGCATCGCGAGGTGAGGTTAGGTTGAATTCAAATGATCTATCTACATAGAGGGCAGTAGGTATTTTACGTATGGTATATGTAATCGTTCAACGTGCCGCGTATCTCTCGGGAACGATATTTCTTCTACTAAGTACAAGACCAGCATTTATGCACGCTGCAAATTTTTGATTCCTGGATCAACAATCAGATATGAATTGACAGATCGTATTGGCAGAAATCTTGCCAAGCTGTATCCTCGATCTGCCTCGATCCACGATCGCGTTACAAGGTGAGTTACCTTCTGTCAAGACATGCCAAGGCATGCTGACCAGGACATGCTATGCACACTTCGCAAGCTGCTTCACCTCGTGTTTGCCTTTTTAATTACATGATTTCATATCATCTACGTATTACACAAATTTCTACTGTTTCACGTAAGCTTAACATAACACGCACGATACACCGATACTTTTTACCGAAATACGTTTACCCTCGTAAGCTTGTCTCCAGTTTTGAATTTTTTAAAGAAACCAGCGTTATTTCGTGAATTTTTCGAGTTCTTTGTACTCTCTGCAATGTTTTCTGTCGTTCAACAACTCATACGTACCATTTATAAATATTACACTTCGACAAACAACAGAAAACTTTATTTAATTGAGATATATAATATTTACAAAAGTGCTCGGCCTCGGAAAAGGGAAGAGGTTTTATCGTTTACGGTGCAAATTGATAAATCAATGATATCTCCTATATGCATGTTACACAAACTAAATATTTGACTATCGTTTTGTCATTTAACCATAGTACTGCAGAGACGTAGGTCAGTCAACATTTGTGCAAAATATTGTGGTCGTACATCTCAGCGTATAGTATAATTATGAACAGTTGTGCAGAATGCTGTGAATCTATTTTGCGGTCACACATCTCGTTATGTCTATTATCGATATTCTTTTTTATTCAAGTTAGAAGAAGAAACATTTAGATGCTATAAACAAACTTATAATCAGATTACAGATCTTTGTGCATTTATTAAGAAATTAGTTGGATAAAATATAAAACACTAATAGATTAGGAAGATTCGAGAATATTGTAATGTTTTTTTTTAACGTAACAAAGTCGTTAAGGGATGAAATTAATTTTTATTTTACTTATAATTTATGCGTCATGTAAAACCAGCAGAAATAAAACTTACGAATATATTGGTAATTGGAACTATCTGATAAAAGATTGTAATGCAACGTTACATGTTAATCTGTTACAGTGTACTAGGTAGGGATGGAGTTTGGTGTAGGCGATGTCGCCCAAATATCAGGAGAGCTTGCTCAAGTGGTCGAAGTGATGATGTCACCAAATGTACCGCAGCAACAACGTTTGGAAATGTATAACGCTTGCGAACGTTTCAAAGAATCTTCTCCTTTATGCGCACAATGCGGACTGTATCTAGCACAAAAATCCCTGAACAGAAGTTCCGTAGTTCGTCATTTTGGTCTGCAGCTGATGGAGCACTGTATTAAATATCGATGGACTCAAATATCTCAATCGGAAAAGATCTTTATAAAGGAAAATGCAATGAAACTGCTTCAGGAAGGTACAGAGCCGTTATTGCAAGAGGAAGCTCATATTAAAGATGCATTATCTCGGGTTGTGGTGGAAATGATCAAACGGGAATGGCCACAACAATGGCCTACTCTGCTCGCCGAACTTAGCCAAGCATGTACGAGAGGGGAAAGTCAAACCGAACTAGTTCTTCTTGTGTTTCTAAGGCTGGTGGAAGATGTTGCGCTTTTGCAAACGTTAGAGTCTAATCAGAGGAGGAAGGATATCTATCAAGCGCTTAACACGAATATGGCTGAGATTTTTAGCTTTTTTTTAAGATTGATGGAACAACATTTCTCAGAGATTCAAAAGAAGAGTAGTTTAGGTTGTACCTCTGAGGCAGCTGCGCATAGCAAAGTTGTACAGGTATGTTCGACATAAACATATTCAATTAAAGTAAAGCTATATTCAATTATCTTTATTTGATAGGTAGTGTTGTCTACTCTGACTGGATTTGTAGAGTGGATTTCGATAAATCATGTCATGGCAGAAGATGGTAGATTATTGCAGATATTGTGTCTCCTGTTGGGAGATCCAATATTTCAATGTTCGGCTGGCGAATGCTTGTTACAAATTGTAAATCGTAAGGGAAAAGCTGAAGATAGAAAACAGCTAATGATACTGTTTTCCGAAGATGCTCTGAGATATATTTACGCAGCTGCGACTGCTGTACCACCTGTGACTGCGTCGAACGAGTTTATTAACTCTTCGAATAATCATTATTTGTTTTTGAAGAAGCTCACTCAGGTAAATATTATAAATGATTCTACACATTATTAAGAAACTGATTATGCAATAAATTCAGGTGTTAACCGGAATGGCAACTCAACTTTGTGCGCTGTGGGGTAAAGACGACGGCTCGAGCATTAGACCGGCACACCTTAACATATTCTTGGACACGGTGATGACTTTCACTATGTCTTCGAGTCTGACACTGATACACATGGCCAACGCAATCTGGATAATGCTCTTCAAACACGAACAAATAAAGCAGGACCCATTGTTGCTGACATACATACCGAAATATGTAGAAAGTACAGCTCCGAAGTTGATAAAGGTTGCATATCCGCATGGTGGACAGAGCAACGGAATGAGTTCTTATTGTCTGACCGATTACGACTCTGAAGAAGAATTTAATGTGTTCCTTCATCGATTCAGGACTGATTTATTGGAAGGATTTCGACAGGCAACAATGGTAGCGCCGTTAGTAACGTTTACCTATGTGCAACAGTGGTTAACGGCTAGGATAACGAAAGGCATGGCAGATCTTCGATACAAAAGCGACCAAAATGATCCGCAGTATCTGGAATGGGAAGCTCTCTCACAAGCTTTGGATTCTGTTGTATCGAGAATACTTCTGATCAACGAACGTCCAAGCGTGCAAACTGGCTTACAACTATTGGAATTATGTCTTGGCTACTCTCCGCAAGATCCTTGGTTGCTGTCAGCCTTGCTCTCTTGCATTAGCGCCCTTTTTGTGTTCCTATCTATGTCAAGCGGTTCGATGGTTATGCCTGGAGTAGCCATCCTGCCGAGAGTACTAGAGAAGATCTTCGCTGCTCTGGTATTTGAAGCACCCGGTGAAACGAAGGGTACTCGATCTAGAGCAGCGAAGAATGTTAGACGACATGCAGCTAGTCTCATGGTCAAGATCAGTTTAAAATATCCATTGTTGCTCCTTCCAGTTTTCGAACAGATACATACGATGGTTCGCGGCTTGGCTAGAGAACCTAGTTCCTTGTCCAAGATGCAGACTATCACATTGTATGCAGCGTTGCTACTGATATCCAATCACTTCTGCGATTACGAAAGGCAAACTAGATTCGTCGCAGAGGTAATTAGCGAAGCATCGACAAAGTTTATTGCTCTCGGAGCCGAAGCGTTCAAAGGTCCGCTGGAACTGATGAGATTCATAGGATTAGACAGACCGCCGGTCGAGAACATGTCTGAAGATCCAGCTGGTCAAAATCGAAGTGACTTAATGATTTGCATTTTTACGATACTGAGCGTTGTAAAACGGTGTTCAATCCCGGATGATCCGGATCGCGCTGCGAGAGGTAGTTTTGTCGCTGCGCTCAGCGAGAGCGGAAATCCGGTATATAGAAATCCTGCCACGCCTCATGTAATTCCACTTTTGCCTACGCTCTTTGCGATGCTCAGGGTAATGAACGCTTTGTTCACCCCTGCAGCATTGGCAGCTTTGTCCGAGGTAAAGACACAATTGATAAACTTCTCATGTTACTTAAATACAAAACGGTATAATAAATCTTGCTTTTAGGGATACAAAAGCGCTCACGAATTACTGGAATCGGAGAAAGCGAGTTTATTAGGTTTGAACGTAACAAATGACAACGCCTCTGAACCTGATCAATCTTCTAGCAACGCGTTGGTTCGGATGCAATCGTTTCTTAGTACTATTCACGATCAGTGCTATCACATGTTGGGTAGCGGTTGCCATATGATCGGAAGAGACTTTTATCAATTGCCCGGTTTAGCACCAGCGCTTATCAACTCAGTCTTTTCGAATATGGAGGTAATCTTTTATTGGTTTCGTTTGTAAAATGTCGGAGAAAGTATATTCGTATATTTTATTGGTCGATTTCAGATGATTCCAGACTACAGATTACGACCTATCATACGTGTCTTCATGAAGCCATTTATATATTCCTGCCCTCCTGCATTCTACGAAAGTGTTCTGGTACCTGTACTGGCTCACGTTTCTACGCATAGTAATCTATCGTCTTCTTTTATCTTTCTGTTCTCTGGTACGATTTAAACATATGTTTAAATTTCAACTGTGTTTTACAGTGTGCCAAAGATTAAGTGCCAAGTGGCAATATATTGCACATCTATACGAATCCGGCGGTTTGGATGAAGAGAATACTGACACCCAAGAAGTTATCGCTGACATGTTAAACCGAAACTTAACCAGAGATTTTGTAGATGTATTGAAGGTGGCTCTTGTCGGAGGTGCAGCTAGCGATGCAACACCTCCGGATACAATGGACCAAGAGATGGGAGGAATGGCTATAGATCCTCCAACATCTCGTGGCAATAGTATAGTCGCGGAAGTCGTCAGTGAATTGGGTACCTTTGTTCTTCGACATCCGTCAACGTGTCATAGCGTTGTCTTATGCGTTTTAGGGTAACCAACACTTCTAGCGTACTAATCTTTACCTGTAACCTTCCTTGCGAGTACGAATTCTCGTCCTAATAATTCCTATTGTTTTCAGAGCTTTGACTTGGAACGACTCGAATGCTTGTTTGAAAGCTACAATGTTAACAGGGCCAGTTGTTCGAGCATTAGCGGTTGATGGTAGTCTGACACCTGCTATGGCCGCACACATTATGGTAGCTATACTTCAAGGCTTACAGCTTCATGGTCAACACGAGGCTAATCAGGGATCGCTCGTGACTTTTGGTACACAAGTTTATGAATGTTTGCGACCGAAATTCCCGAATATTATCGAGGTAATGCAAAAGATTCCGGGAGTGAATCCTACAGACTTGCAACGTTTCGACGAGAAGATGGCCGTAGTTAGTACTAAAGGAAATAAAGTTGAGAAAGGAAAGAAGGATCTTTTCAAAAAGATTACGAACCAGGTAAAATTGCTCGAAACAATTTCTCAGAGTATAAATATTCTACATATATTACATATTTCTGTGTGTGTTACAGCTAATCGGTCGAAGCGTCGGTCAGTTATTCCGCAAGGAAGTTAAGATAGACAATTTACCGCGGATAGAAGTTTTTGGGAAATCGCAACAAATACGCGTCGACGATATCTCGAACAATGCGACCGATACTGGCATTACAGCTTTATTCGCAGGACCTACGTAGCAAAAACTACATTTAGGTGACCATATCACGAACACCTGGTCAGAATTAATAAATAACAATAAGCCATCGTGAAAGCGACTTCCTACAAAGCGAAGAGATTGAATTATATAAATAAGAAAATCCTGTACCGAAAATAAGATGTCATAGAAATAAGTTTCCTTCGAGACGTTTTTTTTTTAATTATTCGTGAGGTTGAACGTGTGCATACAGTCTGGAAATAACTCGACGGTTACATACAGCGAAGCAACACAATGTATGTATACGTGTCACGGATAGAAAATAAAATTGAAATGATTACGCTTACGCACGCGTTCAACTTCAATTGTGAATAGTTTGTAAAAAAAAATCTAACGCTACTATTTATGAGAATGATCTTATTTTTGGTTTCGGGATTTGAACGTATACAAACTACATTTTGTTCGATGGGTATCTAAGAGGTGCAAGCGTGCGAGAGTGTGTGTACGTGTGTGTATGCATGGTGTGCGTGGTGTGCTGATGTACACATCTTGTAACATAAGAAAAGACGTTCGTCGATAAAGAACAATATGCAACAAATTCTGATCGAAGAAATGATAAAACAAAACGAAACCGGAGCCGAAATGAATTGAGCAATTATATATATATTAAGTTGCACGCATTTATTTCTATTCTTTTTTTTCTCATTTACAATTAAAATCTCTTACAACAACGTGAAACAACAGCATCGTTTTGTAAAACAATAGTTCGCTATGATTAATATATAATAGAGATATGCTGATTCATACAAAACAATTTTTTACAATTTCATATAAAAAAATTTGTATGCAAAAAATCATTTATAATATCATTCTCGAACAAGCGAAACGTGTACAATTTTTTGGCACTTTTTAAAAGCGCTGTTACAATACAACATTTTGAATCAATATTTGTGTTCTAAATCGTATTTCAATGTTTTTAGGCGATTCTGCTACTTAAAAAAAGAAGAAAATATACAAACACCATTCGTTACGCATTGAATCATTATTTTTATATTAAATGCAGATTTTATTTCAAGTTCGTGAGAATGTGGCATTCCACAATTGCTGGCATTTTTTAAAACGTTTAGTTATCGATTGAAAATGTAATATTTTCGTATTTTATCATTACTAATTTTAGAGTTACTTTTTAATTAGTTGTATTATTCGTGAGAATTAGCACTCGAACTATTGCAAGAAACTTGGATTAGCACTTTGTAATACGATTGCCATCATATATTCACTATAGTGACATTGTACACGAAATCATGGATATTACTATACTTATAGTCACTTTATATATGCGACAATCATCACAAGTGGTATTCAAGCCTCGAAAGATATTACAAAAGATTATCACAATAGAGACTGTGTTGTTTTTAAAAAAGAAGGAATTACAATAATAGATATACAGAGATTGAAAAATTACGATATCTTTTGCTAGATATGTTATTGATGTATTTGAAAAGTTTCAAGTATCGATACGCTCGATATTAAAGTACGTTATACGTGGCCATGCTGCCTGTCGTATCGAAAATTCCATTTACTTTTCATTAAAATGCTCGAAGAATTATATCTCGTCTTAAAATACTAGAAAATTTTTATTTATAATTAAATCTTTTCTCATGTCCAATGTAAATGTATATAAAAGTTGAGATTCATACTCGTTTTGGTATAAGTACAAATGGAATCAAAAAACATGGAAGGGATTTTCTGTACCCCTATAGACAGCTTTTAGAATATGATTGCAATTAAAATACCAAAAGAAATTTCAATTTAAAAGAAAAAACAAAAAATATCATTTTATACACATTTCTTTATTAATACTTTAGAAAAAATAAATATTAGGTAAAAAAAATCTGATGGAATGCTAATTTATGAAACACGCCTTTATTCTTTTGATACGATAATCATTATTTGCTTCACAAACATAATTTGCTTCTATCATATATAGTTCAACTGGAACAGAGAATATTGTGGAAACACTGACGATGAGTACTATATATTTTTGAGAATTATAGCAACCCTAAAACAGGTTTTCTTTTCGCGTTCTAATCTCAAGCAAGTAAAAATTCAATAAAAAAATAATCCAAAATTGTGTCCACTCAATTATAGTGTAACTATCATCAAATTATCAAAGTCCCAGATATTATTGGTTCGATGCAATTATTGAAGAAGATAAGACATCAAATTAGCTGAGATTTTAGCCCGATGTGTATTGTGTTTTTAATTGCTTAAATTCTTAATGGCCCTGTTCTTATTAAAATACTCGATTAAAAAATACGCCGTGAAGTTAAATAAAAATTTGACGATCTCACTAAAATCATTCTATGAAACTCGAGGTACTTCGTTATGACACTTTGTCGACACTTCGAAAGCGACTTGACTCTTTTTCCAAATTTATATAGTTTACAGTATAAATTATTCCGATTAATTATTCACGTCGATGAAAACAACCAAACTGTACAATATCTTATTGAAAACCGGAGGAATAAACTTCGTACACGAGATAACAAAAGCAGTTATCGAATAAGTCACACATTTACTAGGAACTGTCGACGATGACCATAATCCTGGTCATGCATTCGTTCATTCGCTCGTTTCGTTCATACAGAAAGCACACAACCAACAATTATGCGTACTATTTATCTCGATAAATGTGTGTATATATATATATATATATAGCACTGTATAAAGGAAATTTCTCGTAATTTTAAGACGAATCTGATTTTGTACTTTGTAAAGGTAGGTTTTGGTAGATCTCTCGCATTCGATGCTCTTAAATTACATAAAAAAATACAGTGAACATTTCTCGTTAGGAATAAATATGTTTAATAAGCGAGCAAAATTGTAGAGCGAGATCGTATGTTTTTGTTTTTTCGCTTATAACGTTGGATTCATCGCGAATTTATACAAATTCATTATTAGTAAACAGCGGATCTTTATGCAAAATAAAATCTTTCTATCTGAATTGCAACGAACTGGAGTGAAGCGGAAGTTTATTTTCTTTTTTGATATATATTTAATAGAGTGAAAATAATGTAACATTTGTAAATTTTTCTAATGGTTTTACTTTTTTAAATTACACTTACTCATTTTCGTCATAAATGCATCAAATCCACTGTCTATTCATTAGTAAATCGGAAAAAAGATCGTACGCTTGGGTACGCGAAGTGTAACGTAAAATTGCGAAATCCGGGTAGACAATAAGTCATCGTTAGGCGTTCGAGACGTGTAGCTTTTTAACAGTGGCGGGTTTTAACGCTAAGCGGCCGCAGGGGCCCCGGGATATCATGGGGCCCCGAATTTCGCAGCAATTTTTTTTACAAGAAAATTTAATTTATTTACAAAAGATTAAAAACAACTTTCTTGATTTTCATTTGTGAATTATGCTTATTTTTAATACCATGAACGTTATAATAGGCTACTATATGTTAAAGACTAAAATTTGTTTTTTTTTTTTATGTAAAAGACCAAAATTTTTACCGCTTGGGGTCTCCACTTGATTGAGCCGTCACTGCTTTTTTAAGGGAGTAGACTCATTTTTCCAGGATTGCAAGTGTCCGGGATATGACTTCTCATTTCTGAATAATGCAAAGATGGAGGTTTTTAGTAGTGAAAAGCGCTAGATAAAAGATCAATCTAGGCCGTGATCGCCCTCAAAAGTAATTAATTTGTTTATGCTTTCGAGTAATGCAAATTAGCGGTTTTGACTACTAAAAAGCCCTATTTTTAAATGATTGAGAAATGAGAACGCGCATCTCTCTCCCTTGCAATCCTGGAAACGTGTCCCTTAAGCGCTCGTCGATGCGTTATTAATATCATCCTTTTTCCCTATTAATAAAAACACATCCATATTATCTTTCCCCTTAACATAAACTTGGCCGCGTGGTTCGAACTCGTATCGTTCCGACAGAACATCGAGCGAGTTCTTGGCTACCTGTATCCTTCCGGCGACTCCTGTGGAGTCCATTCTAGATGCAATATTTACAGCGTCGCCCCAAATATCATAATACAATTTTGTAGCACCGATTACGCCGGCGGTAACGTCGCCATAATTAAAACCGATCCTCAAGATCAATTTGAAGCCTAGCAAATCTTTATTGAAGTCGTTTATCACTTTATGCATCTCCATAGCAAAGTCGATCAATTGGAAAAGATGTGTTTGCTCATGCTCGCTTTGCTGCCGAACTTGCGGATTCAATCCGCTCGCTGCCATAAACGTGCTACCGATGGTTTTGATCTTCTCCACGTTTGAGAACTCCGGCTTCTCCAAAAGCTCGTCGAAATCACCGATAAGCTCGTTCAGCACCCGCAGATATTCTTTACCACCCAGATAAGACTCGTCGTAGAGCTCGTTAAAGTTCACTATACTTGCAAAAATGATTCCCACGGTCTTCGGATTCTGCGAATATTTCGCGGTGGTTTTCAACTGATCGGCTACGTATTTCGGTATGATATTGTGCAACAGCCAATCGGCCTGGTTCTTCATCGATTGTACGCGACTCTTATCCCGCGCCGCCACCGCGTTCCCGTGGAAGCTCAACCGGTAGCTGATCTCGAATTCCCGATTTAAAAACCAAACTAACAACAGCAATAGTATCATGTCTAAAAAAAATTTCCGAATTGTACAGTCGTTCGTTGTATCTCGTTTCCACCTCTCGTTGTCTCATTAATATAGTTCTATACTCGTGAATTAGAGTTAGAGTATTGTCGAACACTTCTTTCGCAACCGTTTCACCAATACGTTGATTCTCTAAAGACTGTAGATAACGCAGCGATTCGTTGACGGATTGATTGCCGTGATGTTGATCGTACGATACGTGAGTTATTACCAGACAGAGAAACAACATGCCCATGAACGTTACCAAGAAGTTCTTCATCCAACAGTTCAGCTGCGTGAAGTTGCAAAAGTGTACTAGACCGACGAAGATCAGGTATCCGTAATAGTACTCGAAGTTGTTCAAGTTATGCAAATCGCTGCACGTGTAGTTGAGCAGAATCGAAGTAATTGGTAAACCGACGAGAATCGCACCACAAATATGCCAAGGATACCATTGCGAGAAGAATTGAAATATCTTTTGCATGAACGTCGCGTGAACCATGTCCGGGTATAAAAGTTGACGGACGCAGAGCGACACTGCGATTATTTGGATCGTGGTCGCGCATACTAGAAAGATCAGATAGTATAGCGTCGGCTCGCAAAGCAACAACAGCGAGACCGACACGGCAGTGAACACCAACGCCGATATCAAAATATCAAAATACGTGTTAAACCTTGAGGTAGCCAGTGTGGGCGGATTACCACTGATACATTCGTTCACCTTGTGAGCGTTCTCCCTGTATTCCTTTTCCATCTCCTTGTTCTTGAAGAATAGTGTCACGCTAGACAACGGCGGCTTCACGAAGTATGATCGTTGGGAAGTTACATTATCTTGAACGCACCTTTGCCATGAAAAATAAAACGATGCAAGTCATATCGCTGTTTCTTACAACATGCAAAACGAGATTTTAAAGTAGTCACCTGATTAATTGTAGATCCGACTGTTTTCTCAGCTTATGAAAACACGCACCGAAAGTATCTGTCACTGCCGGAGGAAACGGATACGGTGGTACCGAAGACGATGGCTCCTGAACAGAGTTCAACGTCGAACTAGAAGTATAATAGCCACTCACTCTGTGCGCCAGTAAGTCTCCCTGAGCCATACCGTTCATCAAAAATAACTAGAACATGAGAGTTAACTTGTAGCTTATATGTGTTGTTACTAGAATGCGGATCTTTGTGCTCAGAAAAAAAGGTAGAATCCAAAGTTCGACAGAATTTAGTAGGATTTTTATCTATTTCAGATCTGCGAAGGCTGCTACTGTTGGAAATAAGATTCTATGTTATTCCGCTTTCTTAACTTTCGGTTACTTGCCCTCCGCGTTCCATATAACTGGTTACATAGAACTTTATGTGACTCCGACATAAAGAAACTTCTTTTAACATTAAATTTAAAGTTAAAACGTGAAAGAGTTCGTCTAGAAAAATTAAAAATTGCACGAACACCCGCAGTCTAGTCGTTGCGTTTCTAAGATAGCAATACCTGTTGCTGTATACTGCTACGTCTACTGTTACTTCTGATTCCAGAATCTTTTCTACTACACATCGAAGAGGCACGACTGAGTGGCTCTTGACCAGATAATAAAGGACTAGAAGGTACAGGGTTCGGATCCATTTCAATGTCATTCTGAGACGTATTCTGTAAAGAAATAGAACTTATATATACGAATGAGACAAGACGATCTAATATTGTAGAGAAGACTTTCTTTCGACGTCATCGACCTGCCTAAATCCGTTACGATCTTCGTACGATTGAGATTCGGTTTTCGATTGATCGACGATGATTGCTTTGGCTTCTTCCATTTCTAACGGTGTCATCTCTTCCGTAGTTCGTTGTCTCTGCAAGTATTTCCACGGTTTGGTTCGTGACTTTTTCTTGCCGTAACTAGCCACAGATATTGGACTTTTATTCACGTTTTCCTTCTCATCACCAATATCGGTATCACCGTTCTCAGAATCTAGAATACTCGGCAAAGAGTTCGCTTTCATTCTATAATTACTCGTGTTTGTAACCATATGAAGATAGTGATTTTTCGATCTATAAGGATTATTGCAAGAGGCCAAGCGATGCCGTGTCTGCATCAAAGGAGATATACTTTTCGGAGGAATAATACTACTTATGAATTGACTGGTGAAATCTGACTTTCGACTTTTGATGAAGTATGTCTTTATACCTAGAACAAGAACATGTACTCTTTATTCTATCATCAGAAACTACATACACCGTTATTTTTGGTAATACAAGAAAATGTTTGGTTGAGCGGAGCAATTATTGTGACGGAGAAGTTTTTTTCTCTAGGTCATATTTTCTGATATTTCAAGATCATCATCGTTCTTTTTTAATGGAACGAAGTATTTTGTTTAGTGTAATATCACCTTTGAAGGAATTATTCTTCAAAAAAGCATAACTTAACATACAAAGACCATGTTCATACTTACCATACTGTGAAAGATTTTCTTGTATTACTAAAAACAACGGAGATACTTTCGGTGTAAGTCTTAGGTTCTCTTCATTCTACATATATATTCTTCATCTTAAACAAATTATATACCGTTTATCAGATCTCCTTCTTCCGTAATGTATTGATCATTCAGGAAACTCAATGTGTTTTCGCTTAAATGAACTCTTCCTGGTTTTCCTGTGCTTTCTAACTTATTCGCCAACGTCACATCATTAGACCAAACATCGAATTTAAATCTTTTGGTGCCAACAATTCCGCAGAGCACAGTTCCAGTGTGTACTCCGACTCTCATATTAACTCCCTCTCTTCTCTCTATATCGAACTGTTTTATAGCTTCTATCATAGCTGTTAAAGAATATGCATAAATTATTTGGTAGCTACATACATCATCTTTTGGAAACATTGAAAAGAAGATAAATTACCCAATCCCATTTCGATGCAACATTTTGCATGATCGAGTCTCGGCTCTGGACATCCGCTTACGCAATAATAACAATCTCCCAACGTAGAAATTTTCTCGCAACCATGGTCTTCGCACAAATCATCGAATCTCTCGAATAAATCGTTTAAAATGCCTACCAATTCTTCTGCGCTCTTATTAGAACTCATTCGGGTGAATCCCACAATGTCAGCGAATAAAATACTAACATTTTCCATCGAATGCATATTGAAAGGACGGAACAGCGAACGTATATCCGTATTATTCGACGGTATGGACCCTTTCTTCAAAGAGTCCTCACGGTCCCTTTCACGCTCGCTTTCTTCCATTAACCAGGCCGCGACTTTCGGCGGCATCACCGAATGTATCATTTTCTCTTTAAGTTGCTTTTCCATTTCTAGTTGACGCCAGACCAACAACGATTGGCCAACCTTCATAAATGTACCGCGCATTCTTACAAAAGTCATTATTAAAATATGTATACCTATCAAATGAATGCAGACTTGCATTAGGATTCTTATTCCAAGACTGGTAGAAAAATAATGATCGTCTGTGAACGAACGACTGGATATGTTGCTACTTAAAAAATAACTGGACATTTCGTCGGTTTTACGAGGCAATATATTCTCTCCCAATACTGAGATTGTACTGTTCGCTCCTTTGGGAATCAAGTCGTTGGTAGTAGCATTAACATTCGCTAATGTTGATATTATGCTGGAATTAAAGTTTCTCAAAACGTTCGTATTGTTTAAAGCTTCGGACAATCTTCCGATTATAGTCTCTTTAATAATAGGCAACTTTAGTTCTGTTTCTGATAACAGTTTCGAACCTTCGGATAATGGTACCGCTTTCGTACTAGCCATTGTGTATTCGTTGTGCATCACGTTCGTGATATAATCTAGCGCAGTATTGTTTCCTGCAGAGTTAATCGTTAAATTATATTTGCTAAAGAACCTTTGTCTTGCAGTTTTTGTACCATATAGGTAGGCAGTCAAGAATTCGAATAGAAAGGAATAAACTGTCGATATACCGACGCAAACATACAATGGCATTGGCAATACAGTGTAAATCAGTAACAGAATCTCCGAGCACAATGCGAAATGTCCGACTAGAGTTAAGCCATCTATGTACGGCGGTACTATCGCAAGAAACACTAATGATAAGATGCAAAGCATAAACGCAACTCCTAATGAAATTTGTAGAAAGTAGGCTTTATAGTAATCCGTATGCGTTAGATAAAAGACTGCCGATACCATAGTTCCGATAATCGTGAATACTACTGCTATGGCTTGCCATGTTGTAGTATCATATTCTGTTCCGATTATAACAAAGTATGCCAACCACGATAAAGAAACCAATAAAATATATGTTAGGGCATATCTGAAAGATATACAGAAAATATGTAATACATTAAAATAGTCTCTTTCTCTCTCTAAAAGAAATTGTGCAATTATTGTGCTACATACCGGAATCTTAATCTAATTTGCGGAAAGGCACTTCTTTTAAATTGTTCTTCAAGTATTTCTGAATCGAATTTCGGATTCCACCAAGACCTTGGTGCTGCACGCTCGAATGGTACCGGAAGGCTAATTCCACAACATCCGACACCTTCACTGCTATGCGCCAAAAACGTTTGTATATACGGCGCTAAGGATATATGAATTTCATCTGCAGCACCTTCGCTATCGTCTTTAGCTCTCGTGAAACTAACAGACGAGCTACGCTTTCGATTTAAAGGAGGAGTCATACTCGACATTCAAATAATACTAGAAACAAATGTTATTTTAATTTGTATTGTTTACTGGAAGAACAGACGGTTTTACAACTTAATAGTGAAATGGGAAATTAATGTATAATAAGAACGAGGTACGCGAAAATCTATATATTGCAAAACTGATTTTAAAGAATTGTTACTTCACCGAGTTCGAATTCAAGATATTTAATTATTCATACTATAATTGAAATTGGTGTTTCCATTTTAAAGATAATTTAGCAGTATAGTGGATATTAGGCTGATCCAATTACGATCAAGGTAGTTATAGAATATTTATTTCAAATGACAGCGTGTTTCTTAACTTAATTTACAGCGGATGATACTGTCATAAAATATATATGTATATATGCAGCTACATACGTTGATTCTTTTGACAGAGAAAGTTACAGCCGGTTAATTCGCTTGATCACTGGCGAAATCGCCACAAAACTAAGGAAATCATCATCCCCGCTGACATCGGAGATTCTTCGCTTAATCAGCTAGCTTTGAAAAATGTCATTTTTGTTTGTCGACTTGTTTGCGTGGCGTTCGCAACGTTCCTCACCGAAACGATTAGGCCTTTAATCACCAAAAACTAAAACCTATTCGTTGCAATAGATTTACAATTGTATAATATTAGAAATTTCCATTCAAACGTTTCGAATTTTCTCTTCTGTAATGCACCATAGCCATCTTGAATCTGTCGATGACAGCGCCCACGAATAGGAATCGGGATTTACCAACGATGAGTTGTACTAGCAGTCAGTGTCACGGGATGGACAAATTTTTTTGCGCAAAGTTCAAAATACATGTAATTGTTTCTCAAATTCACTGTGATTCATCGTCAGAGGGCTGTGATCGATCTCAATGTTTGCATATTCTCGAACGCAGTTTTTTGAAAATTATATGGTCTGAATTTTCATTCAATTAATACATTGTTCATCTGAATTGCTTGATTCGTATCTTTCAGTGAGTTTTTAAATTCAAATAGTCAAATTCTTTTATTAGGTCGAAGGGAAAGTTCTGTCATATTTGAAAGAAAACATTTAAATTTAATTTATAAAAATACATGTTTAATATTATTCAATGATATAGTTTCCATTATTTGTAAACAACTTATTGCTATCTTTCGGATAACCTGTCAATTCCTGTTTCTCAATCATTCATTAGCAACATGTTTTTCATTTACAAGCAAAATCACCTGCTTATTTCAAATACGACAGAATTTATATAGGGTTTCCCTCCAATCGATTGGAAGAATGGATAATCGAGGTATGAAGGATCGATTGAAAAAATCGATCATAAAAGATCGATTTCCGAAGAATCGAGTTGGAATCGAACATGCCTATCTAATGCTCACTTCATATTGCGGACTATTTAATTTAGTAATTACAGTGGAAGTGGAGTCCAGTGGAGTCGCGATCTCCATAATAAATGGCTGTATTTTGCAGGTTACAAAAATGCAAATTCATTGAACGATAGTAAAGAGAACCTAGTCATTGATGGGAATAAACGATGTCACAACAAACAGCTCTTATACAAACTACCAACGCAGGATCTGACATGACACCAGTACTTGGCAGCATACAATCAATTGGACCTAATACTCAAACAACAACTACAGTGCCTAATATCCAAAGTGGTAACACAGTAGTGCAGGTCTTACAACCTCAAACACAATCTCAACAATCTCCGTTCGTAACGCAATCACCGAAACAACAGGCTGCGCAGCAACCGTCGACGCAACAACAACAGCAACAAAGCTCCTTCAATGATTTTCCACAGGTTTAGTGGAATTATTTAGCTGTACATTGGATAGAATTTGCTTCGATCGAATTTTCAATTTAATTTGATTTCAGTTCTTAACTAAAACAAGGTTACAAGATCTTGTGAAAGAAGTAGATCCAACGGAACAGCTGGACGAAGAAGTCGAGGAAATGCTTCTACAGTTAGCAGATGATTTTGTCGAGACAACTGTGAACGCTGCATGTTTATTAGCTAAACACAGACACGCTAATACCGTAGAAGTAAAAGATGTTCAATTACATTTAGGTATATATAAGTTATACTTTAATATATGAATTGAATGAAAATTTAGACTATATCATTTTTATTAACTTTTAGAAAGGAACTGGAATATGTGGATTCCAGGTTTTGGCACAGATGAAGTGCGTCCGTATAAACGAGCAACCGTCACAGAGGCGCACAAACAGAGATTAGCTCTGATTCGAAAATCAATCAAAAAATATTAGTCTTCCTGTACAGTTTACTAACACATACATTTTACTTCTGATGATATATGTCACCAATATATGAACCAGTTTCCGAAGATTCCCATAAGTAACTAATAAAGACCCAGCAATTCTCATCCTTGAAATCAGTTTCCAATTTTTCGATCGCCAGAAACGATTCTTAAACATGTTGCCGATATATGTAAAAAGAAATAGAAAGTATAAATTACATGTTCTTTTTGCAATGTATAGCTTTAAGTCTGTATAAGGTAATGATTAATGGTTAAGATTAAAAAATAATTGGTATAGTAGCAGCAAATAGAATAGTTTTTGGCATTTGTAATTTTTGTGTGATATTCTAACTGTACATAGGTTTTATTCACTTGAAATATAAACGAACTTCGTCAATATAATCGGAAAATGTTCCTTAAGATTCTCTAGTATTAGATTATACTATATTTTGCGCAACATAAAAAATTGGCAGATTACGATTACTTATTTCTGTCACTAGTCTGTTTTTAATTTTGCTCATAGTAAAAATTTCTCGACAGAATGATAGTTATTTTTTCTACCAACAATGTCGGTTCTTCCCGAAAATTTACGGACGGAAATTCGCTGTTCGCGGAAATGAAATTGGTAGCAGAGGTGGTATTTAGTTACTGTTACTATCACTGATATGTGGTTACTATATACAGAGAGGATAAGAAGTGCTCACTGGTGCTCACGCCCACTCACGCTCGGGTCTGAGCCTGAGCAGGTCTGAGTCCTGAGTTGCCACCACTTTCTGGCACGCTCACGCTTAGCACGGAATAGCTCCTAGGCGCACTCTGGCGCACCGTAGAGCCCGCTTTTACCACGAAACAGCGACCATATACCATGCAGCAGCAGAGTCTGTGACTGTATGCAACACGCGAAACCGGAACCTGCTTGTTCATCGAGCTGAATTCATCAAACCAACTATACACACCACCATAGTCTAGTATATAAATCGTGATAACCTTTTTCTTTCAGGGACATCCTGTGAAATTTAACCATCTGCTTACTAGAAGATATTTTGACGGTATTATTACTTCTTTGTCAGATTGTTTTCACAAAGACGATTCCCTCGAGACATAATAAAATAGTATTTGCACATTTATTATTTTCTAAAATACAAACAGTTCGTTTCTACACAAAAATTCGTTCTGTTCGGGTTGTTTCGGTTTAGTGTGAAGAATTGTATGAACTTGCACGTCTTTATCAGTAAAAAAAGATTACGTTAAATAGACTCTTGTACGCGATCGTATTATGTTCTGCATATTTCAATAAAAATACATTCTCGAAAACTGTGTAACGTTTAACAGCGATCTACGCTCGCTAAATAGTAATAGTTATAATTATATTTTTGTGAAATCGTCAATTTTGCTACATTGTTCGGGTAGAGTTTTGATAAGCAGAAATTTATTTTTGACAGGAAACATTGATAAGAAGGATGTCTGCCAGCAATGATAGTACGAATACCAACACCTGTGTTGTGTGTTACAAAAATGTTGATATTTATAGCATCGGTATGTGCGAACATCCTGTGTGTTATGAATGCAGCACTCGAATGAGGGTACTCTGCTGTCAAAACGAGTGCCCGATTTGTCGTCAAGATCTACCGAAGGTGGTATTCACCAAAGAGATCAAACCGTTTTGCAATTTACGAAAAGGCAATTTGATGGACACACGGTACAACATTTACTTTGACTCGCCGAATATTCAAAGTAAATTCAATGATCTGTTGGCTAACAGCTGTAACATTTGTAAAGAGAGACCTGTGTTCAATGATTTTAATCACTTGAAAGATCATATGAGACAACGACACGAGCTACATTACTGTGATCTGTGTGTAGATAACTTAAAGGTATATTTACATTAATTCTGTGGTTGCAAGGAAAAATGCTGCATGTCACAATTTCAAAAAACTTGAGTTTACGCATTAATTGAACTTTCTAGTATACAATTAGCGATCAAAACTTTAAACAGCGATATCTCAAAAGTGAAAGTATGTGACACACGGCATTCTTCCTGATGACCACAGAACTTAGCTGCATTCGAAAACTATTCAATATATCGCAGAGCTTAATATACTTTCTGTGCAACAGATATTTTCCCAAGAGAGGCGTTGTTATACAAGGCCCGATCTTGCGCAGCACAGAAGGAAAGGAGATATCGACGACAAAAGCCACAAAGGACATCCGTTATGTGAATTTTGTGATCAACGTTACATGGATAATGATGAACTATTTAGACATTTAAGACGCGATCATTTGTACTGTCACTTTTGCGATACAGATGGTTTACATCAGTATTACAGCTCCTATGACTATCTCAGAGAGCATTTCAGACAGGAGCATTACTTATGCGAGGAGGGAATGTGCTCCGAGGAGAAATTTACGAGTGTGTTTAGAACTGATATAGATCTTAAAGCGCATAAAGCGAATGTACATAGTAAACAGTTGAGCAAAGCTGCTGCGAAGCAAGCACGAACGTTGGAGTTAGAATTTACTCTAGCTCCGCGAGGTGATAATCGAATGAATAGAAGAGGAATGCTAGGTCCGTCGACTTCCAGGAATTCGAGAGATTATAGTAGTAGAGATTATAGTAGTAGAGACTATAATAGTAGAGACTACAATAGTAGAGACTATAATAGTAGAGACTATAACAGTAGGGACTATAATCTCAGAGAGTATCAACAAACTGTAATGCCAAGCAGTTCAAATGTTTTTGTAACAAACAACGAACCTACTTTTGTAAGGCAGCCATCGGTAGACGTGCAGAGCACTGAAGAATTTCCAACGCTGGGCAATGCTACACCGGTTGTGCCTACCATAAATCAAAGTAAAGGTAGGGGCAACGTAACGATTCGTAGCACTATACGACCTCAGCCTTTAGCTGTTACCGATGAGAATTTCCCAGCATTGGGATTAGAAGCGGCAAGCATTTCGAAAACTGTTAACTTTAGCGTATCCAGTGGTAATGCTTTGGGACCGAGCAATCAATCTCAAAAGGGTACAACTTCCAATGTATCTATACAAGTAAATCACGATGCCAATGGGACCGTTACTACCAAAGTTTCAGGTCCTAACATTAGAATTCGACCTGGAAAACTTTCAATGGAGTCCTTCCCTGCGTTATGTAACGCGGAGCCATCAACTAGTAATAATAATTCAGCTCAGTGGAAGGAAGTTTTGCAATGGACATGTTCGAAGTCAGCGTCAACGTCTGCACCGAAACCTAAGAAGGTTGCATCACCGCCGTTAGTACCGTCCCCACCACCTATTCGATCCGGAGAAGACTTTCCTACGTTATCAAAGTCATCCAAATCGAAGAAGCAATCGACAATTACAGTAGTACCTTCCTGGGGTCAACCGCAGAGTTCTAATAATAGTAATAACGTAAAAACAACTACCGATCTAACGAAAGGGAAAACGAAGAAGAAAAAAGTCAAACAGAATCCTAGCACTAATAGCAACGATACCAGTAGCTCAAGGACAAATGTAAATACTGTTGTTGTAAAGAAAGATAAAAATTCGTCTAGCGCGAGTACCGTAGATGCTACGCAGTCAAGTTCCCGATCTGCACAAAGTACAGATAATAGTGAAAACTCGTCGAAGAATATAAACGTACAACAACCGAAAGAGGCAGAGCAAACTACCAAGAAAGAAAAGAAAAAGCATAAAAGCTCGGATAACCAGACGATTGTAAATACCAATACCGATAACAATACCTCAAACGGAGTTCAAAGAAAGCGTACCGAATTGAAGATAGATAGTTTAAATTCTACCAACAGAAACGTTCATCATTCAGAAGATTTTCCAGCTTTAGGTACCAGCGGTGCCAAGCCACCGGGTTTCACAAATCCACCGCCTGGATTTGGAACAACGACTCCTCCGCCGCCTGGTTTCTGTATAAAATACAATAGCATGGATAAAATAAATAGTAGTAACGGATTAACTTTTACGAACAGTTCCGGGGAGAGTTATTCTATTTTACCAAACGATAATAAGAACAACGGTGCCTACAGTTACGTACGTTCTCCTGATTTTCAAAAACGGAACAAATACCTTGTGGCAAAGGTCAACGAAGTTTTAATGGAACAAGAGGAAATGCAACAAGAGTTTCGATACATAAGTGGATTGTTTCGCCAAGGAATGTGCAATGCACAAGATTATTATAGGCATTGTCGCGAGGTAATGGGTCATAGCGCTTTCGAGAGCGTGTTCCCAGAACTTTTGGTTCTTCTGCCCGATATCGATAAACAGCAGGAACTGTACACTGTCCACGAAAAGGAAAGCGGCAACAAGATCAAAGGTCTAGAGATTTGTGCAACTTGCAATCAAGTTTTGAAAAGTGGTTTTGATTTTCGAACACACATGACTAGTCACACATTAGAGAATCATTTTCCGGCACTCGGTAAATCCAGTGTGCAGCTTCAAAAGAATTCTTGGGTACGTAAATGAGTATATGTGTTCCTTTTTTAGTTAACTTACAATCTCTGCCAAGATAATATAAGATGTGAATAAAGAAACTATGCTGAACGAATTATTTTTGTGAACGGTAACTCGAAGTTACAATATATGGTACATAATTCCAACGATCAGTTCTTAGTAGAAAAAGTTCGTTTTTTTTGTTTTTTTTTTGTTTTGTAAGAAACCTGAAGTACTCAGTCGGTTGTAATACTTGTTTCTTTGATGTTAATCGTTCAATTTCTAACATTTTATGTTTCCGAGATGATTGTAATTGTATGGACTGTGACCACTGATGCACTTCAAGTTTTCTCGTTTAATTCGAAAAACAGACTTTGATCGATTGCCATATCATATTTGATATTTGTTCAATGACTTGTCTGATTGCTGCCTGAAATAAAAATAACTTTGTTACGAAACGATTGTACTAATAATTTTACAAACTATGCGTATAACAAAAAAGAAGTCAATATTTCTCTGTACGATAACAAAACTTTGCGTATATTAATTTAACGTGCGCAAAACGCGTTATGAGTAAGATATATTCGTACACGAATCTTCTACCGAAATATTGTAATTGATGCCCTATTTCGCCACGCATTCAAGTTACACTGTATATATTACTCGTAAGTGGAAAATACGTTTCTGTAATTTATTCATTGTGCTTTACGGAATAGAAGTAAAATAGAAACTCTATGGTGCGTCAAAGATATAACACTGCATATTAACAAATTATTTGATACATTATATAATATACAGTTCATGCAGTGATAATGTACTGTTTTGTACTATAATAAAGTTATACATTGAGTTACACGATAAGACTAGAAACGGAATTTTTGTTACCCGTTTTTCGATCCGATTCGATTAGAACCATAGGTAGCGATGGTAGAAGATAAATATGAAATTTATCGTTTATTTTACACATTTATTTCTAAATTTTCTTTTATCGTCTGAACATGTGATACTTTACAATACAAATCATTATCTTTACGAAAAACGAACGACTTCATATATTCTTCATGGAACGTAGTTAAAGATAAAAGATTCTTTTAATATTTATTCTTAGAACTTACTGTATCGTTAACTCTATAAATCGATTATTTACTCGAAAGACAGGACTGTAGAAACGTTACGTTAATTATTTTCACCTTGCTACATAGGTATAAAACGTAAACAACGTACAAAAATATATAAGTCCACTAATACCTTCTTCCATAATATAGCAGACATCGTTAGTAATATCGAATTGAAAATAATACTCGTATACTTTGTCAAATAAAAACGACTAGTGTACTGAAATCAATGTAGAAACACTTCTTGTTTATTTCCAACTAAATACACTGTTTTGTTAAGTAAACTTATAGAACTCTACCATACTGGTCTCGATTAAGAATTTCATGTGTAAACTGTACGATCGTCGAGTCAGTCAAGTTACTCTATTGCCCATAATAGTTCCTCCTTAGAAATTAGAATCACAGCGGTGTTGAATCGTACACGTAGTGCGTAATCTGATAAAAACGGAGAATGTATCCTGTCTTCTACATCCATGTTCAATGAGTAAATTGTTCATGAAGATAATCGTTAACGACGGTGGTTTATCACTTTTTAGCTAATTCATTACTCAACCAGTCGAGCCCTTCGTATAGTCCGTGGCCTTGCGTAGCGCAAGTGCTTTGGATGTACCAATGACGTCCACGTAATGAGTTAAGTCCTAGTTTATCTGTGAGCTCTGCTGCCGACATAGCGTTTGGTAGATCTTGTTTATTCGCGAAGACCAGAAGAACAGCGTCCCGCAGTTCGTCTTCTTTTAACATATTAGCTAATTCACGTTCCGC
>CM052297.1:11348516-11446147 GCA_028455765.1 Lasioglossum oenotherae | reverse complement strand
GTCCTCTCTATTCGTCATCCTACCCGAGTCACCTCAACGCATTGCGTAGCCTGGTGACAGGTAGTTGGTAGAGAAATGGGATATCGTTTGAACACTTCTCACTGTCCATTTCTCTTGGTGAGGACACGTCGGGTATCGGCTCTGGCCGGAGCTGGGCTGCAAGCATTGTACGCGCCGCGTCACCTTCGAACCAGAGCCTTCTGCTCTGGTTTGCTCTTGTTTCTCACTTTGAAAGAATCAGAGCCTTCTGCCTGATTCGCCTTTGATCCCCCGTGGATCGGAGACTTCTTCTCCGATTCACACCTTTTGCTCCGCGATAATTACTCGACATACCTGCGTAATTTAGTATTAAGTCTGTCGTTGTAAGAAAGGGAGCCAGAAGGAATATTGCATTCGTTCTGACTCCCTTTCGGGTCTCTCGTGCAGCAACCTCCTCGTGGTGAGACCTGGACAATCGGTATTATCCTTTATTTGTAAGAATTTCTAGTCTCTTATGAATAAAGGATAATACCGAGCTAATAGCTACACATTTAATAAATATGTTGATTTTTCAATAAATTCTATTCCTATACCTATTGTCTTTCACAACATTTTGCAATTTTACCTTCCTTCAGATCAGAACATATGCATTATTCAAACTGGTTCGCCCCGGGCGTGAACAATGTCATATATCGCCTGGTTCTATTTAGGTAAAGAGACGAGATAGTATCTCGTCGGTGACAGTATTATAAGGCAATTACAGCATGGGTAATGTGAGGATTCTACACTATATCATTCTTCTTCTACTTGACGAGTATCTCGTCGGTGTTAGAACTTTTAGCGATGTGGTATTTCAGATCACTGTAAGTTATACGTTATCCCGGCGCCCGGTCGCGCCCGCTTACTGGTCCCGCTGAATAGCTGGCAGTCTCGTCGGTGTGAGTAGTCAGTGACCACTGACTGACCGATAACTGGCCATTACTCAAATTAGAAGATAGAATGAAAGATAAAGTATTTCTTAAAAGATTTCGGGAATCACTGTAGCTGCTTCACTGTTACGCAGATTTCATTTCTAACGAAGCACGAGAAATTATTAGGTGTCTAGACATTTATATCAATAAAAAATATTCTTCTGCAATGATGCCATTTTTTTCAACTTTCTGTATTCTTTCTAGTATAAATTAATAATGTATCATATAAATTAAGCAATGTCTTGCATTCTCTGGTTACATTAATTTTCGTCAGCGTTACAGTGGTAAAGGCATTTGTCAAACAGATTATATAGATTGATAGTTTAAAAAAATTTAGTTCCATTCTTTAAACGTTAGTTGCGATACGCACATCAAGTTTGAAATTCCATTGTTCAATACTTTCTTTTAAAAGATTGCGTTGCAATCGCAGCATCAAACTAGGGAAACCCCTTGATCGATACCGATCTCTAATAGATTCAAATAGAAAAGTCGACTTGCAAAGTGAACGAAGATAATGTTGTTTCTCCGAATGATATCCGTGCAAGGTTCAGGAGAATATCAATTGGCACTAAAAACTCCGACACTTGATATACATCGACCTAATATTTAACCCTTTCGTTATTAAATGTGACCATTGCCGTCAAACGTCAAACCATTCGCTGAGGTGAATCCATTGGTGACAGCTTCTTGTTGCCTAAAGGTGATCGTGGTCACCGAACAATATTGCGTATGCATTAGCAGCACGGAACAGAGTAGATAAGCTTCGAAATTCCCGAACTAAACGATGCTTTTTTTTCTGCAACGGTTTTTATTTTCAATCGCCTTGACAACTGCGTAAATAACGATATGAGCATCAGAAGCAGAGTAACGCTTCGAGAGTGCGGTAGGCGATAAGACCTTTTAAAGATTATTTCTTCGAAACATTAAAATCATATCTGGGTATGTAGCATACACTATATATTGTAGTTTTGTTTTCTCGTCTCATCGTTTTCTTCTTTAGTACACGCACGACACCATAAAGTAGAAAAGCAGATTCGCATATTGTTAAGTTTTCAGCGTATCTTATCCGAGTGTGTATACATTATTTGGTTACAAAGATAACATTACACGAGATACACTTATTGTAAATAAACATGTGTCGACGCGGGTCACAGATGCAAAAACATACAAAAACAGTGTCATCTTACAATTAGTCGCGTTTTAAAATACTCTTCGCTAATTGCAATTCTCCGATAACGCGCGACTACATTCCCGGTACAAATTTCAAGAGAAAAATAAGCAGACCATCAGACTATTACGGATTGAATGATTAAAACATTTGTTAGAAGGACCGTCAATCTTCAATTTTCGAAATTTAGCTTGCGAAATATTATTTGGTCGACGAATACCTTTACATACAATATTATTCCACTGAAAAATGTGTTAATACCGTTGTATATCTTGATGGAACTTCGGATTAACATTATCTTATCCAGCAGTAGATTTTATACATTCATTTACATCAACAATCAATCCACCGTTCATATCGACATTTTGATTGAAGATCGATAAAAGCATATTCGCGCATTTTCTCCTTCATCTTTTCCCGTAAATGTATTTTTACGAATATTACAAATTTGTTTGCAAGTAACGATCAAATTAGTCTTCGGCAATACGTTTATAATCGAACAGAAGCGAAGCATGCAATTTGTTAGATTTGATGTAACATATACGAAAGCATACTCTTATCTGATTTTGATAAGGTTTCTTATCGATCTCGGATTGTGCATTAGAGGGGTTGAATAAAATTATTTTTCTTGGTTAAATTAATGTGTAAGACAAAATTCTGTGAAACGTTGTATACATATATATTTTATTTTAAGATGCATTCCACAATTTTAATCAATTACCACCTGAAAATACACGCTTATCTAAGTAAAAGAAGATAAAACACAGTGCATGTTTAAAGTGGCGATTTAAAGTATCGGACACAAAACAATTCTTTATCGTTTAATGATTTTGTCGCGATGAGGCCCGTGCAATAAACAACAATTAAGGTAAAGGCAGCAGTAGTTGACGATTTAAGAGAAATTTTCTGGGCAAATAATAGTAATTTGTTACTCTTTTATTACATACCAAAACATTTTGTGTGAAAATGCTGTTTAAACGTCTTAGATTATGTAACAATACTAACTTTCTTCAAAAAGTTATGTTATACAAATTATATAAACATTTCTGCAAATCTGAAAACGGCGTCAGAAGTTGACCATCTTCGGAAATGAAAACGCTAGTAATTGACCACGTTTTAGGTTAATAGTTGACCATTCACGGCAAAATAAAAACAGTAAATGCGATCATTTTTATATTGTTTATTCATAAGAATTAAAACAAATTATTCACAGAAAATCAAATAAGACTGAAAAAAGCACTAATTCCATATAAAATCTAGTTCTTGAACAGAGTAGATGTTCCGAGTTTTACTCGTTCTCAGAGGCTCATTGATATGACCAATAACATTTTCTCATTCGTAGTCTGATATGTCTGGTGTCTCTGGCCACTTCCACAATCTCCCATGCTTTTGTATGGATGATATAGTCGTTTTAGTTTTAGCAGCTTGAAGAATTTTCCCAGGGAAGTATTCACATTCATATAAAAATATTACATATTCATTGACGATTCATTTTACTGGTAACCATTCGTTGTTGCTCTTCGATTTATTTATTTCGGAAGACTCTTTGTTATCTTCACTTTCTACATAATCGGACATTTCACATCTAGAGTTTGAGCTTTGTCTTTGTAGTTGTTTAAAAAGATGGACACTAAATGGAGTCAATAATTGATCCTAGATTAAGTCAATAGATGACCATACGGTCATGTATCATAAAACAAAGACGAGCACTGCGCTCTTGATCTCTAACGAGGTTATATGTCAAATAGGTGTACTATAATTAGTAAATAAATTTGAAAATTTATATCAGTAATTGACCACGCCTGTCAACTTCTAGGAACAATCAGGATAATAAAAGTCAATATTTGACCCCCCCGAATTATGGTTTTTAAAGTTTAGATAATCAAAAAGTTACACTTATTATGTATAAAGTACCATTACAATTCAAATAATGAAAGATCCAATCAGAAAATATTAAAAGTATGGAAATCACTCACCGTAAACTGTACACGTTTCCTTACGAATATCGTTAAGAAAATCACGCTGCGAAGCCACGTAGCTAACATTAACTAAATTAATCGTCTGTCGTTATGGTAAACAATTCAAATCAAGTAAGATATTTGGGAGTCAGGTTAGGAGGTGACGCAGCATACTTCACGCGCTATTATAGGAAGTCAAATATTTATAAAATACATTATTTTTCGCATTTTCTTGAAAAACGGTCAACTACTGATAGTAGTTCAACTACTGGTGCCTTTATCTTATTTTTGGTTGCGTGATTACGTGATTACGCGATTACGCAAAAAGAACTTGGAGGAAAAAGTGGGAGGCCGATTTCATGATTCCTCGGGTTCAATCGCGAATGGTAATCGTGCATTTTGGCGTCGTACCATTTCCGATTGATTTCTTTTTTTCGGTTGGATCGTAGTGGGGATACCTGGGTAGCCCGCATCGAGTATTTATCATCCACGGTATGGCAGTCATGCGTTATTATCACCGGCACTCTCCACCGTTTCAAGTCAAATGTCCGGGTCTCATTCGCGAAAGTGCATTTGAGGAACTTAGGATTCCAATCGATCGTGTTTCACGACTTGCGTTGCTTAATAGGGTGAGTGATCGATCATTGTTTCGATCTTCGTTTGATTTTCCCACTCTTTCGTCGACTTCGGTTACTTCGAATTCATCCGATTTCACCTGTGTTTTAACGCAGCCTTAATTCCTCTGTGTTCCAACGTTGCTCGGAAGAGTATTGTGCTTCAAATTTCACTTCGCATCGAATCTTATCAATAGACTGCGGATCTTTGTGCAAAATAATAAATGTCACATTAATTGCAAGACACAGGAACGAAATAAACGTTTCTTTCTTCTTTTAATTATCAGATTAAGCTGAAACCAATACGCTGACGTCCTTAAATCTTTTTAATATATCCACTGCTTTAAATTGTACCTCCCCATTTTTGCCATAAACGCATGAAGGCCGCAGTCTATAGTTATCACAATGGAGCGATAACTATACACAATTTTGTTATCTACTTTCGGAAACGCGCGTAATTAAAATCTGAAACCGTATGGAATGAAACGAACTAGTTATAAATGAAATAAAAAAATAAAAATAATGGCGGCGGCCATCGTTGTCGTTCTTGTTCCCACGTGTTTGCGATTTGTCGCGTCTATTAGTCGCATGCTGCATTTGAATAAACGGATTACGCACGCTACATAGATCTGAAAGGAATTCCGGTTTGACTGGTTGCTAGACGTACATATAATTTTACTATTGGTTGAAGTGACAATGTCAACAAATCAAATTATGTGTAGACTTGGTCACACCTCGTCAGAGTACATTGCAAAATGTGATCAGTCATCAGTAGTTGGAAATATAGTGTTTAAACAAGAATACACAGTTATACACGCGTTTAACGGCGAATTGAATATGATTATTTAAATTATAATGTGTACAGTATTTATTGATAATGTCAACATACCGAGCGCTGCTTCGCGGGAACCATTTTCTTTCGGAGATGTTTCCAAGTGCATATGTACAATGAAAAGCGGATTCTTAATGGCAATCGTTGACATGACATAAATGTTCAAATATACGTTGCGCTTTTTCTTCTGGAATCACGTAATTTCTAATATAGAGATTCTCTACAAAGCGTTTCTATAAATTGTTGAGTATGCTCATCTAATCGGCAAGTTTTGTCGAGGTTTCTGCGCGCCGCGCCGCAGATGAATTCAGTCATAACAGAAGATTAGATTTTTTTTATCTCTTCCGGTTTGACAGTTCGCGACAAATGCGACGATATTCTTTTATTTTCAGCAAGTTTATTTCAGGTTTAAGTGCATCGATGGTGGAAGCTTTACGAGTCGCGTGAACGCGTGCCAAGTTTACTAGAGGAATTTATTGAAGAACAATTGACATTAATACGCGCCGCCAAAATGATTTTCGGGATAATCGCTTTCTTCTTCCTCGCAATTGTTGTGCACTTCGCCATCGTGCACTTCGGCAAAGTGGGCAGATTGATCAATGCCATACCAGGACCGCAGGCGCTACCGGTGCTCGGAAATCTGTACAACGTCCAAGTTTCCTCAAGTAAGACACATCTCGTGCGATATCAATTATTAATGTGTAATAACCAGACCGCGGATCGAACGAAATCCGTGTGTGTCTCTGTTCCACGGTAAATTATTACATACAGTAGCGGACAACAGTTTAACACCGGTCTAAAGAAGACGATAACTTTTTTAATATTGCATTGGGTTGGCAAATAAGTTCGTTCGGTTTTTGTGATTTATTCCAGCCTAAAAAACCGAACGAACTTATTTGCCAACCCAATACTATACGATTTGGACTTTTTTGGGAAGCTAGAGCAATTAGTTTACTAAAGGATGTGAAAAGAAATTTTGTCAAAAATTGCAATTGATCGGAATTGTTGAACAAAATACTAAAAGTTGATTTTTTAACTTTTTCAATTAACATATTCTGAAAATTTCGTAAAAATCGGTCGACGTTGCAACGAGCTACAAACGTTTGAAGCTGGTAAAAATTGCAGATTTTCACGATTTATTATAAATCGACACAGATCTACGAAACGTATTTCTTAAATATTCAATATAGGCCCACATAAAATAGTTGAAGATGCAACTTTTAGTATTTTGTTCAACAATTCCGATCAATTGCAATTTTTGACAAAATTTCTTTTCACATCCTTTAGTAAACTAATTGCTCTAGCTTTCCCAAAAAAGTTCAAATCGTATAGTACAACATTAAAAAAGTTATGATATTCTTTAGAGCGGTCTTAAACTATTGTCCGCTGCTGTATGTAAGAATTTACCGTGGAAAGAGACACACACGGATTTGGTTTGATCTGCGGTCTGGTTTAGTACTTTAAATCTAAATACAAATTCAACTCTCAGCAACCCAATTTAAATCGAAAGTTAACTTTCTATCATTATATTTACATCAAAATTCAAATTCAACTTTCAATCAACAGCAATATTAACATGCCTTCGTTTTAAATAATTTAGTCTGCGTCGATAAGAATGGTCCCGAACTAAATCGTTCCATTGGTTCTATTATTGCAGCGGATCTTTGGACGCTTTTACGGAAATTGGGCGATCAGTATTATCCGATTTACAAATTGTGGGCGTTCACGGTGCCATTCATTAACATCCGTCATCCGAAGGACATTGAGGTAATCGAACACGATCTCTCGTTGCATACGAAATTGATTAATAAAAATCGTGTTTTAGAAAACTCACCACGCAGCATTGCGATCTCGAATATGTTCGGTATTAAATTGTACAATAAGAGCATCGTAATACCGTGTTCATATTCGATATCGCTACCGATATTACCGTGTTTATCTTGATACGCAGACTTTTCAGATTTCCAGTTAACCCAATTATTGGGCCTTGTATGTCGCGTTGACCTCCGGGCAAAATAGTATACCTTTATTCTATAATATCTAACACACCATCTCCATCTCTGCTCTCTCATGTTTTTACAATATTTCAAGTGTTTTAAAATTTTCCTAATCGTCCTAGTCTACGATTCGGTAGGCTTTTAGCCTTCGCTTTACCGTTCGCTAAGTTTTATCTAGGTTTCGACCCTAAATGCCCTAACTTTATGCTTTTTTTTCGCTTAAAAGCCTAATTTACCTCCCCCTTTTTTATGTGGCTTTAAAGCTGATTAAAAACCCTCTTAAACGAATACCCACACGGGAGGTCTAGAAGGAACTATGTCGCGTTGACCTTGATCCCGAAAGATCGGACTGCATGACCCTTTTTGCTGCTTCTGCACAATTATTGTTGAAAAATCTTAATTCGTCGCTGTAAATCGCGTCGCTCCAAACATGTATCTCACTACTGTGTAATTATCCACGTTTAGGTGATCCTCGGAAATCCAAAATCCATTCAGAAGAGCGAGTTCTACGATCTTCTGATGCCTTGGTTCAACACTGGGCTACTCACCAGTACAGGTAGCGTACTCCTTTTTTCTTTTTTCTTTTTTCATTTTCATGCAAAACCGGTTCGAAAGATTCACCTCTCCGAAGTTTGTAAATCAAAGAATCCAGGGTCCATTTTTTCAAATGAATCTTCTATCGTTCCTCATCTACTGACTTTATCTTACTGCGCGTAAGCGCAAGAACAGACGAGATATAAATAGACTGAAACTTTTACCGATACATGAAATGTATTCTCGTTTATCGTTTATTTATCGCGTCTACGGTTTGTCGTAGGTCGCAAATGGCAAACGCGTCGGAAGATATTGACGCCGGCTTTCCATTTCAACGTGTTACAACAATTCGTCGATGTTTTCATCGAGGAGTCTGAACGGATGAACGTAATGCTGAAGAACGAAGGCGGCCCGATCGTTAAGGACCTGTTGTCCCTAATTAGCGAGCATACGTTGAACGTGATATGCGGTAATCTTCGTGAATTCGAGTATTTCACATCGTAAAGTTTATTAACACATTACCGACCGGTGATTATTGCCTAATTTTGAACAAATCTATGGTACACGGCTAAACAGTAAACACTTTTTGATGGAACTTTCAGTGGCAACAGCAATTTTTATTGTCAACTAACAAGTCACCCTCAATAACGTTATCTAATAGTTTCATTTAATTTATTGCAACGTAGAAGAAAATGTCTGTGCTTTCTTTTGGTACAGCACAATTATTGAAAATCCTATTAATAGGCTTCCGGTAGGTAAAGTGTTTAGGAAAATTGTTGATTACGTTAATAAAATGTTCGATGATTTCCAGACACCGCGATGGGAACGTCGTTGAAAGATAAGGGGCCACATCAAGAGAAATATCGGAAAGCTGTGTACGAGATGGGCCATAGTATCGTACAGAGGTAGTATATTAATGTTACTATCTGTAGAAAGTGTGTACACGAAGACAGATAGGAGGACTGTAAAAATTGCATGTTTATTTAACTTCTGTATCTTAAAATTCACTCGGACAATTTCACGTTGCGTAAAGATACGCAGTCTACACAGATAAGGAACTGACGAGAAATTAATACTGACTTCACAATTGTTATACTATTTACTACCTAGCGATGTGTGAGTGTGCTCTTGATAAATATTCATTTGGCTAAGAACCACAGTACGCAAAACTCGTATTACTTTTGTAGAATGCTCCGTCCATGGCTTTACAATGACTGGGTCTTCTTCGCGTCACCCCCAGGATGGCGTCAAAGCAAGTTGCTCCAAACATTGCACGGATTCACCATGGGGGTAAAGTCGAATTTATTCGAGAAACAAGTTTCCATTTAATGCTTCGCTTTATGTGTTCTGCAGATTATCAAAGAACGGTTTTCGTACCACGAGAAGACAAGTGACAAATACTTAACAGGCTTCACCGACGAGCAGAAACAGAAGAAGGATGACGTCGATCTTGGAAGTGAGTTTGTGCGTCTATTTTAACTGGAAAATTAAACATTCGTTCGACCCAGAATATTTCGATTCTCTATGACTTTTGTGTACCACCAGTGGTGCTGGAGGTTCCACAAACATGCATCATGTTTTATGCCAAACAGAGTGAATCATTGCCAATTTATTTGCAGTTCGCAAGAGGAGGCTCGCCATGCTGGACCTCTTGATAGCAGCTCACCGAAAAGATCAGATCGACATACATGGTATTCGAGAAGAAGTGGACACCTTCATGTTCGAAGTACGTTCTTCAACTAATATTGATATCGTTTAGAAAAAGGAACTGTATCGTGCATTATCTCTTCGAACAGGGTCACGACACTACAGCCATGTCCATCATCTTCACGACCATGCTTCTGGCCGAGCACAAAGAGATACAGGTGATTTAATCTGAAATATTGTTAAACTCGAAGTAATGAGCTAGCAACGGCTAGGTTGATTTAGAATGATTTAGCAAGCGACTGTTTGTAGAACCGAGCCAGAGTCGAAGTGAAGGAAATGATGGACGCTAATGATGGGAAAATGACTATGTCTGGCCTTCAAAATCTGCCATACCTCGAGCGATGCATCAAGGAGTCCCTCCGACTCTACCCGAGTGTACCGTTCATATCGCGTAAACCGGAAAAGGACCTGAAATTAAGTAATTATCACCGTGGAGTATCTTCAACTATTTACAATTAGTTTCGGGTAGTTCATACATTTTTATACGCTTATGGTATTTCTGTTCTCAGACCACTACACAATACCAGCTAACACGACGACCCACCTGCACATAATAGACGTTCACAGAGATCCACAGTTCTGGCCGGAACCGGAAGTGTACAATCCGGACAGATTTTTACCGGAGAATTGCCAAGGACGTCATCCTTATTGTTACATACCTTTCAGCGCTGGCCCGCGTAATTGTATAGGTATGAGAACTATGAAGAATTCATGTTACATTATTTTACCGGACTGCTAAAATGTGTAGATTTCATTCGAAACGGTAAAAACGTTCACCTCTCGAGGGAGACACGTGCAGAATTTTTAATAAGTCGACCCGTGACGGGGGACTATCTTCTGGACTATTATTTGTTAACCTTTCCGGTACTTTTCATTGCTCGTTTGCTATTCACTTTTTCTACGGAGCACTCGAGCTCGGAAAACATGTAAATTTCGGAACAGAAAAAGAGTATTGGAATATCACTTGCCGTTTCGTCGGTTGAAGATTAGCCTGATCTCTCGACATCGGGGTCGCATGATTTAAAGTTTGATAGGCGGACGCACGTCACACGCATTAATGTAGTACTATGATTAGATCGACACGTTTATCGACAGGTTTCGAAGAAAGGCTTCGAAGTTTCCTTCGTCCCTTCGAAGTTCGAATCCTTCGAATTCTTCGAAGAGTCGAAACTTCGGGAAAGCTCCAATTTTTTTGAACAAAACGAGTCCGAACATGTTAGCGTTTAAATGATTCAAAATGAGAAAGTGGACTCGTTTGACTTCCAGGACAACGATTCGCCATGTTCGAAATGAAGGCGGTGGTAGGATCCTTGCTATACAACTTCGAATTCGAGCCCGTTGACTATCTGAAGGACATGCTTATCACCACCGATTTGGTCATCCGTCCAGCGCATCCGGTTCGAACGAAGCTGATTCCCATTGAGAACAAGTGTTGATGATGTGATTCCGAATCTCACGAAGTGAGTACACTAGTAACGCGATAACGTCGATAAAGATACTATTACATTAACAAATCGATCAGGAGAGGAGTCATTAGCAAATCAAGAAGAACAACGTCGAAGAACCCCGGAAAAGCACCGACCTGCAAGTTGATCTTCGTCAATCGTATTTTTAATAATAAAACACTTTTCCAAGGTTCTGTTCCGTGTAAATCTACAATTTTATTACAATTTTCAACGTATATTTAACTAGCTTAAGCAACGATGTACACAAGGCGTTTAGGATGTTCTGGAGGTACAATGGGAGACAAAAGTACAAGAAATTCGAAATCCATCAATATAGTGGCAATGAAAGCCATATAAAAAAACTGGAGTTTCTAGTTGCGTTTTTTCAAGGTTCAAATAGGGTTTGAAGTGGAATTTTATGAATTCTCCGTAAGAAGTTAAAATGTGCAAACTTTAAGTTGCTATAATTCTTAAACGGTGCAGTGAATCGAATCCAAACTTTGGTAATTGCATTAATTTAGTAAGAATTACATATTGTTAAATTTTCAAAAATTTTGTTACGTTTTTGTATACCTCCAGAACATCCTTAATTTGTCTACGTTTAACCCCTTACTCTACGATTTATTTTACGGATTCAATGCTTCGAATTTTTTTTGTAGATCGTCATTTCCTAAAACAGGAGAAAATTTATGTCTATTGCATGCCTGTATTTCGGTTTAAAGGAAATTAATAACATACATATGTTTATTGGACTCTGTTCAGAATCTTCGTCAGGAGTCTGACGCGATATCGTGGGTCGTAGGGCAAGGGGTTAATAAACAAATTGCTGGAAATTCAGGTTCCACAACTAGACTTCAATGTTGTATTCTGTAGTATTTTGAAAAATAAACGGCTGGAGGAGAAAGTAACTTGGTCCTTGCTTTTTTTACACAATTTGTACACGGCGCACAATCTAGTTATCAATATGTTTAGTTCCTGGTGCGTTCTCAACATAGATACACATTCTTCATATAAAAAAAAAATGGTCACTTAATCTTCAGTAGGTTTTCCAAGACATCATTATGAAGAAAAGAAATTTATTCGGTGATAAATCGTATCGGAAAAAGTTTGATCTTTGAACGTTTATTGTAACGAGAGTTTTTAATAGCTTTAATTAATATTATCGTTTTCGAATGTAATAGACATTTGAATCGATTTGGCCCACTGTGCGCCATAGTCCTTCACGAACATTTTTAAAAAATACCAATTGAATCGATGAAAAACTGAGTTGTCGGCAGATTTTTGTTCAGAATGATCGGTTTCTGGCCCACTGTGCGGCGGAAGGATCACGTGACGGGGAACAAATGCACAAGGAGAGCTTAGTTGACGATCACTTTTAATAGTTTGAAATAGGAAAACAATGTACAGATACAGAATTTACACTCCTAGCCGACAAAAGGTTGCTAGATAAAATATTAATCGTAAAAAAATTAATCAAAAGTAAAACGATACACTTAACGAGCGGCTTATTCCTTTTTTGTTATCTATTCGCTTATCGGTTAGTCCTTTACCTAATTACGATGATTGAATTATTAATTATAATTATGTCTTTCTGTATAGACACACAGGTGTGAATACGTAATGGAGATTCTTAAAAGCTACACAATGTTTTTTCTCTTTACTTTGGTTTTAAAGTAAGGACTAGTATGTTGAGCTTCGCTCTGTCTCTATGTGTAAGAACCTAAAGAAACGCAAAAAAAAAGACAAAACTCAGACACGTCGGTTCATCTTCATTGAACGAAGCGAAATAAAGTAAAAAGAAAAGAGTACGTAGTCATGAAAATGAACCTCGCGGTACGCGAAACGGTATGCGGAGAGCGATACACGTGTCACATTCATTAACAAGTATAAAAAGGAATTAAAAACGAAATCATCGAATACATCAGCGAGCGTCATTCCTCGCTCTACACGTGGCAAACATTATTCGGACAACACGATCACATCCGCTATGAGAACAGTACGAGTTAATGTTACGCGTATACACTGAATACACGGTGACACGACGAACGGGCATAATAACGAAGTATCCCTCTTTTCTTCCCTTGAATGGGTCACGCTCGCGTCCGGTGCGTCCGCACCCGTTCATCCCCGAAAAGACAACGCCGAAATACAATCAAAACATCTTTTTCTGATTCCGATAAACGGTGACTGAGAACAAACGGCTTGCCGATATATGTATGTACACGATGCGCATGGTTCAGTGTTTACCAACGTTGAATTAGTTGTCAACATTGGGGTTACAATTTCTTTTTCCAGTGGAAACTGTCTTTCCAGAGACGAATGGCGCGGAGACACCGATCGCGGTCGCGATCTTGCGCGTATCTAATTAAATGTAACTGCGATGAAGGCACGAGGCATGTGTTATTGATGGGTCCCATGGAAGTCATCGACACAGATTTCTCCGACACGGTTTTCACCGACAACATTTCACACATTAATTTTTTATTAATTAATTAATTCATTCAAGAACACTCGGTTTCATATTTCGTTTTTCCACTGATTTTCATTCAATCCACATCAACTAATTAATTAATAAATAAGAAATTAATGAAATGTCGGTGAAAACCGTGTCGGTGATTTCCATGGGACCCGTTATTGATAGAGGCGGACGGGAGACCGAAAATATTACTCGAGAATCTCGGGATTGCAGAAAATTTTTGAGAACCCGAGAATATATTCGGGACTCGAGGCTTGGGATCATTCCCGGGAATCCAGAAAATTTGAGAACCGGACCGATCTCGCCGCGTCTTTTCGGGTTCTCGTTCACCTCCGGTTAGTGAATCTTGTGCAGAGGGTGCAGTGAAACGGGCACAAGAAGGGACGGGGGGGCAGGGATCGAATATTCGCCGAGGCATCGTTCGCGAACGCTTCTACCCTCGACTAATTTTCCAAAGTGAACGAACGCCGGAACGTTATCGATGATTTACACAGACGACAAGCGAAGCTCACAGAGTAATGTATACCATTTAGAATTGGAAATGTAATTTAGAATTAGAATGTAAAAATACTATGTATATATACAAGTAATTAATGTACCAATCACTGGCACCCTTATATTACACGGTTTCTTCCTCTCTCCCACACACACTCTCTCTCTCTTTCTTTCTCTCACCCCTTCTCTCTTTATCTCTCCCATTGTCTTTTATATGTACTTATCGTCGGAGAGCTTCTTCACAGTTTGTATTTTATTTTTTCTCTCTCTCTTTCGGTATTATCGGTTGTACTTAAAGAACAGCGATGATTAAAGAATTTTACACTGCATTTTGTAAATTCCGATCTCAAAATTTCAGCGCAACGGTACATCGTTCTCGCTATATATATATTTTTTAATCATTATTTACTTTATACATCGAGAATGATCGACATTGTCTTTTTTCTTTTCTTAAATTGTTGGCACACAAACGGAAGCAATATATATCCGATGATACGCTTAACGATTTACGATAGTACGTTAAGATCGTTTTTCTTTTCTCGTGAATGTGTCTCTCTCTCGCATGATCGTTGATTTTTACGCGAATATGTTTACTTTGTCAAATGAAAAGTCACGCTGCTGGTCGGTTCCCGAATGTACACTTTCCGACGGTTTCTTGCTCGGTATTTTTCGTTTTTTTTTATGTATATGCTGCGTCGAATACAATTTTCTAAAAAGTGTTTTGTTTCTTTTGTTTGTTGCTTGCACACGTTCCGAGAGGTTTGTCGAAGCGACGAACAGTGGTTTTAGCGTTTCGAAAAATGAACGCGTCTCTTCGAGAATCGATCGGTCGTCGAGATATCAAAGTATACACGCGTCGTCCCTGTTTCGTTCTGCGTGTGCGAGGAATCGAATCGAATAGAAAATCGAGTCGTTTGAACATCATCAAAAAAACGGTTGAACGGCTCAGTGTTAAATCCAGTCTTCGCCTCTTGTGGAAATGGTAATTTTGGAACGGATAAGTTTGTTACGATAAAATTCGTGACGTCACTTTCGGCGATTTTCGAGACTCGCGGATCTATACATGCATAGATCGGCGGGGCGCGGCGACGCGTCCGGCATCGGCGAGTATCGATGATATTTTTGTTCGGTTTCTCGTTTTGTCCTTTGAAAAAACAGGCCAAGTAATTCGGAAAAGATCGAATACGAAGAGAAAAATGAAACATCAAAAGTCGTGATACGAATACATTTTGTTTACGAGCTATCTTTTCTTTTTTTTCTGTTTACGAAAGTTCTCGATCGTTTTCTTGTGTATTTCTCTCTTTCCTCTCTCTTTCTTTCTCTCTCTCTCTCTCTCTCTCTCTCTCTCTCTCTCTTAATTTGATATAATTCGTTATGCATTTCATTTTCTTCGTGTCTATCTAAGTCGTATTATGTACAATTATATACATATTGTAAAACGTTTAATTTATCCTTCGTACTTTTAATGATTGTATAATTAGGATTGACTATGTCTTAGAATAATCAACGGAATTATTAATTATCGTGTAAAATATGAAATATCGTACTGTTAGATGGTATGTCCATCTCCAAGGTACCATTTTGGACGAATATCGGTCCGTCTAACATGCCTAGCACTTTGATGAGCAAATACTTTGGAGATTACATAATCTAATAATATCAGGTAATATTAAGGTATAGATGATTTTTTTTTTGTTCGTTATTAATTACAAATATAAAACATGTATATGTAAATAGAATTCTTAATTATGCGCAAACATGTTCTCTAATTGAGCATACGTGAATTTCTTTTTTTTTTTCATCATCAGTCTAAGCCGAACGGTGCGGCTCCGTACACAACAGCAGCGGTTAACAATACACGTTTTTTTTTAATCCTTTTATTCTTCTTCATTAAGCTTCGTAGAGTCTACCTTTCAACAAATCATTTTATCTGTGTATATGTGTGTGTATGTGTGCGTGTGTGTGTATGCATGTCCTCTTCTCCCCCTGTTGAGGGGGAGGGGCGTCCAATGAAATAACAATAGCGCGTGTGCTACAGAAAAAAACGTTACTCGTAAAACTTTCAAACAGTTTTCATTTTCTTTTTCCCCAAGCATAAAACACACATGACAACGGCGCGGAAAAAGTATACACACACACATTATCATTATCGATTTTCCGGTGAACGACACCACTTTCCGATTTACGTCCCCCCTCCACGTCGCCACCGATCGTTCGAACCGTGGATCAATGATCGAGGATCGCGGGAGAACGAAGAAGTGAAAAATAGTATAGGATGCGATCGATCGCCGATGGATCTGACGGCGGACGCACTCGAGCGACACACCGGCAAGCCCGATTGCTCAAAAGACAATAAACCTGTTCTTTAATACATAATACTTCGCAGAGATCTACCGAGCAGTTTAGAGTACTCCGTTCCCCTCTCCGGAGGAACGGAGCAGTTTGTGAGAGGAGCTCCGTTGTGGGACACGCTTAAACCCCGCCCATTCGTCAAGGTGCTCAATCCAAATTCCTAACACTCCACAATCGAGTTAGATCTTTCGAGGATTTAACCCGACAGGGTTCGGAGCAGTGATGCCATAATAAGTTCCAAACGGAGCTTATTATGGCATCACGGACGGAAATGGACGGTCCCCATCGTGCACGTGCAACGTGTCTCCCATTCGTCCCATTCATTTCCCGTCATCAGAGAGGAGGTACATCATTTCACCGTGACTCCCCGTATCTGGCATCACTGGTTCGGAATCAAACGAACGGGCGTGGCGCGCAGCGGGACACAAAAGAGGTAGACGCGAAAATCTGTCGTACAGGACGAGCCAGTACGGTGTAACGAAGCATCGGAGTACCTCCTGAATCCCTTGCCCCACCTAGCTGCTCGGAAATGCGTTTTTGCTCGCAGCTGACTCGACTTTTAATACAGATCAGAGCCACCCTTATTCTCTGGAGTTGCGCCGGGGCTCTCAACGCTCGGCGAAACTGATGCAAGTCTCCCGAACAATCTTGCTTGCTTATTCTTACGTTCGTACGATACGCGATCAAATTAGAAGCGGCGGTTATTCGATGATCGTGCACAGAGAAATATCGAACGCGAGATGGTTTCTCTTTTTCTCTCTCTCTCTCTCTCTCTCGTTCTATCATTCCTGAACGTACGAAAGCGAAACCTATGCTCGTCGACTTGTTTTTTTCACACCACCGATATCACGGTTCTTCTCTGACGCGTCGCGTAGCGTGCTCGCGATTCTTTCCCCAACTTATGACAGTAGGCCGAACGTGCGCGGTCATCTCGTTTCCCGTTGATTTTTTAAATGTTTTCTTTTCTTGAAAAATATATGTGTGTCGACTACTTAGGCTTTCGATAAACGGAAAGACGTCGCGTCGTCTCGTCCGATAACTGGAATAACTCTTCTCTTTTGCTCTTTTCTCTCTCTCTCTCTCTCTCTCTTTCTCTCTCTCTCTCTTTCTCTCTCTCTCTCTCTCTCTCTCTCTCTCACATGTACACACATTCTCTCTTTCTCTCTCTCTCTCTCAGATATAATTTCTGGCCTATCGTAATAATTCTATACAATATTTCATTATAGCTTAGGTAAAGTGAGACCCTCATATGATCCATTTATTTTTTTCCTTTTCGTTAATTACTTTTTCTTCTCCGGAGTGTGTGAAACGCTGAGACATATCCGCGCCTATTTACAAGGATAATCAATCTTCGAATGGAAATAAATGCAAAAATATATATGTATAAACATTTAGTTGATCTACGTCTTTTCTTTTTTTGTTGTTTGTTTGTTTGTCTGTCCGTACCGTTTGCACAGAGACACCCTTTATGCAAATGCAACTTCTAACTTGGCTGTGCCAGGGAAATAGTTTACTCTTAACTAAACTCATACTCGTACAATTAAACTTATGTACTATTGTCTTTTTCTTTTTTGAAGATATCACTACTCCAAGACACTCGCTTCTTTTTTTTGCTGAACTTTTCTCTGTCCTCTCGATTGTTTAACTCGTCTTTCTTTTATCGTTTCTAGCTGATTCATGTTGATCTCGTTATTCTTTCCCGTGTGCTTGTACGCGTGTGTTTACCCTTTTTCACGTTCTCCGATATAGGATATTCGAATAAGTGGCTCGAAGGTTTTCCGCCCCTCCTTAGGAAAATACTTATAGCAGATTTTCTACGATAAGTCAACCGCTTTCACGTGACAATGATTATCTTACTTGTCGACCGATTGTGGATCATCAATTTCGGCAGTTAGACGAACAGAAATTAGGCAGTGAAAGTAGTCGAACTTCCGTTACACGTACAATATTATAATAGTATGTACAAAATGCCGGCTATATCAGTCGATACACATAATTCTATTCAATAAAAGAAGAAAAGAACCGCTTATTAACTATGTTACAAATAGAAATCGTTCATCGTTAATTGACAATATTTGCGAATATTTGGCAGCTTTCCCGTAAGTTTAATTATAAAATATCGTTTGACTGTGTCTCGTAGTAAAATATCAAAAAAACAATGTCTATCCTAAAAAGAAGTGCCGATCTCGTAGTTGTAATTAATAACTTAATCATCACCGTGATCGATCAACCGGACTTAAACTAATCGGTTAAAGGAGAAGTGAACGAAAACTAGCACGCGCGCTAGATCACGTGAAAACAGTTCACCCTATAGATATTTTCCTAATTCTAGAGTAATGGTTTCACACATCGTTCGTCTTTGTGCTATATGATTATTGTAACACATGTATAATAATTACCATATCGATAACCAAAGAATGCAATGTATCAACGATCACACCGTTATCGAACAAAACAAGTTAATCTTATCAAACATACGAAGTAGAACGACGTCGAGGGCTGGCGTTCGCAATTTTGTTTCGCACGTGGTTTCCGGGACTGCGATATAATTATCTATCGATTGATTAGCCGTAGCATTGACTTTCGGACTCGGCAGCGCGGAACTGCATTTTTGTCAAAATTCACTTTCGAAAAGAATTTCTACGTCAAATAGAATACAAGAATGTCGAGAAAGTGCAATTAACAACTAATCGTATCGTATTAGTAAATCGCGAGACTTATCACCATAAAATATCAAAACTTAATTTCACATTCTCATCTCATTTATGAGAAGACGTTGGATAACAATCGGCCGAATGTCTTCTAGACATGTTTACAGAGCAGTGCTCGTAAAGAACGATAATAATAATAATAATTAGACAGCGGATGTGTTGCATGTTTCAGCATGGCTGTACCATTGTTCGAAATATTGTTTACATTATTAAATATGTGGGTATCTAATCGATTACTAAACATCAATTAAAAATCATATAAAATGGAATTATTTTAGGTTGGAAGAAATGTTTAATGTTCGAGTTAAAATAGTTAAAATAGTCCTAGGGACATTCTTCGAATGTACAGAATAGACGTAGGACGTTTGGACATAAACTGGACCTGAAACGTACGTTTTATGGACGTACGGTGCTACTTAGGAGCCTAATGAACATATTATGGAAGAAAATCAATTTCTATTTCATTCCAGTTCGTTGCAGTTCGAGTAGAAAGTTTCCATTTTCTATAAAGATCCGCTGTCTAATAATAATTCTATAAGAGAAGTAACGTTTATAAATTTCGAGTCAAGTCTACGTTCGCCGAATTTCCGCGACTTCGATGATCTACGAAAGAACGCGGGAGGTTCGATTCATCGCTTCTGTGAATTTATAAAATGTTCAACCGCGAACCGCCATTTCGGTGTTCGAACATCGACACAGTCGGAACAGTGTCGTAATGTTGCGTTACCTAAAACACTGCCTAGCGTATTATTCCCGACGCGTGCTGTCTTTCCGTCTCCTCAGCATCTCTCTCTCTCCTAAATGTAACAACGAAGATACGTACGATCTAAACAGAGAACGCGCCGCGGGTTCGATGAGCAATAGAAGGAAATCAGTTGGGTCCAACTACCGGTATTACAAACGTTGTCAACTGTTTCCCTGTGTAAAACGATTGTCTCGCCTTTCTTCGAATTTTCCAACCAAGAAGCCGGTCAGACCTCTCTACGTTCTGTCTCTCAAGTAATTGCAAAACGAAATCGTGGACGGTCGTACGTGCTGACGAAACCAGGAGAAACGCGAGTACGCGACTTCACGACGATACCGATGATCGGCGACCTAGATCGAGTCATCGACGAAGACGTACTGCTGATTTCTGTTGCGGCTCGTGTCACCGAGTTAGTCGGAATTACTTTCAAAGTGTCTGGACCGCGCACCGCTGCGAAGCTGGCTAATTAGTTGGGGCGAGAGGATTTCTTTGGAAGTTCCTTAGGGCAGGGTGGGTTCTCAAACTCCTCTTCCCCCACCAACCTCCCTTTGAGTCTTGCGAAGGACGAAAACATCCTTCCTCTATGACAGGGAGTTCCGACTTGTAGTTCGCGAGCTATATTCGAGGCACCTTCCACGCTTAGGTTCTTCATCCACTCTTAGACTTGATCATTATGCCACTATGGTAACGACGGATGCTGGTAGGGGATACTGGGCCTTATGGTGGGCCCGGTCTTGTCCCAATCGAGACAAAAATGTCCACCCCTGCCCTAAGGGATTTCTTGAATTAATTTAATTAATTATACCGCGTTACAGACGAGCCTGGAGAACAGTAGCCATCTTCTTAGCAGCGCGAGGTGCCTATCGACGTCCCAAGGCGTGCTGGGACGTCCGGTAGACCGTGAGCACTAACGAGTACATAGTATAAAACGGAAAGGGCAACGAAACAGTCGTGCGAATGTCGGTGGTTCAAACACGGAATGTATAATAGAAGATTACTATGGATCATTGATGTTCTGTTCGTTCTGCCTGCCAGTGGTTTCACCGTTGGATCGCATGAGTATGTCAGTCGATGGTATGAACTACGATTAACTTATTCCAAGACGAGGATAGTAAGGCATAACGTGATCGTAAAATCCATACTATACCTTTGTGCTTTCTCTCTCTCTCTCTCTCTCTCTCTCTCTCTCTCTCTCTCTCTCTCTTGCTCTCAAAGGGGTTGTGGAGGGGCGAGCGAGGTATTCGCCCTCGCGATATCGCCAATCCGATTCGTTCACGTGGAACACTCACACACAGAGTTGAACATTCTCTCTTTCTCTCTATTCTCACAATCGGATGCACAAAAGTAAAACAAAAAAACGTAACCGTCTCTAGCGAGAGCGCAACGAAGAGAAAAATTCTGCAGCGAGCGACGACAGTGGCAGAGCGGCGAATCCTGTGTGTCCTTGAAGATCCTCGGGGGTAGATCCTCGATCATCGTAGATTACTGCAGGCCCGCGAGCGATGTGCGTGAACGTAAAACAGCTTGAAGTTGAAGCGCGCTTAATATTTTTGTCGAGGCCGTAAAAACACGTTTGCCCGCGAAGAAACGAACGAGAACGAGCGCGATGAACGAAGAGCGTGCGCACTGGCGGCATTTACTTTTGTGTCCGCGCGTCGCAACGATGAGTACACACCGCGTGCTTATTAAAATTACGTTAATAAACCGCGCGCCTGCCGGAAGCGCAGCGGCTTATATATTCTCTGTGTGGTTATTTACATGCTTCTTACTTTCTTTCATGTTCAAAGAGGAATAGTGTGTGATCGTGGTCGTCGGCGCACCCACACGAAACTGCACCGAGCGGTTCTTTTTACGCAGCCGACAGTCTTCATAGTTTTCATAGGGTTTCACGAACGAACGATCCGCCTCGGCTAGTTCGCTTTTTTTCACCAGAGTCAGAGACCGATTAAAGCCGAGTGGTTCTTTCTGTCACGGTGATTGCTGTCTCGTCCCGCGGAACGGCACGGTACTTGCCGCGCACCGAACTGGGGCCGAAGATCGGTGATCCTCAGACAAGATGCCCGTCGATATCTGAATACGCAGGCGTGGGGGTGAAGGTCGACAGAGAATGGCCGTGGATGTGCGCGTTTCCAGGCACAGACCGAGCAAATGTTGTCGGCGGAGGTGGCACCGACGGTGGTATCGGCGATTTCGAACCCGCAGTCATCACGGTGACATCCGGAGGAGGAACTGGACGCGGCAAGGTTCTACTCCGCGTCAACGTCCCCGTGTTCTGGCTCATGTGACCTGCTAAGTGACCTGTCGGGCTCATCGAAGGATAGTACGTCCCTGATCCTGGCTCACCCACCACTGGGATCGGGCTGTGGTTCGTCTCGTATCCCATATAACGGCCGTTGTCGATCTCCACGCTGTAGAAGTTGACGTCGTTCGGTGGCGCTGGGCTCGGATTACCGATGTAACTCGATTTTGAAACTGGAAGTAATACAGCTAGTTCTGTCAGGCGTTCTTCAAATCAGATCATTGCTTTTGTTTCATAAAATTCGCAGTCCAAGAATTACAATGTTTTCTTTTTGGTATCATTGTTAATATCATGCTCTATTCTTTCCCGACTTTTCCGACAACCCGATACAATAAAATAAAAACGATCTGGCGTGAAGAAAATGTTTGATTTCCGAATGAAAATTGCTTCGTGTCCGAAGCGGTTAAAGGCCAGACATTCGGGACATTTATCGAGAAAAGACTGCCAGTCGAAACGCACCAGAAAGAGTCCCACTGGCTGTCGTCCGCTGCGGCGGCGAATCCATCATCGGCGGTTGGATGTGGTTGCCACGACGACCAAGAGTCCCTTGATGATGCACTTGCATTTCCAAGTTCGCTTTCCCGAAATCTTGCATTGTCTGATCGATTAAATACGTGCTGGCGGCGGTCTTACGTCCCTCGTCCTAATCGCGTCACAGATAGAAAACGATTCAGTTAAACCGACGCGCATTGGCGTGAGCGAAACCTGTAACGACTCTATCGAAAACCATTAGCGCTACCAAATCGAACGATTCTCAGTGTTCCACGTGTAAACAGGGCCGGCCTTCTCTATAAAGGGGCCTGGGTGCAAGAAACCATTTGGGGCCCCATATTTTTTGTAAAGTGAAAAAAAATTTACAAACACGAACATACAGGGTGAGTCCGAAGAAACAGAAAACCTAAATATCTCCGTTACTTTTCGCTGTACAAAAAAACTTCTTAGGACAAAGTTACACTGTTTGAAGGGCCACATGTAACGGTGTAAGGGAAAAATTTTTCAAAGTCATCGATATCTTTTTTAATGGAATGAGGTATTTTTTAATACATCAATCGATGCAACTGGACATTCGTTATAAAAAAGTACTAAACCATGTATGTCGAGAAAGTTAGTAGTTCAGGAGATATTTCAATTTAAATAACTCTAAAACACCATTACTGTCGTACTAAAACGTTAGCGTTTACTTGCTAGTGTAAATTGAAGAGTTGAAATTGAAATTGAAAAATTGACGTTGAAAATGAAATTGAAATTGATATGATATTGAATTATGATATTGAAATTGATGTTAGAAAATGATGATGAAAATGATGATGACCTTGAACATTTTTTTCCCTTACACCGTTACATGTGGCCCTGCAAACAGTGTAACTTTGCCCTAAGAAGTTTTTTTGTACAACGAAAAGTAATGTAGATATTTAAGTGTTCTGTTACTTCGGACTCACCCTATATATTACTAATGCATGTTTATTTAATGCGTGATTTTGTTTTTGCTAATACATTAATTACTTCAGAAAAGTTACATTCTTTTAGTTCTTGATCGTGTTGGGGCCCTATGAATCGCGGGGCCCCGGTGCATAGCATTCGCCGCACCCCTCAGATGGCCGGCCCTGCGTGTAAAACATATTATACGTATATCTGATACGTCACGAAAATGTCTCTACGTGCATGGATAATCGTTCACCCCAAAGAGTTGCCTAACCGTGAAGATACCCGAAAAATAAAAATGAAACCAGCAGAGCTGTTGGTCGAGGATAGGATGTATATAGGAAATGTATACTGTCGGTTAGTATCTAATGTGTGGGTGGTGTTAATGGAAGTGCGGCGGTGGAAAGTGATATACTGCGATAGAATAGACGATAAAACAAAACGGACGTTTCTAATGATAACTTTGAGAGGGTGCAAGGGGATACAAATGAAAGTAGAACGAAACAGAAATGTGTTAATAGAACTCAAACCTACCCTCCGGCATTACTTGTTACTAAGAACATACTGACTGATCGCACTGACCACGTAATCGTTAGTGTCGAAGTTAACGTCGCTCTTCTCGTCCGAAACTGAACTTAATTCACCGGTCATGGTGTCCCCGTTGACGGTAGACGGTGCGTACATATCCGCTGTCTGCGACTTGTTGATCCCTGGCAGAAATCACAGAGAGAAACATGTTAGAAACGATGCTCATCCCGGTCAATCGCCTAGTTCGTTATTAATATATCAGACTGCGGATCTTTATGCATTTATGGATTACGAACATTTTCGGAAAAGGCCAGAACATAAAATTCGATAGAATTTTGTACAATGTATATTTGTTTTGGATCTACAAATAAAATTTGTCTACAAAAATTGCAAGAATGCATAAACAACCGCAGTCTAGTTGTTATAATAATTTCATTTAGTTAGTTCGTTTGATCGAAATCGCGATGCGGATCGTGATTTACCACGTTTTTTCGATAGAAGTGTTTCACTTACGATCTTTATTTCGTTTTCTCATAATGTACCACAACACGATGATCAGTACATTAATGATAAAAAAGATGAGGGAGGTTGCTGCAAACGTATACATATAATTCATTGCAAAATCCCCTTTTTCCAAGAGAACGTCCGGCAGGTTCTCGGCGTTATTCGGTCCTATAGGTAAATCAGAAAGAAAAAGGGTACGTGACAGTGATTATATTTACCGGAACGTTGAGCCTTCTTTTTCGATTTTAATGTAGCAAAGACTATGGGCGCAGCAATGAGTAGGCAAACAGAGGCGGAAACAGTGATGATAATGACGATGATGTAGGAAGAATTAATCTCGCTGGATGTCACGTCGGTAGGTGGTGCCTCCCCTGTAAGCCAAGCCAACGCACCCATCACCGGATTGTTATTCATGCAACGACGGTCCGCGTTATTGTTAGTTACATTTAGCAGCACGCCGATCGATTATTAAACGATTCCGCGCGAGCACGCGTTTCGTTACCGCGTCTAAGGCCATCAGCAATGGTAATCTTTCGTTTCGCTCCGTCGTGTTACCGCTGTAACGATCTTCCCTCACGTAGTGTCACTTTCGTCTCTGCTTTTCTAACTAAGCTTTTGAAACTTTATAATTGTTAGTTATTTCCTTTACCCAACGGATTGGCGAAACACGATGGAATTGCGATTACATTTACTTGTTTAATAACCGATAAAAGTTTTAATAAACGAATACAAAACTTTTTTATTTTTGATTTTTCATTTCCAGAACTTTTGCCAACATATTTGTAAGATTGCTTGGTTAAAAAAGACCAAACTCGACAGAGTTTGAATCATGTCTAGGTGCACGGTAAGTAGTGCACCAGCCAAGTTCCTCGCACTAAATACCTCCTTTTACACGAAACAACCTAGCCGTTTGTTAGAGGCTATAAGTCGGCACTGGAGGCAGATGGAGAGATGTAATTTCGTACACTTGTTAAATGCTATCATGTCTCAATATTGACAAAACATTGATCTTCCAATATTAGTAGGTTCCGAGATATAGGACCTCAAAAATCGCTTTTGTCACTGATCGACTGACTGACAGATCATCAAAACCTTTTGGGTACTTCCCATTGACCCACAAGCTTGAAATTTGGTACATAGGTCCACCATAACAAACACTCAAAGGAATAATTATCAAAGTTTGAAATTTTACACCTTAAAGGGGTTGTATTAAGAGAAAAACATTATGAAATAGGTTATGTATGGAGAAAATGAAATATGCCGCTTTTTCCATAAGGTACCGTGAAAATACTGGAAAGAATCATCTGCTCTCTTCAAACGTCCGTACAGCGCCATTCGAGGTAGTGGCAAAAAGCTCAAACTGTTAGATTACAATAAGGTAGAAAATGACACTAAAATTATTGGGTATGGGAATAAGTTTCCGCCCTTTTGGATCGCGTATTTGATGGAACGTAGTACATGTTTTTGAAAGGTCTATGTCTAAGCTTCAAAACGCAGTTAGTGACAATTGTTTCGAGCGTGAACAGCAATGAATTTTTTGCGTGAAAAATGTCGACTTTTGTTGCAAGTAAGCAGCATTTGCGGGAAGTCATGTTGCATTATTTTGTCTTAAAGAAAGGTGTTATATATTTACTATATTATATTTATTATATATTTACGGGGACGATGCTCCATCAAAACCACGATTTCGACGTAAGGGACAAAGATTGCGATGGTGTGCCAAAAAATTCGAAGATACAGATTTGCCAGCATTACCTGATGGAAATCCACGTCAAACATTTAAAGAACTGTCAATTGAATTATACGACGATCGATCTACTGTTGGAAAACGTTTACACGTTATAGGTATGGTTTATAACAAAAAAAATCTAGGTAAAGTTGGGTTCTAATTCGCCGGCAGTGTGTTAATCTTTGATACCTACTTGATAATTGATGAAATTTCAACGAAAACATCCTGTAAACAGGAGCCAAGTTCCTATGGCCGTAAAAAGTTGCGAGATCAAACAAACTACGGCCAAGTTCGTTAGTTTAGAAATATCTCTTGCAATACTGAAAAAAGCGTTTGTAAAAATTAGTTTAAAAGAACGCTATTTAATTTTTAAAGAGTTACATGGAGGACTAAATTATTCAAACTTGGCCGCTACCTAACACCTTTTATGGGCATTGGTTTAAAAAGTAACGGCCAAATATTTAAATAATTTAGCACTGCATGTAATTTATTAAAAATTAAATAGCGTTCTTTTAAACTAATGTTTGCAAATGCTTTTTTTCAGTATTGCAAGAGGTATTTCTATACTAACGAACTTAACGGCCGTATTTTGTTTGATCTCACAACTATTTACGGCCATAGGAACTTGGCTCCTGTTTACAGGATGTTTTTGTTGGGATTTACCTATATCGCAGGGGGTTATGATCACACTTTAAATCAGTAAATACGGTCCAAGTTATGCCGTATTGGGACTCCTACTAATTAGGAAAAAATCTCACAAATTTATACGTTGGTAAAAGTTCTGTGAAAAATAAAAAACCTTCTCTATGTTCGGCAAACGTCAAAGAACGTAGTACAAGTACGTATAGTAACACTATGCGAGGGAAGACTGTACACATACGATTGTTGTTTGCTGCCGTGGCTATTCTGAACACCGATTTTCACCGAAAAGAGTATCAAGATGCGATGGTTTAAAGCTTACCACGGCACAACGTCATCGAAATATTAAATGGTTGATGTTACATATGTCAGTTAAGCTACGATTGCTGGTCTATGATACTCGAAACATACTAATTACTTCACGCTATTGCACAGAGCGAGCCACGGCGATCGGTTACAATTTATAATGTTTAATAACCAACGGAAATCACGCAAGAAAATAAATACTGTCCAAACAGATTTCAACTTTTTTTATGTTCCCTACTTACTGTTGGGTCCTTCTTATATAGTTTTCTGCGCTGATTCCGAATCTGTTTTTAATTCATTTCCTATATGCACAGTTTTTGAGGAACATGGCTTTGAAAAAAAAACATATTTTTCATCTTTAAACAAATATTGTGATGTTATTATAAAAGATATTGAATTGTTCTTTGCAGCAGGAGATTCTGTAGACTTTCCCGAATGCAGTGATATCCGATATTAATACATTATGCTTGTTTAAACATGTTTAAACAATGATTAAAGACGGACAGACACCACTTTTGCACCAATTTTTTAGGATATTTTTCAATTTATCTTAAAAAATAAGGGTCCAGCGGAAAATTGAACTGTACCACTCGATAGAGCAGACTTTTATCTTGAGTAGCCACCCTGTCAAGTTTGAATCGTCGACGTTTTTTTCGCACGGGAAAGCAGAATATCAATCATAATGTATTAATATTGGATATCACTGTATTCGGGAAAGTCTACAGAATCTTTTGCTGTAAAGAACAATTCAATATCTTTCATAATAATACCACAATATTTGTTTAAAGTTGAAAAATATGTTTTTCTTTCTAGGTCATGTTTCTCGAAAACTGTGCGTCTAGGGAAAAAATTAAGAACAGATTCGGAATCAGCGCGAGAAACTCTATATAAACCACCCAACAGTAGTTGTGGAACAAATTTGGTGTTGGACAGTGTAATGTACAACGTTTTCAAAGTCACGTCCAATTTGCACGTGCACGTTCGTTCGTTCTTTACTTTGATTTCGACATTTTTTATTTTCGTATAAACGTGGAAAGCGTATTTTTTATGAAACTCCGTCTACCGGAAACAAAGCAGGCATTTTTGAATGGAATCTCTTTCACCGGCAAGCCAACAATCAGAATTTTTACGGAACCGACACCAGTTACCGAGACATTGTTTTGCAACAATCCACGCGCCTCGCTCCGCGATCCAATTACTCAATGTTCTATATTTCACCACAAAAGCACGCAGGATTAATTGCTAGAACTATGACATTACTATCGCCCTCGAACCCACAATCTGCCAGATTATTTTCCACCAAAAATGAAATCGTGCGTTACACCCCTTTCCAAAAATCTAACCAATCAGGCGACCGGCTATTCTAAACGAATTCAATTGGAAGGAATGAAAAGATCCTTTTCTCCGTGTAACGTTGCGACAAATTCTTTTAATTGGCAGTTTATGAATTAAGTGGCGCTACAATCGGGAGATATTGGATATTGATCACGTTGTCATTGCGACGTGATTAAATATGCATGGTGATGCGATTGCAAGGATACTAATGAATCCGACTACAATTGTTAGTCGAGCGAGTCCTGTTGTCTCAACAACGAATTCGCTCGGACAATGATAAGGGTTGAAACGGTCCCGAACATGTCTTATCCGTAACTGTGAAAAGAAATGATGTTACATTATCGAACAGAATGAAAGAAGGGTCATTCCATACCAACTCATGAATGACCCAGGAATGTTTCTGTTACAACTGTAGCGTGATTTCGTTTCACACAGGTGTTCGAGGGACCGTCGCAACCCCGAGGAACAAATGGTTAAACTTGTAAAGAATGGTAATATTAAATGGCGTAGCTACTCGTTCGCTCTAAAAGCAATCGTTACGGGCACACAGCTGTTGCAGTAGGGGAATTCAATTTTGCGGAGACTTACGTAGCGTCTGGACTTTGACTAGGTCGGGCAGGAAACCGCTGTCTCCTTTCTCGTTAATGGCTTTCACGCTGAACACATAGTAAGTCCCTAGAGACAGACCGGTTATCGTGGTTTTATATTCTCCCGGGGAAACGTCTAGGTAGTGGTATCGATCCTCGTAGTCGAGGGCCTCCCGCCACCGTATTTGGTAGGACGTCGGTAAACCCCCGTCGAATCCTCTTTTCCACGTTAGAGTGACGGAGTCGTGAGTGATGTTGTAAGCCTCGAGATCGCTCGGTTTATCCGGCGGCGAGGTGACATCCAGGTGTATGATGTCCGTCGACTGTCCCATCATGTTCGTTGCCCGGCATTCGTATTTCCCGTAGTCGTGCGACGTCACGCGGAAAATCGTCAGCGTCGATTCCGACACCAATTTGCTCAACTGGCAACAATTAATGAAATAATAACGAATCTGCAGATTAACGTAAGCAACGTTTCGACAAGTTTAATCGAGAAAAATATATATAAAAAGAAAACTTTTTAAAAACCACGCTTATATTAAAATGCACTAAGAGGGAGAAAATAATTTTTTTTAGACATTAGTGACTACAAATAAAAGCGTGGAGCGCTAAACTATATTGACGTAATCTTCGTGGGCGCTCCACGTTTTTATTTATAGTCACTAATGTCTGAAAAAATTATTTCCTTTCTACTTTTTAGTCTTTTTTAAATGCAACGCAAGATATAGCAATACTGATATGAAATAGTAAGATATAGAAACGCAAGATATGGAGATACGCGAGATAGAATGAGGGGATGACTCCGAGAGACGTCTCTTGATGGATTCCGAAATTGTCCGAAATGGAACTGAATGAACGGAACACCACACCGACTGAGCTCCTTCGGTACGGAATGGGTCAGTGGAGTGGGGATGAGTCGGAATGGGAACGCGTAGTGGAGTAGGGAGCGCTGGCGCGCGGAGTGGGGATCGCTGAACGCGATGACGTACTATCGAATTAAAATTTTTTTTCTCCTGAAAACGCACAGTTTTTTTAAAATTTCTTTTTTAATATTGCATTGTCATCCAGTTTTGAGCTATGTTTAAAGTTTCAAGTCTCTAGCTCCATCGGGAAGCGATTTAAAATTCGATTACAAGATTTGGTGCATACAACAACGACAACGACAACTCGGCAAGCTAATATAAGCGTGGTAAAATTATATTCCGTCTGACATTTAGCCTTGCTAATTAATTGGCGAATTTTTAAGAACATGCGGTGTTGACTCACGTCTGTGTGCGTGATGCTGTATTTATGCTCGGTTACATTCGGTAACAAGGTCTTCCCATTGAACGACCATGAGAACCGCGGCAATAGGGAGCCCTGCGCTTTGCAAAACAGTTGCACGTTTATCCCTTTGTTAGCGGCTGCCTTCCTTGTCAACGGCGTGTTCATCATTTGGGGTTTGACTGTAACAAAGTACTATTTATTAGCGGTTCGCCCTCCGCTACTGTTTGAACTTCTAGCGTTCCGTCGGTCATTTGTCCATTTCTCATTCATCGATTTCTAACGTTCATTGAAACTGGTGAATTCTTCTCGATCGAAAAATGAATATATAATAAATTTTACGATTCTGGCGCAGGGTTCGATCATTAATAGAAACCAGCAAATGTGCAATTAATTAAACATGTTTCTCGACGTAATGTGGATCATTCTCAAAAAGACATTTTTTGCGTCTGAAAAATAATATGTATGTAATATATCAAGAATCAATCAGGAAAAAAAGAAAAATATAAAACAACATGCTTGCTGTGACAACAAAGAACATTTAGACAAATATTAGCAAGTTAGAATATACGCAAGGCAGAATATGTCCTATAGGACAACTAGTCCAATGATTGGTTGGTCGATATCGATCAATGGTGGGCCGTAATCATATTGGGCAGCAAATTTGAAACACGCAACTGCACAGTCATTGTTAATAAAGACATAAATGCCATCACAATGTAGAGAATTGTGAGAAGACAACACAATTTTGAAAGCAAAAGAAACAACATTTGCGTTCATGGTATTTGTACCACACTTTTATAAGACAACACATGGTTCAGTTACACATTTGCCACAGTGAACAAAGTCCAGTTATTTGTAACTTGCTAATATTTGTCTAAATGTTCTTTGTTGTCACAGCAAGTATGGTTTTATATTTTTCTTTTTTCCTGATTAGATTTACACGGCTGTGTTACAATTTTGTTCAGAATATATTATACATATATTATTTTTCAGACGCAAAAGATGTCTCTTTGAGAATGATCCACATAAGGATCGAAACGTCGAGAAACATGTTTAATTAATTGCACATTTGCTGGTTTCTATTAATGATCGAACCCTGCGCCGAAATCATAAAATCTATTATATGTTCATTGAAACTATTGTGCAAAATGCTTTTGTACGCCGATTACAAAAATTTTAATTTCAAACAAAGTACGTACAGTTCGTGATGAAGAGAATGGGCTCGGAAGTAACGTTCCCGATCCCGTTATTCACTTTGCACTGGTATTCGCCGACGTCCTCTTGATCAGGATGTTCGATGTGTAGATAAGAAGTTTTATTGATAAAAGAGGTGGAATAGCGGCCGGACAGCTCCGAACTCGAACCGACTTTCTGCCATGTGACGTACTCGTCTCCTATGGGGCTGCCATCCACCTCGCAGAACAATTTCGCCTCGACCCCTGGTTGATACACTATCCCCGACGTCGAGATCCGCTTAATTTTCGCAGCGTCTGCAAGAATATTTGTTTGAAATTTTTATCAGAAGTCTGACTCGATTTTACGCGGCGATGGATTCGAAGGGAATAGTTGAACGAAATTAAACATTCTTCGGCAGAGTGAATTTCGTATCCCATTATCACGGCTACATAATAAAAGTATTACTCGACAGCATTTAGCAAGATTTTGATTTGTTTCAGACTTATAAATTTCGTCTCGCGACACTTCCTTAAAAATTGTAAAATTGCATAAACATCCGCAGTCTAGTAATTACAGAGAGTAGCAAACTGTTACAAACTCCCGAAGAAGTTTTCTTCTTGGCTGGAAAAAGAAAGCCTCTTCGTCGGAATACCAACTACTCGGAGATGTATAGCATTTCTTAGCGGATTAAAAAGTTTATAAACGACACCAGAAAAAACAACGTCCAGGAATATTTTAATGGAAAATAAGAAGGTGCTGTTTAATCAGGGCGCGTAATATCTTTACAAAGAAAATAGGATTAAGCCTGTGAGGTAAGAGGATCTATTTATTTTCTTCGGTGAAGTTCTCGGGGTGCTTAACTAAGTATCGATGAAGGTATCGGTTTCAAGATTGTAGTTTTACTTACATTGCACCGTTAAATTTAATTGATAGAACGTCGTTCCTTCGTCGTTGTTCGCTTCGCATATGTAAGTACCAGCGTCGTGACGATCTAGTTTCGTGATGTTCAACATGGATCCACGAACGGATATCCTCCTGTTGCCACTGACCAATGGCAAACCGTCTCTGGTCCATGTGTAGCTTATTTTGTTCGGATTCGCCATTGCGGAGACAGAGATCACAAATGACTCGCCCTCCAAGCCGATCAACTCGTGCGGCTCTATCGATGTAAATATCGGCTTGTCTGCGGATGGAAGTAATAATTGTTAGTAATTATTTTATGGAAGTGTACGGAAGTGTTTTGCGAAATAGTTGACCTTCTCGCTTGAAGAGCGCGTTTACTGGACGCGGAATCGTGTAAAATTCGTACGCGAGGGAAATAAACCCGTTCTAATTGCGCAAATATACCTTTACGAGGCTTCTTTTTCGTAGCGAAATGAGATCGCCTAGATTTCATTGATCCTATAATAAATTACAGTACTTACACAGAACATCGAGGGTCGTAGCGTCGTGAATGGATCTATCTATTTGATTGTTCCTCGCCTGACACATGTACACTTCTCCGTTCATTTCTTCCGTGACGTCCAACGCGAGCTCGACGAACGACAGAAATCCTCCGTGTAAGCCGGGTTTAGTACCATTTTTGGTACCCTGCACGGGAATGCCACTCTTCCACCATGACATCTCCGCCGCTGGATTACTACTGCTTGATTCGCAAATGATACGACTCTCTTCACCGGCGTGTAAATCCGGGGGCTCGCGAGTGATCTTAACTTTATCCGGCGGGACTGCAAAAAAAAAATATGGCGAATCGCGATTCCGTTATCGAACACGAAAATTGCTTCGGCTGATTCGCTAATGATCATGGAAAATTAACCTTGACGCTGTACCCCCCACTCTCGCTTAAATCACTAAATTAATATTAGAATTGCCAATTCGCAATTACCGAAATCATGAAAATATTTTCAATTTTCAATTTTATTTTGTCAATGTTTTATTAGGAAATGTAACTGTTTATATATTCTGGAAATTATGAAAATATTTTCATCAGAAATTTCTCTATCAACAGGATATCTCCCGGTTTTTTATCTTGCCAATCTTTTATTAGTAAACGCTGTTTTTAATTTTCTTGCAATATTCTGGGAAAATCGTCTACGCAATAATTAAGACTGGGCTTTCGAGGGTATCACGCGTTTTGTTGTAACTTACAGTTAACTTTCAGGGCGAGAACCTTCCTTAAGGGGATCTCTGTCGCAGAATTTGATCCTTCGCATCGTATACGCGCGTTATTGTCGGACGCGTTTACGACCATATTCAGCTCGCTGGATACTGCATGGTCTCGTGCTCTTGTGGTTCCATGTATCTGAAATACAACGCGTAAAAACATTAATCAACAGCAAAGTAAAGCTTCATTTCTATCTACCTCGATATATTGTTTCCAAAACATTCTCTACTAAAAACTTCGTTTAAAAGTTTCCGAAGAATGGCGCAGAGCCTGCGATTTTTCTATAACGATAGTGTGTTCTCATTTATTCACCTGTTTGTCATTTTTGAACCAACTCAAGGTGGCCAACGGGTTGCCGGAGATGGCAGTGCACAACAATTTTAGCACAGTGCCTGCAACTATCGTCGTGCCTTCGTCGTAGCCAGTGATAGTGAGTTTGGAAGGCGGATCTGCGAATAAAGATTACAAAGGACCATTGGTACCATCTTTAGAAAGGCAGGAGAAAAATGAATTTCAAACTCCCTCGGTGCTTTATCGAGTTCGGCTGTCTACTTACAATTAGATTTACAAAATGCATGTTCGAATTTTCATTACAAGCACAGATAAAAAATTAAAAAATCGTGACCTTTACATTTCCCTTCGCAATTGCGATCAATAACGATTAAAAAAAGAAAAGATTTACACATTAGCTAGTAAGCTAATCCTTCTAACGTCTCAAAAGAAGTCAAGCAGTGGGTGCAATTTTGAAAAAGTTATTTCTGTTTTATTCACCCGTAGGACGGATGACCATTACTTTTTATACAGCCAGTACAGCCACTGTAATAATTTGATCGCCCATTGTGAGTATCGAATCAAAGGTAGATCATTTCGAGCGATCGGACCGGTACGGAATCGGATGAAACGAGTTCGAAGGAGTACGGTTTTCGTCCGTATCGGTCTTGGAATCCTCGAACTCGAGCACGAGAGCACAATGCCCAATTACCTATTGAGCAGGCCGCCGACCGCGACAAAATTAATTTTCACGCAAGTTCGAATTACATCGAGACTGGCAGGGTATTCGGGAACCGGGCTAGGAACTGAATTCACAGAATACCGGATAAACGGACAAGATACAGGACAGTGTAAGTCTGAGGTTCCCCCTGGGATTAGTTTCATATTAATCCGTGGCGTTGGCCGCGTACAGATTCTATCCTGGATTAGGTTTACATTCCTGTTCATTCGGCTAATTGCTCGCAGTGTACTCACAAATCACGTTTATTGTGTGCGTCCGTACGACGTTCTCCGTTAGTTTGACGTTCGACGCGTCGCAGATCACGACGATGCTCCGACTAGTCCTGTTGATGTTGAACGTCACGTTCGACGTGGTTATCCAGCCCCCTTGGGGAGCTGGCTCGGTCATCGAGGCGTTACTCTCGAAATTGTGGCCGTCCACCGTCCATTTTATGTCCGCGGGTGGGTTCGAGTTCTCTGTCGTGCAGGTGATCACCACTTGCTCGTCAGCTTTCGCCTCCGTAGGCCCCACGATCGTCACTCCGGATGGCGCAACTGGAAACAATCACGATCCGGTTAACTGTCAGCCTCGATAATCTTCGTAAAATATTAGGTCGATCGGAGAGCAAGTTAGTTTTTCGTGCAGGGTTGGCATTGCTTCCATTTGTTGTTACTAAACAGCGGATCTTCATGGAAAATCTACATTTTCTACCCGAATTGCAACAATCTGGCGTGAAATAGACATTTATTCTGTTTCTATTCTGTTTCGCTAACACATTACCGACCGGTTATTATTGCATAATTTTCATAAATCTACGGTACATGGCTAAACACTTTTTAATGGAACCTTCAATAGGAACAGCAATTTCCTTTGTGTACTAACAAGTCACCCTCAGTAACGTCATCTAATGGTCATCTAATCGTTTCATTCATTTTGCAATGTAAAAGAAAATTTCTATGCTTTCTTTTGGTACAGCACAATTATTGAAAATTCTATTAATAGGCTTCCGGTAGGTAAAGTATTAATATCTTTAATAAGTTGATGATCATATAATATAACAGTGTTTTAAAATTTAGTTACGTGTACGAGAGTGTTTTAAAATTAAGTTGTATAAATCATTATTTATTGCTAGGAATATCTACTATTTGTCAATCTACTATTTTTGTTGTCATTGCTAAACGAGGAGACATTAATTATTGAAAAAAATGTCTTAAGTTACTTCTAACTATGATAAAAATAACTATAATGTTGATTTTTTGTTATTCTTCTATATTCCTAGCAATAAATAATGATTTATACAAAACTTGTGGTTATTGGGGTTCAGTTTCGCTCCTTACTGTAAACGCATAAAATCCGCTGTCTGATTATGAGATAATCGAGAGGTACTTACAGAGCACGGTGAGATCGACGTGTTCCTTGATCGGCTCGACGCTCATGATGTTCGAGACCTCGCATCTGTATCTGGCGTTGTTATCCTGGGCTTTCGCGGTGATAGACAATACGCTCTCGGAGAAGCTGGCTTCGGCGCGATGCACCGTGTTGACCTGCTCGTTATTTCTATACCAGATGATCTGCGCCGGTGGATTTCCACCTCGCGACTTGCAAGTTAGCTCCAGCTGTTGTCCACGCTTCACCGTCTCGCCTTCCGTGTATCCTTCGATATACGGTTTGCCGGGTGGATCTGGAAATGATTGAATCGTGCGAGTACACTGAACTGTAACCTTGCGCAGTTATTCTTCTGCTAATGGAAAAACTTTCTTAATAAAAGTTCCTGCGGGGCCGATGAATGAGAAACAGGATAAGATTAATATATGTGCTCGCGCGAATTAACGTGACCGGCAATTAACACGAGATGAAATGTGATTCGTCTAAATTTATAAGCTAATCTATGAACGACACGTTGATGAAATAATTCTCTATCGAGTGAATGAAAATGTTGTTTCCACTGACAACTTCGGATTCAAAAATCGGATCGGTTGTTGTTATAAATACAAATCGAGGCTCCTTTCCGGAAAGAATAATATAATAAAAGTGGTTGTGAAATAGCTGTAGAGCACTCGAAAGTTTCGAGTGGAAGTTTTGATATCCTTTCACTGGCGGATATCACAAGGTTTTTATTATTTTATCAAAGGTTTTAAATTATTTTTTCACGGAAGTATGGTCCATTGAAACGCGTCCGAATCAATGAAGATGAACGAAACAGCAGCTTATTTAGTACGTCATAGATCCGGCAGGTTTGGTTTATTGATTCTGTGTGAACAAACTTTTGTGAAATGGTTCCCGGAGAAAAAAAAAAAACAAAAATAAAACGGTCACATTGACTCGACTCGACTCGTCGCGCTCGGGTAAAAAGTGTTTTCATATGTTTCGCTTACAAAAAACGGAAAGTTTAATAGCGGCCCTGAGGGGCATGTCGAGGGGTATGGCAGGATGGTTGGCCTCGCAGGTGTAGTCCATGTCGTTGTCGTCCGCCGTGGGAACAATAGTAATGGAACCGTGAGTGTCGTATTTGAGCAATTTCTTCTTGCTTTCGCCGGGCTTCTGCACTTCCTTGTCTGAAATAACAACGGACAATGTGTTTTAGACGTGTTTCGATAAATAGAAAATACAGAGGCAGATTGGGGCAGGTATTGGAAATTTCGTTCGGCTCGTGAGAGACTCCCTTGCAAGGTTATATTCCTCGGAATAGAATAGGTATAACGCATAAGTATAATGTGGGTCTAATTTGAAACAGTGAAACGTTCGAATATTAAAACAATTAAGAAAGAAAATCAATTTCTATGTCGCTCCAGTTCATTGCTATTCAAGTAGAACATCTTTATTTTGCATAAAGATGCCGCTGTCTGGTAATTATACATGTGGCGAGAACGTAACGACAAATATGCACAAATGAATTATCCATTTCGTAGACGGAATCCATTACCGGCAACGTATTCCCTGTAAGATTATCCTTTCCGTGCTTAGTTGGGCACCGCTACTCAAAATTGAAGTTCCCTTCATGCATAATAAAGACTAGACTCGACTTAATTAACAGACTATTGATTACCCTACCCCTTGATATAATACAGTCATTTAACCCCTCTTCGGATAGAACTGATATTAAATTATGGAGACGGAGATACCCTTTCGATAAGGACATCCACGGACATCCCTATCTTCAGAATTAAACGATATTAATAACCGTGGAAGACACTTGTTCAGACAATGGTTGCGCGGAGACGATGCGCAATGCAGTTTCACGCAAACGTGCGCATTTCTTGTTACGTGGAACGTGTTCGTTCGAACCAATTAATTTAATCATTATAGCTGGACTGCCGATTGTTATGGGAGATAAAAATGTGTATTTCGACATTCTTTAATTCTCCTTCACAGTTCTGAATCATTATAGCTGGACTGCGGATTGTTATGGAAGATAAAAATGAATTTCGACATTCTTTAATTCTCCTTCACAGTTTTGAACCATTATAGCTGGACTGCGGATTGTTATGGGAGATAAAAATGTATTTCGACATTCTTTAATGCTCGTTCACAGTTTTGAACAATTATAGCTAGACTGCGGATTGTTATGGGAGATAAAAATGTATTTCGACATTCTTTAATGCTCGTTCACAGTTTTGAACCACTATAGCTAGACTGCGGATTCTTATGGGAGATAAAAATGAATTTCGACATTCTTTAATTCTCCTTGACAGTTTTGAACCATTATAGCTAGACTGCGGATTGTTATGGGAGATAAAAATGTATTTCGATATTCTCTAATTCTCCTTTACAATTTTGAATCATTACAGTTAGACGGAAATATATACAACGAAACAAACATGTTTGAAATGAAAGATTTAATTTTTCTAATGCGATCAGAGTTTTGAGCCAGCGTTTCGAAAGGAGTTCGACACATTGTTTCGGTGATATGTATTTATTTAGGTTGTTCGCTCTCGATCGTCCGCGGGACAAAGTGTTGGCACCGGCGCGGCGGGGTTGTGAAACCGTTAAATCGTCGTCAAACAAGGCCGGACAGGCTTTTACCCAAAGTAGCGATGCCTCTTTATTTCATTTCAGAAGTCGCGACTTCCGCAACGACGTCAGTTACCGTCGCCATTAAGCGGAAAACGCGAATGCGGTCGTGCCCCGTTCGCAAAAACCGAGAGAGGTCATCGAATCCGCGCGACATCCGTCCGTCTGCACATCGTTTTCGATTTTGTTAGTGGAAGCAGAGAGCTCGTTCGATCTTTTTTCTCTTCTCGTTGCACTATTCCATTTCTCAAATATATCGATCACGAATCGATGTAACGACTTTGGTATTAACCCTTTCCACTAGGAGGTATTTTCACTCAAACATTAAACATTTCTTCCGACCTAGAATAATCCCGTTCTGTACGATCTTTTTCGTTTTATAGATATGAAATTGATATAATACCACACACAATACCTAAATATTTAGTAATTGATTACAGTGAGTGTACAAAGTATTCGTACAACTTTTAAAAACTAATAACTTTTTTATAATTGTACCAAACGACCTGATTTTGTTGATAATCAATCAGAAGCATTGCTTTACAAAATGATATGAAAAAGAGATTTTCCAAAAATTATAACCTACAAGGTTACATGCAAAAATAAAAAAGGTATGTTCTAAAACTTTTATTTGGGCTCTCAATGAAAATGTAAAATATATTTTTTGTAGAACTATGTTAGTTATACATATGCTGAAAATCAGAATCAGTTGACGTAGGAAAAAACGACACGCATCGAAAGATGTACGATTCTGTGGATTTTAAGCAGAAATTGATCAAAAGTCGTGTGAAAGTACGATTTTCACAATTTTTAACCGCTTCTAGCTCGTGTGTATGTTAATCGATCGCAATGAAACTTTCAGCATGTGTATAACTAACATAGATCTACAAAACATATATTTTAAATTTTCATTGAGGACCCAAATAAAGAGAAGTTTTAAAGAGTGCCTTTTTTATTTTTGCATGTGACCTTGTAGATTAATATAATTTTTGGGCAAAAAAGTTATTAGTGTTTAAAAGGTGTACGAATACTTCGTACACTGTATTTAATGTTGTAAACAATATTTTGAATAATGGTACAGCAAGTTTTAGTGGTGACTCTCTCTCTCTCTCTCTCTCTCTCTCTCTCTCTCTCTCTCTCTCTGAGTCACCACTCGAGTGCTAATGGTGAATTACGTTTCGAGAAAGAAAGGGAAACGTTCTTGAGTGGCTCTTACATCGTCTAACAAATGTAGAAAATTTTGATTTTCCATAAAGATCCGCAGGCTCGATATCATATTAACAATCTGTCGGGCCAGCTGACCGCCGAAATACCGCTCGTAATCTGAAATTTAATTATGCGGCGAGGATTTTAATTACAGGCTCGTGTACCGTCCGATGTTAATGCTCGCGATCCGTGAACGTGAGCACGATACCCCCGAAAAAATGGTAACCGATAGCGATATTAATGTGCGCTGGTTAATGGCGCCGTTCAGTAGATCTGACATGTGTCACGGGATTATTGTGCAGGTAAAATGGCTGCCGCTATATATCATTGAAAATGACAGGTCCGAAAGCAATGTACAGGCTGCCGAAAAATCAATTGAAAAATTGGCGACGATCATTTCGATGGCCGGCAACGTTGTTGTTTTATTCGACGCGGAAAGCGTTCTCTGTATCACTGAAAATACGAAGATGAAAATGCGGCAATGAGAAGCAATGCGCTCCTCGGGGAACGTTTCTCCGTACGAATCAGGATCATTCGATCAAGCAAAGGGGTTTGGAATGCATTTCCCTCATTCTTTGAAGATTACGAAGTCTAGGTTCGATGACTCGGAAGAAGTAGAATCTCTTAATACGCCACCGAGGGAGAGTCTTTTGATGAAAGACGAACGTCTCTTCCGTTTTCGTCGTATGTATCTTTCATTTCTTTGCCGAGCATTATCAAGATCGAGATTTGAAAATTCAGAATCTGATCATTGGACAGCGTATGAAAGAATTTAAAACTGCTGGTTATATTGTACTCAACGCGTAAAAAACATATTTTGAAAGAGAATACGTTTCTAGTTCACTCCACTTTGTTACAACGCAGGTAGAACATTATTACTGATCAGAAATTGAAATTTTCTGTGATCGAAACTTTTCGAGAATAAACAAAGCTGTCCGACTACGCTAGGAAAAATTTATTTCGCATTGAACTAGTCATTCTATTCAATAAAAATATATTTACGTTGGAGTCGTATAAAGTTTCACGTGAACAGTTGCATGGAAAATGGAGTGCGAGTAACCGAAGGTTAATATTTGCAAATTGTTACGTCCATTCACTCGTCACGCAGATTTTTGCCAATTTCGCGACCGTTTGAACGACTGCAGTTAATCGGCACTGCGGCCGGATAATTCAGATTGCTCTACTAATTGCGGATCAACGTAGACAGCGTGGATACAGTCGACTGGAAGCTCGAATTATCTTAGAAAATGATAAGTTTTGGGCGACCGCGCGCCTAGGGGAACACGTGAGAACGACAGAAGGCGAAGTTGCGTGTGTACAGTTAGAAGTAAACTAACTCAGAGCGGGGACTTAGTTGTAAACTAGTAGTAAACCACTGAAATTTTGCCTCGAAGTATGAAATCCGATTGGCGGATAGCTAGTGTGCGGGAACGTGCCCGTTCGAATTCGTCTTTCATTTCCAGGACCGCCCAAGAAGTTACCTCTCCCCTTCCCTCGTTTCACGCGCACGCCAGGCAAGACCGAAACTAGTTCAACCAGGTTTTAAACAATTTTACCATTCCGCCGCACACCGACGTATCCGGAGTTCCGCAAAATTAACGAACGAGTTCATGCTGCGCTGAATTTTCTACGGCGAATTCCATCAGCGTCAACGCGAGCGTAACTTCGTCAAGACGATCAAATCGGATGGAACACCCTCTAGGACTCTATGCGAACTCCCGGCGACACCGAACCGGTGCAAAACAATAATTTCGTACGCGTTTCATTCGCTATTCCGTCGCTACTCGACTTTGTATAATCATTAGATGTTTATGGAATTCTTTTCGAGACGATTTTTATAAGAAGGAGAAACCACATAAAATATTATTTTCAGTGGTAGTATCCTTTGTAGATCAGAAATACTTATTCCAATTTGGTTCCAGGCGATTCTTTGTTATTGAAGGACCTGTATTATGAAATAAAAATGGTACTTACTAATTTTTTCTGATTTGGAGAACATGTAGAACAAATCTGTTTATTCTTATATTTTCTAAGTTTTGAAATTCATGTGGGCCATTGTTTTCCAATTTGGCTTGTAGAGCTGTCCACAATCATCCCACAAATTTTCAATCTCTTTTTCCCAACATTTACTCAAACAGTTATATGTAAACATTTAATTCTGCATCCAAGTATTATCGTATAATAGCCACATCTAATCACACTAAAATAATAAAATCAAGCTGGAAGCTTGTATTCTTTAATTACCATTTTCTTGGAGATAAGCAAGTCTTCTGGCATTTTTTAAAAATGTTCTGAAGCCATAAATGCACAACGATCCGCAGTCTGATAAATAACATTAAGAAACTTCGATTTTGTCGTCGGAAATGAATACATATCCTGTTTTCACGATGGGATTTTCAGCGGCGCGTTTCGTTTCTCGGGCAAACATTTTCGAGGGCAATTCTCTCCCGGCAGAAATTATTTTCCATTTCGGTGGGGAAGGAACAATTTCCCCAGCTACACGTGTAACAACATTTTTTGCACATCCCTCTTCATTCCGTTCCTCTTGTTAATAAATTAGCCGGTTTCCTCGCAGCACTACAGCGAAGCGCAAAAATATTGTTACCTCGTAATTACCGCGCGAGCTAATATTTGCTGCATTGTAACTAGCCAGGACGAGCATGATAAGTTCACTTTTCTTGTAATTAGCATAATAATTTAACTAGACAACGATACTTCTCGGAAAGTATTATCCGATCGATGAAAATTCATTTAACTCTTACTTCGTTTCGTTCAATTAATTCGTCGAGTCGAATATATCCGAGCGGAGGCTAGTTTTGTGTTCCGTAAGAACATTTTCAGATAATCTCGCATCGTATTAGCGTTTGCTTAATATCTCTTTGACTATACGAACGGCTGGGAGTTTCGGGGGTATCTTTCCTCGGCGGATTTTATGTGGTACAACAAATAGCTGCCGGTTCATTAGAACAGTGGTCCCCAACGCCCGGTCCGCGGATCAAATGGTACCGGGCCGCCCAAGGAACATTAAATATAATTATTTAAATATAATTATATTAAAATTATTAAATCAGAACAATCTGAAATATAAACAATCAACATCCCCCCCCCCCCCCTCCTCACCTCAGCGGGCCGCGGTAAAATTATCAAACGTTGACCGGTCCGCGGCGATAAAAAGATTGGGGAGCACTGCATTAGAACACCGAGGTCTGAAGGGAATCGAGGTCGCAAGCGCTTAAACATCCATTCGAGACTGCCACAGACGGTTTTTTATCAAAGTGGCTACTTGCTTTGCCAGGTTTATCAAAGAATACGAGCATGTCCTGCGGACCAAAAGATCCGTGTCATCGCTCCTTTCCCACTTGTTACGTCTTTGAGCGGGATAGTTGCTTTTGCAGAATGTCAGGACCACTTGGATCCGCGCGTCTATTCCAAAACTTTTATCATCTCACTCTCCCCGCACGCTTTATCGTGCGCCCGATAGTTCTTGCATTCCTTCTGCCTCTTCTATCCGCGCCGTTGGATGAATTTTTCAAGAATTTCCTGCCACCGAACTGACAGATACGATCTGTCCTATTTTTTCAAGTACTTCCGCGTCCTCCACTTTTCAGCAGCGAGAAAATATTCCCTTCGTCCTTTCTCAAAACACTCGTTTCTAATCGGTAATCCATGGATGTTGCGGACAGAATGGCCTTTTCTGTGTACTTTGTAGTTTTAAGTTATCGTGTTGCCGTTAGTTACGAATAATGCGTTAGATTACTCGTTATAAATTATGATTGTACAGGGAGGCGCTCCTGAAGTGGGGATTCTCGCTGGCATATCGCCAAACATGTGTTGGACAACTCGGAGCTATTTTAACTAGAAAATTGAAACGTTTCTTCCGAACTAGATTCTTCTTTATTTTGCAACTCATTCGATAATCTACAGAATATTTTGAGTAACGGTGCAGCAATTTTTCTGGCGATCCTGAGTCGAGTGTACCAGAATTACAGACGGCGGAAATCTTCGCGCAGCCTGTACGCCGATAGATAAAAGTTTCAAGCAGCTGGAACAAGTACTGCAAACCATAGTTACGACCCTGGAGATCATGAAACGTTAACTATGTTAGAGGTGCACGAAAAGAACGGAATATGGGGCGAACACAGAGGGAAGTGCATTGTTGGAGAGGATATAATGGAGCAACTAAGACACTCTATTAAGTTATTCTCCAGTGTGCTTTTCGAAAGAAGCAACATCGCCGAGCAGAATGGACCGCGTTTATATATTAACCCGGCCGGAAAAATGATTTGGAGCTTGGAGAACGAAAGAAAAACCGGCCGCATTCTCCTCGCTGAGGATTTTCGAAGAGGTGTTCATCGAATTTAAGAGGACAAATAATTAAATCTGCTCGAATCATCTGTATCCGATTGTACTCCAAAATCAGGATGTTTCTTACAGCCCAGATCATTTTAATCTAATTTCATGCAACAGTCGAGGTTTTTACAATTTGTAGAATACAGACGAATTGAATAATAGTAGAACTGTTTCGAATTCAGAGTCGCCGTTCGAGCGGAAAGGGTCGAAAGACTTTTAATTTTTCAGACCATCGATTTGACAGTGAAGCAACTGACAACTCCACGGCCGATAATTGCCAGCGACGTCGCAACAAATCCGCCTTTCAATATTTATGCCTTCCGGTCGGCGCATTTATGCGGTTCGGTGTCTGAAGGATCGAACAAACGAAGGGATAAACAGATTCTTTGGGTTGATTAAACCGCGAGAACCGCAGCGGCGGCGCTGCGCGGCGTCGTCCATGGGATTTAAATAAAGATAACGACCGCCGTTAGACGGCCGGCTGTCAGGTTCGCTTTCATATTCATTAATTATTGCACAGAATCCGGCGGAGGAAAACGGGAATGGCTGAGTCTTTGCTCGTCGAACCATTATGGCCTTTTTATATTTTTTCTTCTTCTTTCCTTTCCCTACCACGGTTCTCTGCCTATTACTTCTGCTTCCGTGGCACACTCATCTTTTATAACATTTCTCTTCACTCCGGCCCATGTTTTCTTTTATCTAGAAGCAAAGCATAGTTCGGCCGGATCGATAGTGCTTCGGTAGAACCGATTTTACTTCTGAAAATTGCTCCTTCATTTCCACCATGGTCGAGGGAGAAAAAACCTGCACAACTGCTATCCGTCTGAAACCCTCCATCTTGCTTCCGCAGCCGTGTTCGTTCTCTCTAGGAATTGTTGTTCCGACACCCGGGACCGCCGAGACTTTAATTGTCAGTAAAAATGGATTAAGGAGAATTAGGTTCGGAAAGGTCTGCTTGAATCGACGCGGGGAATCCACTTTAACCGTTGCTTTTCTGCCCGATCGATTGACTGATGTTCATCGGGATTAACGTGGCAGCATCTCCGGACCCAGCCTCCGGTCTTAGGGATCCGCTGAAATAGCGTCTGTCGGAGCTCTCTCTCTCTCTCTCTCTCTCTCTCTCTCTCTCTCTCTCTCTCAACTATTAAAGTTTATGTTTACGTCCGGATTGCTCCGTGGGATTTTCTATTTAGTCCTCAAGAATATTCAGTTTATTGCTCGGTTTTCGAACTCCTGCGATTTTATGGGACGCTCTCCTGCTTCGTGGCCCGATCACATTTTGTAGGAGAAAATTATTTAAATTCCGGACAAAGGTGACGATCGGACGAACCCTCAAGAAAATTTTATTTGTTACTGATTGGAACGTACATTGGAAAATGGTCTTGTGCAAAATAAAAATTGTCTATGTCGATTGCAAGAAGCCCTAGATAAATGTATACATAATTTCTTTTTTAATCGGCTTGAAAAGTCAAACACAGTACAACAATAATCTTAAACTCTTCTAATGCCTTCCCACACTGAGAAAAAGAAGTAGTTACTTCAATAACACGCGTGTTATTGTAATTTTTTACTTCGATGAATATCAATGTATTCTTTTCAATAGTATGAAATTTAGAAGCAAATCGTGATGTATTTGAATTGTCTATCATGAAATGATTGAAAATAGTATTTGATTCAATACCGTATATTATTATTCGTAATATTTCTTTTTTTCCTTCAATCAGATATCTTATTTTTTTGAAAACATTGATGGTCAAGCTATTGGCTTATATGATTGACGGAAGTGAGTTTTGCTATTGAAATTCAATAGCATTAAATATTAAAATAAGTTCATATGATATTGGCACTATTCAATAGTACATCTTATTGAATCAACATATATTTTTTTTTGTTTCGACAGGATTTTTTTCTCAGCGCAGTTTTGTATTTGTCCCATTCATTGTATGAGTCTACTCATCACGTACCCTAACATCTAGTTTCTATCCAGGAAATTAATAGAAGAAAAAGCTAAATCAAGATTTAAGCTAAACACGCTCATTTAAGTTTCATGAAGTCGAAAACGTGAAATGGTTATTTAACAATTACAGAAGGGCGGATGTTTCGAACGCGATATTTCTATTCGGTAATTGTTCTATCTCGCAGAGCAAGCAGCAGATTGAACGGGCATTCGCAGGCTCGTTTCTTTGAAATTGAAAGGATGAAAGGCTCCTTGAATCGAGGACTTCCGACTCCTATTTATTTAAATTTGATTAATGGAGGCCTGGCGAAAATAAAATTCACTTCGTAATCCGTGATCAAGTAAACAAAGATTAATCATAGCTAGCGCGGGAAGATTGCGCCGGGGAAGGAAGGACTTAATTTCGGCAAGAAAACTCATTCGTCTCGTCCCCTTTCTTCTACCGTCAGTCTGTGTCAATTATTTCTGCTCGATCTATCTTGTCGAGTCTCGAGTCTTGCCTCGTTTTGTTATTTCCCCTGGAACTGTCGTTACTTTTCTGTGTTAAGCCGTACAAAGCTGAACTGTAGCTTGGCTTTTTGTTGTTTCGTAACGGAGCCACTGTGGTGCTATCTTTAGAACGAAGTCCAGGAAGACAGATGTGCAATATAATTTAAACAATTTTCGATGGAGTCTCAATGTAACAAATACAATTTTTGCCGAGAATAAGAAATTCCAACGATGAATGTATGAATGTATAATATTAATCAATTACAATGCAAAAGTTGATAATATCACACACTTTAAATCAGAGTAACTTTTATATGAATGGACCAAACGACTTCAATTTCTCTGTAAGGTTGAAAGAATTAGTTTAGTAAATGACGTCTAATAAATAAGTTGAAAAAATGCATTTCGTCGGAATTGTAAAAAATGTGTTTTGTCAACTGTTATAAATTATATACGCTCTGAAAATTTCATTGAAATTGATCAACTGGTTTACGAATTATAAACGATCAAAAATGGTAAAACTCGCCACTTTATTACATTACACACTTAATTCGCAAACCAATTAACTAATTTCAATGAAACTTTCAGAGCGTATATAATTTATACCAGTTGACCAGACACATCTTTTAAATTTTCGTTATTGGCCCGGCTAAAAAAGTTGTAAAACTCAATTTTTACTATTGTTTATCACAATTCCGTCCAAATGCATTTTTCCAACATATTTTTTACACATCATTTACTAAACCAATTCCTCGAGCCTTACAGAGAAATTGAAGTCGTTTGGTCCATTCATAAAAATGTTGTTCTGATCTAAAGTGTGTGGAATCAGTTATGCTCCTTACTGTATGTTTATTTTTCTCTTATGAAGTGTAATTCGTTCGAAAGTTTATGAAGAATAGATGTACAATATAATTTAAACAATTTTCGTACAAGTTTTAAACGAAACCATTCGCGAATACTTGATGCCGGCTATTCGGTTTGTGTGTAATTCGATCGATTCGTTCGAGAAACTCGGATGCATGGAGTAATATGAAGTATCCACGAAAGTTCTGTATGCAGTATGCCCGAAAGAGTCTGTAAATAAGATTCCCGGACAAAGCCCTAGATACATCTTCTTATGCAAAGAAGTCTCTCAGGATAAAGCTCGATATAAATTGTCCTCTTAAAGGACCCTGATGCTCGTCGACTCTTACCCGGAAAGATAAGGTCTGGGAAACGCGTAATGATACTTTGGCAATTTGATGGGATAGGGGATGGGAACTTACCACCCTCGATCGAGATCGGCGTGATACTGGTGTCGCCCCCTTTGATTTGCACGTTTCCACGATACCAGACGATCGTCGCAGCTGGTTTCGCGGATCTGACGATGCACTCGAGACGTCGCGATTCGCCGACTTTCACCTCGATCGTCTTCTTGTTCGGGTGGTTGCTGATCTCCACTTTTTGCGGCGGTGCTGCAACAAACATCAAACAAATCCGGTTATCGTAGTCGAAATTGAAACCTGAACGAGCTTCCCCGATTTTTATCGAGAAGGATCGACGCTTCAAGAAATGTTTCCATAAAATGTTCAAGCTTATGTAACGCTTAAAGATATAAATATTGTAACATCAGGAGAGAAGAGCAGAAAATAGGATGTTCCTTTATTTGCGTGTATATTTAGACGCTGAAATTGATTAACACTTCTTTGAACATCTTAGGTCGAGTTAACAAGTTAATTGCGCATAAACTTTTCCGCATCGTCATGTTTCTTGTGAACAAAGAAGATCACTTCCGGGATACTATTCTGGATTCCGTCGTCGATATTCACATTAGTCGATACATCGATACAGCGAAACCTAGTCCGCTGTTTTAATAGCCGCGCATTATTAATATCTGCACTAAATGTTCATTCAGATTAAACATAGTTGGTCGGGTATTATGGTCTTCAACCCAGTTTAAAATCGTCGCTGTAGTTTTATTTTGAAGACACACGGCTCGAATTTATTTTCTAACAGCAACTAATATTTGAAGCTTGTATTTCTCTAGCAATTAATTGATGTCGAAAGAATTTCAAGTACAGAAAATACAATTGAATGGTCGATTGAAATCGAAGGAGCAAATGTTTATTATCTCCGGAGAGCATTTCTTCGGCGATAGAAATTTCCGAAACAGCTCACAGGGGTATTTCCCACCCCCGTAATACTTGGCAACGACCGAGGAAGACAATGCAGTCGGCAAAAATGTCGGTTCGGTTTTCCCGTCAGCGTTTCGGCCGCGGAACGATCCTCGCTGAATCCCGAAGAAACGGAGGGAAAACACAAACGCATTGACCAGGAAACTCCGTAGTAACGGTTATTTGCCACTTCATTTGGCCTGATGCAGCGCGCTGTCGATCGGCGCATCGTTCAGGAAGAGCTTCCATCTAGGAAGCCCGCTATCGATATTGGTAAATACGTTTTCGACCAACAGCTACCACCGGTCGCGCCGCGCCGCGCCGCTGCCAACCGATACGAAGCAGCACCGTTACCAACAGCTTTTGATTCACGATTCATCTTCCACGGTATTCTTCGTGAGATGATACCTGCAGAGTATTAGAGAGGGAAGAGAAAATTAAGCATAGCTGCTGATATAATCCCGGATAAATTCACACCTGCCTGCTCCGCTTCCGCATTACGACGCGGAATTACCAGGATTTCTCGTGATCTAGATAGACCTGATGGTTTCTGCTGGTTTAGATCGCAGCTGGCTTTTTTACTGCTGGGATTGATGCGATCGCTGGTTAGATGGTAATTGCTAGCACTTTTCTAGCTCGTTTATTATTTCCAACCTATTTAACATATTAACAAAGAAAATGCATTTTCACTTCCCTCCAGTTTGTCGCAATTCAGATGAAAAATGTGTATTCTGCAAGATCCTCTCGCTATTTATTAAATACAGAGACGTAAAGGAAGAGTTTCGGGAAAGTTTATGGCTATTTTACCACGTTTTTATTAGTTCACTTCCTTGTCTGTTTGTCTGTCTGTCTGTCTGTCTGTCTGTTTGTTTGTCTGTCTGTCTGTTTGTCTGTACGTCTGTTTGTCTGTTATCCGTAAGAATGAATTTCGGTATTCGTGGCGTCCCCTTCGTTAGGGCACCGGCTCCATAATCGGGCCCGAAATTCGATGAAACGCGACATCGACGCCGTTTTTGCCCCTTAACAAACAACATTACGGTTTTTCCATTCGCGGTCCACTCGCCCGAGAGAATTTATAGCATCGCAGTCCTAATTCCGAGGGGAGGATGGTATTGATAACAGCGCCGGACGATATATACCGCCGGGAAAAACCGTGTGCAGCGGTCCTTCTAAGGAAACCGCGAGGAAAAATAAAGATTCCTTTCTGGCCGCGTCGGTTTTTCCCTCCTCGATTCCCCTAATCTGCACGCTCTCGGGGACACACCGACAATTTCGCCAGATAAAAAACGAACATAGACGGATGTTCCGGTTTCCATTCCGGGTAAGAACCCCTGGCGAAACGGACTGTAGCGTCTTCTCTCCATGAGAATTACGCTAGGCAAAGGTATTCAGGGAATAATAGGTGCCATATTTTCCCTGAGGCTGTCCACCGCGATAACAGCATCACTAAACCGTGTTTTCCATTCCCCGGTGTCCGCGCGCCTCGCTTTCGCCACTTAAACGAGAGCATCTTTTTCCTTTCCTAATTTCGCCTCTATTTCCTCTTCCGACTTAGTATAGGGCGGTCGTTGTGCTCCCAGACTTATGCTAGTCTCATACGTGACTACATTTTTCCATTTCTATGTGTATGGCCGTTCCTGCACGCCAGAGTTCGGCAAAACCTGTATCACGAAAGAAGAGAGTTGGCAACAATTTTTCTATAATCACGTGAAAGCATGCTGCATCTGATGAGAACATTTTCGATGAAATTCTTTTAGTGAAAATGTGATGTTCCGTATCAAAGGCACAACCACAGGCTTTAGAGTCGTCGCTATAGATGGGCGTGTAGTTAGTTCGATGCAATGTTAATTTCAGATTACACTTCAGCTTAAATATTCTCTTCGCGCCGAGTGAAAAACTCGACGCGCGCCTCGCCACATTGTTTCGCGGGCCGCTCGCGAATGAACTTTGCAATTCCGTTTACGGATAATTTATGCGAATAAGGGTATCGGATTGCCGCGGGGCGTTTCAGCAAAAAGCAGGGTTGCGAAATTCTACGGGAAGTGTTGCATTCTTCGCGGTACGAGTCCCTCGTCGAACATCAAACGCAAACCGGAACGGGTTGGCCCGTTATTCAACTTTGCAATCGATTTTAACATGCAACCGTTCCGCGATACGTAGAACAAAACGATTTGTCAATCGTGCCGTAGTTCGCCAAAGCCGCAACGAGTCGGCGATCAATCAAACATGTTTAATTTCGGCCGGATCGAAAAAATTGTGCATGATTCAAAAAAACCAACAGGGAAACCAGCGATATCCTCTTGAAGTTATGTCCATCTGTCGAGGCGGACCGTCAGATAGGTCGCAGATTGTCGGGAAGTAGACGCGCCGCGGATAAACCGATTCGCATTCCTTCGTACCGGAAACCTGTTTCTCGTTATTCCCCGCCGGTTGTCCTACCCTCGTCCTCTGCCAGAGACGCAACAAAATTGAACGCGATTTCGCGGCGCGTGTCTCGTGCGCGGAGAAACGCCTATTTTACATTTTCTAGAACAGTGAGCTGGAAGTTCAGCAATATCGCCGGATCGTGGGATTGCAGCGATGTCGACAAAATGGGGAACAGTTGAATGGTGTTGTAGGGGCGGTGGGTGGGGGTTTGGTTCGGTGAGTCCGATGGGGCGCAAGGGGTTGCAGAGGGACGAGGAAATAACGGCGGATTCACGCGTTGCGTTCCGAGGGTTGTAGAATCGCGCGAAGAATGGACTAGACGGCGACGGACGCGTGCAACTAAGGGATGCTCGGGGGTGCGGAAGGGCTGGAGGGGAGGAGTTGTTTCAGGTTTTAGTGATAATTGAATGAGCGAACGTTGTATCGTCACGGGATTTGGAAACGAACCGGTATTGAGTGCGCAAACTGCGTCTGAAAAGTTCTCGGACTGTTTGATGCGAGCAACGTGCGTCGGCGGGGGTGCAGTGGGCCGGGTTCTAAAAGGGGAATGAAAGAGAGCGGAAGCATACCGACACACGCGAACCAATCTATGGAGAGAAGAAAGGAGATCCTACGAAGCGAGCTTCCATCGGCGGAGGGAGAAAACTAATTATTTTCCTTCTGTCAAGAAGCTCCGGGGTTTTCCATCCCTCTCCCCAACCCATCCGCCGCTACCACCTTCCCCCTCTCTCGCAGGAAGCGGTTGTCTCCTTCCGTTTTTTCTTCGTTTTCTTTTCGGTACACGACCGTGCGTGTTTGTCGAGGCAATCGATCCGTTCGACAAGAATTGATAGAATGCTGGTCTCCGCCGCGACGCGCGCCGCCGGTGACGGGATTCAATTCGTCCGGGAAAAAGTTGGCGCGCGATGATACGCGAATCAGCCATCCTGTTAAGATCGTGCGAGCGAAATGATGGAAGTCGTTCGGGATTATAGCACATATTACGACTGGATAACTTTCGTACGCGTCACAAGGCGGCTATTCATTTTCATTCCGTGTAATATACTTCCAAGTAGAGATCCCTGTTTCGCGTGTGTTTCACGCACACGTACCGAAGTAGGTTTCATTTTGAGTAGAACGGTACACGTGTACTATTTCACGTATATCTGCGTTTTAATTCGTATTCATCTTTAGGATACTACAAAATGTTTTAGAAATTACACAAATTGAAATAATACACGTTCGAAACCACGATCTCTACGCCGAACGTACTTACCAAAACAAAGAAGCTGTTCGACTAATCAACCATCAATTACTTCGTGCGTTTATTTCGGACCAAAAGTTCCGGCGTTTGGTAGAGAGAACGATCTCTACGCCGAACATACTGACCAAAAAACAAAGAAGCTGTTCGAATAATCAACCACTAATTACCTTGCACGTTAATTTTCGGCAAAAAGTTGAACCGTTAGGTACATTCTGTTTCAGGAGAGTTCTCAGTTGCGGCAATTGTTCGATCCAGCAGAATTTTTCCGGGTTGATGCGATGGAAACCCCAATGGAAATGAATTTGCCCAGTTTCGCGTTACGATTTCTCCGTCCCGCCCATGTAATCGGCACGGGAGAACGAGCTTCTAAATGATGCAAAGTATTTCTGAATAATGCATGGCGGCCCCGTGCACTCAGCGACACGCGAGCGGTACAAGTAACGCATTAACAAGCGGCGTTAGAAGTGCAGGCCGCACGCGGTCGGACATAAAACCGTGTAGAGAACAGGGCAAAACGCTTTCCGCGGAAACTAGGCCGCGGCAACTTTCTCGGTTTTTACGTTTTCAGGTACCCTCCCGAGGTCCGGCCATGTTTCTTTGCTTCTGGGGCCCTGGATATGGCGTGCATCCGGCGAACACTGTGCTTCTTACCGCCTTGAAACTTCTTTGAAATATTCAGCGATCGACGCCGACTTGGTCAAGCCTGTCCTTCCGCTTTGGAAAAATCACAATTTTCTTGAAATTGGCGCAAATTTAACGAATTCTTTCAAGGTTAAAAAACGTTCCTCTACCACAATCTCCATAATTATCCCATATTCTGCAAAGTTTCAGCTTTCATTTAAAAAATATTTCATCGGTCTATCTCATTTCTATCGAAAGTTCTTTGATTTTTACACAGATTTCGTCGGTTTGGCCCATAGTGCGCCCTTCAGGAAACCATGCAGCTTTTGTTCGAAACATTTTTTCGCGTACAACAAATAACACGAGTTATTTAACCGATACACCGACGCTATTCTTCTGTCGAAGTATTTCTCCGACGAGAAAGACCTTTCGTCGGAGACACAGGCGCGAGCATGAAGTAATGCGTACCAATTAGCGGTCCAGGATTTTCTCAAGAAGATGGTAATATATTTAAATGCGGCATATATTCCCATCCTGGTGCTCGACGAAATTGGGTATCAGGAACAATGATGAATACGATTAACCCTCATATGCACGATTCGGGTCAATTTCATTCGACAATGATCCGAAAGTTATACTTTCTCTAAGAAAAACTGTGTAAATTAACAAACTCCGTAGAAACAGACTGTAAACGTATCGTCCGAAGGACATTACTACGGTGGCAAGATCGTTGCCCCATTTTCAGGGAAAAGCCGTGGCAAACGCGATTTTAATTTATCTCCGATAAACCGCGCGAGCTTCTTCCGCGGACTCTATAATGTATGAATATTCGCGGAAGAACTGCAAGGATTCCGGTTTGTGAAATATTTAAAGCGGCAGCTATTGTTTCTCGGTGCTCGGAGTATCCTGCAGCTATTTGCAGCACCACGAGAGCCTGGCGAAATTGTAAATTGGAATCTCGAACTGCTTGAAATCGGATCAATGTCGCAGAGATTGGCCCGAGGTCTCTCTTTTCCTGTCGTGAGTGGCGGCTGGCATCGTTGCGATATTTATTAACTGACGCACGGCAATTTACAGTAAACGCCGACACGGTTGTCGAGACAATGGCTTCTCCTTGGATGAGCCTCCAGACAAATCCTTTTGGCCGACAATGGAGGATAATACCGGGAATTTCTAGAGCGAATCATCCCGGGCAGCAACCCCTCTCGAATATTTTCAGACCGCCGGCACTCGTGAATCTCTCTCTTTTTCTCTCTCCTTCGGCTTAAAAACGACGGGCACGATTATTCTTTATTAAATGTATACACAAGAACCTTTCGACCGAGACAATGGCCCGCCCAACCTTCTGTCACGATTGTTTTCTGCATCGTTTCAGAATCCGACAGGATGCTGCTCGGATAACGAATTTTTTCCTTTAATTACGGAGCCACGTGGCCGCGAATGGCACCGGAACCTCGAGCAACAACCGGCCCGTTCAAACGTGTGATTCGATTCTCCTCGTCCGACGTTCTTCTCCATCTTTAGTTTTACTCCGCCACGCTGAAATAACGCATTCACCCATCACGTCGTCGACAGTGAGACACGATTTTTATACTTGCGATTGTTCGTTGCTTGCGCTGGTGTGCTCTTTTTAATTTACTTATTTATACAGGTCGCATCTTACAAAGCCGAAGCCTTTGAAAGAAGAGAAGAAGAAGAAGTGGTGACTTCAGAGTCGCCACTCGAGTGATAAGGGTTCAATTGCTAGGGATAAACAAACGATGTGCTTGAAAGGAGAAGAGGCAGCAGTTCAGGGTAATGTGTTCGACCGAGAGTGGGATATTACGTCGAGTAGACATGCTAGGGGAATCTTTCAATGTTCTGTATAAGTGGATAGTGTTTTTGATTATTTACACACACACAATAGTTCCATTGTATGTCCGCGCGACAATGTTGCGTCAAATGAGGAACAACTTAGAAAGCCGTCCTCGATAATGAACATCCTGAACGTTCACCTACATTTCAGAACGTAGAGAAATAAAGCTGTAGGCCTGGCTCTTCGTCAACATTCAAGTATTCAACGACCTTCCGCCTCGTTAACACGAAGCTCCGTGGAAAAAAGAAAAGCGTCGCATGGAGCGCAGAGACAGAGAAGCCAAGTTGCAAAAATACTGAAATAAAGATGGCATCCCCGATAGTCGCTGTGTTGTTTCCGCAAGGTGGCAGCTTCAGGACTCGTAAGGAACGAGTTGGGTTCATTCGAAGGCTAAATTGTCCATGTTGTTATATTTTCCGGAAACATTGGGCACAAAGGACGATATTAATTACTAGACAAAGATGAGTATACTAGTATTATCATTAGACTGCGGATTTTATGCATTTATGACAAAAATGGGTACGTACAATTTAAAACAGTGGAGGTATTAAAAAGATTTAAGGCCACCAGTGTATCAGTTTCGCCTTAATAAGATCATTAAAAGAAGAATGAAATGATTATTTCGCTCCTGTGTCTTGCAATCAATGCAAACATTTTTTTATTTTGCATAAAGATCCGCTGTCTAATTATCATATTAGTATATTAGAAACAATTTAAAACTACTGTTATATTCACTCCAGTTTGTTATAAGTCTGGCAGAACATTTATATTTTGCGTAAAGATCCGCCGTCCATTATTTACCAGACTGACGATTCACCTCCGAATGAAAATTTCGTAAAGAATTCCATTCTCCACAAAAATCAACGCTGCATTTCTTCGAGTAAGCACTATGATTTTTACCAGACTGCGTATCTACTTGAAGGAGAAGATAAAGGCAGTGTGTTTTCTCTAATATTCGTCCGTTTCTCCGAGCTCCGCCATTTATTCAAGGGTCAGAGGGATTTCTCAAACTAAATAAAATAGCGTATCTCCGATCACGGTGCACTTAATAAATTCGCAGTGTATGCGCGGGCGAGATGAGAATGCGTTTTGAAAACTTCCGCGGGTGCTTTTAAAACCGGACGAATATGGTGCGCAGCGAGTGTCTGACGTGATGGCGAAGCTGGAAGTCGTAAATGGCACTTTTAGTTATTCTGTAAAATACGGTGAAGGCGTCTGTTTTATCTTGATGTTTCTCCACCGTGTTCGTACCGGGCCGACTTTCCTTCTCGTAAAATGTTCGAATGTAATGCTTAGCATGAACATTAATCCCGATAAAAGGTCCCGCGATCCGAGAACATAAACCGCAACGTCTTCATGGTAATATGATTCTCGTCGCCCGACATTATCGTGTTACCTCGAGGTCCGCGGGATACGACGTAATGAAATAATGCAATGAGGGATTATAAATATTATAGTCGACTTATTAGTTAAGTAAAGCTCATGCCCCCCCCCCTCCCCCGGTGGAGCGCGAACCAATTTCTTTAACGCCGCCGATCGTTGCACGTTTTGTCGGAACTTCCGGTGCCCGTAAACTACAAATTGGTTCGCCTTTCGTGCCAACTTCAATTCGCAGGTAAATACATAGATAATAAATAAATGTATGGCATTTATTTTTGTATTTGCAGTTCTAATGATTGTTCTCCGATTACCGGACTGCGGATCTTTCTGGAAAATAAAAGTGTTCAGCAGCCAACAAATTTCATTTGTTTTCCAATATTTAACTATGTTCCACCAATTCGACCATCTTGAAATCTTTTTATATGTTAGATAAGCAACAGAACATTGTTCTTGAGTTTTTTGGAAGTGGTCACTCGAAGGGTTGCTTGCAATTCCCATTAAATGATCTTTTTTTCTACCCTTAATAATTTGACCACAATGGTGAAAAAAATGTATGATATGAAGGAGGTAAGTTCGAGTATTTTCGTTTTCTTTTTATCCGAGTATCTTAATTAACAACCGAGAAAAAAAAATGATACAGTTAAGGGTATTTACCCTCGTATCATCCTTATACGAAGAGATAGCGACTTAAAATTTTAGGGGGTTATTTTTCAACCTAAAACCATTGTTTCCCACACAATATCAATAAAAATTGTGGGTGGAGCCGCGCTGGACCAATCTTAGTCTGCTGGACTAATTTCAACCCCTAATGGTTTTTCGTTCCTGAAAACAACAGAACGCTCTGCCACTAGATTTTTCGAACTTTTTACCGTTTTATATTTCACCCAGCCGATTTCTAAATGCATAAAAGTCTGTTAACGTGAGCTACTAGAGTAAAAGTATTTCGAAAGAATTTCTATTTCACTCCACTTTGTTACAGTGCAGGTAAAAAGCGTTTATTTTGCATAAATATCAGCTGTGTAGTAATAGCACTGAAATGGAGTCGAATGAACGTCCGTTACTTAACGAACGGGAACGGAGTCGCACTATTGATTGGTACCCGTGATCCACACAATAATTATTTACGATTAAGATAATAAAACGGCGAAGGTCCGCGTTAGCGAGCCTTGCCGGAACGATCGAAAACGGATATTCCTATGGATTGACGGAGTTAGTCGCAATTAAAATGTCCACGACGATCACGATAATCCGCTCTCTCTCTCTCGCGGAGATGTTTAATTGGACCGCTTTTTACTTCGGCTACATTTAACGTTCTCTTATCGATGCAGGCTCCGCGCGATATCATCTCCGGCCTCAATTACAGTCGCCCATTTTGCGCCGGCTACCGACTGTGAGCGAGGAGTTAATTCCCATTCAACGGAAGTTCGACTGAAAATGTCAGAAGCCGACGTGACGCCAGGGTTACCGAAGCAGAAGAAGAAGAGGAAGAGGAGGAAGTAGAAGAAGTTGCGTGCAGATAGTTCTATTTAACTAACCGTCCGGGCCGGATTTCGTTTGGCAGTGCTCTCCAGACTGTGGAAATGGCTTTCTCCGACGCCGGCGAGGTTATTATGTCAACTAATTATGACCCACGTGGACGTATCGACGTATCGACCATTTACCGTAATTTATTATTTTATTATTATTAGACTGCGGATTTTATGCATTTATGACGAAAATGGACACGTACAATTTAAAGCAATCGACGAATTAAGAAGATTTAAGGACATCAGTGTATTAATTTCAGCTTAATAACACAATTAAACAAAGGAAGAAATTTCTATTTGGCTCCTGTGTCTTGCAATCGATACAAACATTTTTTATTTTGCATAAAGATCCGCAGTCTAATTATTATTATTGCTTTATTTCAGCCTTACAGCTAAGACATGTGACTTGGTTTTTCAGTATACTAACTTTACAGATCTATCTGATTCGCACATTCGGTCCATACCTTCTCTCTCTCTCTCTCTTTTTCTTTGTCTCAGTGATTCCTACCCTGACCTACTCTGTAAGTATCCTAATTATTGCATCCTTTCCTATTCCCTAAGATTTGTTTTTGGTTCGGTACATTTTCGACCGTTTACTACAATAAAGCTGGCAATCCTGAGCAACTTCGTGGGTTAACAAAATCCGCCGATCCAGATGTGCATAATCACGCTATAGTGGTCACAGTGTACAGAATTAAAAAATTTTATTAAATTTTCTTATTAGTTAGAGCACAGATTTTCTCATGTAAAGCTAGGTGCTTCAGCGCAGACTTCATTCAGAAATAAGAAGATTTATTAACGTGCACGTATAAAACGATCTAATCTATCGTTACCAAGGTAAGATTAAAGAGCACGCAAATAAAGAATAAATCAACCGTAAACAATACGAGCAGCTTGCCGGGACAAATGTTAATCCCTGCGGAAAGGACGGCCACGTTTCCCGAAATTAGCGCTCGAATTCGCGAATCCGCGCTCTCTGAGATCCTCCCTTTTTGTTGGTTCTTTTTTTTTTTGTTGAACGCTGCATCCGGGAAAGCTTTAGCCGGGGATTGTTTACTCCTCACGGCGGCCGTGTGCTTTAAGAGATTTATTTTATTCGTTGTTTACCCTTGGAAAATCTCCGCTCGCTGTCCGCGGGAATTGCGCGAATCGTTGTCGGGCGAGAAACAGGGAAACGAAGCTCGCTGAATATTAACACTTTGCACTCGGAGCTGTTTCAACTTCAAAACCGAGGTGGTCCAGCCGATCTGGAATTTTTTCCTAGAAATTAGTTTCGTTCATTTTATTTTATTAGTTCATTGGACACTTGAATCTCGAACGATGTGTTGGGTGGAAACTGATTCAGCGAGTTTATTATTCAATGAATTGCAGTGTACAAAGTGTTCGTGCAGCTTTCAAAAACGAATAACTTTTTCAAAATTGTTTTGAAAAAGTAAGATACACATTAGAGACATAATTGATTGAACACAGAAACATAATTGATTGAAAATGGAATATAAATTCAAAGATGTTTACATCTCATAATGCCTAAAGCTTTTTTGTACATGTATACAAATTTTGAAACAGTTGTGATACACATATTTCGTGAAAGAATGGATTTCCAACCTTTTTCAATCGCCTGAACAAGAACGGAGGACAAGGGACTGAAAATTGGAAGATACTTGAAAGATAGTATATGTGAAAAACTAAATACACTAATTGTTTAAAATGACGCCATAAGGAGACACGATGAAGGTAACAAGAGAGTAGTTTTGTCCGGCTAGTACCTCGAATCGCAACTCGTCGGCGGCTGAACGTTCCGAAAGTTTCTTAACAGCTCCGGCTCGTTAGAACGAGATTGAAGTGCAGTTTCGAGGCTGTTGCAATGAAGTGAAAAACCGCCGAGTGGCCTTGTTACGTGTGTTTACGTTTAAAACCGTTTTCCCAATTAAAATTCTGATCGTTCGCGTGTTGCCAAGCCGTTTCCAACCGGCGCGGCGTGGCTTGTTCCACACCGAATTAAAATTCACACGTCGGCTCGTTTGTTACGCAGATAATGCCGCCACCTTTTCCTCTTCTTTCTCGTCGTCCAGCAAATAATAGTTCCTCGTTATCTTCCACCGTTTATACGTCCGTGGCACCAACCGGTAACTAGCTGTTGTTTTGCAAAATATTTCTTTTGACACTTATAATCCGACGGTATCTCGGCGACACGCCATTTTGATGCAAATACGCGATATCGTTATATATATTTAACACGTTCACTGCCGTGTCACTGGATGACAGAATTATTTCTTCATGATTTATAAATCACAAGTAATTAGCATCGGAATCCACATAATTGTACACGATTTCCCCGGAATTTAAATAAACATTCAAGCGATCCATCGGGAAGCTATGTCTTTTCATACTCTCATGCTTTTCTTTGTTTCTCAAAAAGCAATGCAAGAAAAAAAAGAAAGTAAACTCCATCGCTCGGCGTTTCTTTCGCGGATATTTCCGCGCGTTTGTTTAAATATTTTAAAGCCAATTAATTCTTCCTCCCTGGTGCTCGCTCGCGGCCGGCGAATCGTTTCATCCGTCGTGCATTTTTATTCGAATGAATTTCATCGTTTTCGCGGGTACTTGAGCCGCTTAATAGTTGTTAGCGAACGGCATTTCTCAATATTCGCGAGACAATGGGATTGCAAAAAGGCGTGCAGGACCATGGCACAATGAAATCTTATGCTGGACCGAGCCGCAGGTTTTCCATGATTTTTCAGAATTAGGATTACAGCAAGGTATGAAGAGTAAATCGTCTGAATAAAACAGTCATTATTTATTATTGTTTTCATGCAATTGCGATGAAAATCTAAATTCAAATTCTAAATTCAAATTGAACTCTCGATCATTAAATCACATAAATTGCCGACGAGAAAACGTGCGAAGCAGCGCACAGTGGGACCTTTCGTCCAAATCGGAGACAAAATCAAAGAACTTTCGATAGAAATGAGGTAGACCGATGAAATTTTTTAAAATTAAAGCTGAAACTTATGGTACGAACGTTTCATAACCATGAGAAAATTCGACAAGACAAACTTTGAGACCAGATTTGAAATCAGAGTAAAAAAATCTACAGGAAACGATGTGTAGCATGTTAAAAGGAAATTTTTTCCGCACGTGGTATTGAAAAAACCGCAATTCTCTTGAAATTATGAAAGTTTAACGAATTTTCTCAAGGTTATAAAACGTTCGTACCATAATCTCCCTATTTTTCCCATATTCTGCCAAGTTTCAGCATTAATTAAAAAAAATTTCATCGCTCTACGGCATTTCTATCGAAAGTTCTTTGATTTTGTCTCCGATTTGGACGAAAGGTCCCACCGTGCAGCGTCGCGCAACGAATGAAAGGGACGGGAGGGTGCAAACTACCCTTAATTTTTCTGTTCGCGATACGAAGTCTTGTAGGATGTGACAGTTCGTGTGGCAAGAGGAGGTTGCTGTTATGCACAGCACGTCTGAATGGCCGTTTTGAGGAGCACAATAAGTTTGAATGGTATCCTCTCCGGAACAAGCTGGGAAGCCTCGTCGGAGACTATCCGCCCTCGCAACCGGCGGAAAAGAAGTTGCACGCAGTCAACGAGAGAGAGATAGAGAGAGAGAGAGCGACAGAGACAATCCTATCCTGTATTCGTTGCGAGTACTCCGCTTGATTGTCGGACACGCATCCTCCGTTTGCTAGGATTAAGAGAAAAGACACCGGGAGACGACGATGGACCATTATGTAACTCACTATGGGCATACCTGGGAAATTATTTCGGGGACGAGGGGCTGCCATGAATAGGACACCGTCGCTCAGAACGCGTGCCACTGGAACCCGAAGAAAGAATCGACGGGGATTTTTATTCGTCCCTGACACTTCGGGCAACTTCTGCTCCGAAGATCGCAGAAATATCTTTGTTATCCTCTGCGGAAAATATCTAGGTCAGTAGACTGCGGATCTTTATGCAAAATAAAAATTGTCTGCGTCGATTGCAAGAAGTAGAAACCAAATTGAACGTTACTTCTTCCCTTAACGATTTCAACACTTTACTAACTTTACTAACATTGTGCTGTGCCGAAAGGAAGCATAGAAATTTTCTTTAACATTGCAATCTTAAATGAAACTATTAGACGACGTTACTAAGAGTGACTTGTTGGTACACAATGAAAATTGCTGTTGCTATTCAAGGGTCCATTAGAAAGGGTTTAGCCATGTACCATAGATTTTTCAAAATTATGCAATAATCACCGGTCGGTAATGTGTTAACAGATGAGAAATTATATATTGATGTGTTCAATTTTTTAAATTTCACAATTTGGAATTTAATATACTCGATTTTCCTATAAACGCATATTGATCGGCAGCCTACTATGTAATCAGGAACACGTTTGCTAGTGCAGTGTCAGCGTGTGATAGACGTCCAGGCAAAGACAAAGGCAAATAGATCTATAAATCGGGGCACCGGGGATCTAGGGCCGCTGTTACGATCTCTATTATTCTGTACACGACGACATTAACGTCGCATTGGAAATATATCGCGTGATGAATTTCTTTTGTCTGCTTTCGTGCGCCGGTTCCTCTACGTGCTAGCGCACGTGCGCCCACTGGCCACCAGAAAAATAACGTCGTTTTCAAGCTACCTGACATTCCGTATTATTTACTAGTCTCTTTCCTTTCTTCTCCCCGTTCCCCTTTCTCTTCTTCTCTTTTCCTTTTGCTTCATCGTTCACGTTCCTTTCTTTCTCTTTTTTTATATCCTTTTGCCGAGAGAACTTGAGCTTCTCGACCGAGTCGCAGACACCGCGAGGAACGAGCTGCAATTTTAATTCTACGCTCGCGAGCCGGGCGTGTTCATCAGGGTGATGAATATTATAGTCTTCTCTTTGGATTGACCTCGGAAATGTTGTACACTTTCAGACGACCGGGAAGAAACGGTCCCCGGATGTACAAGTTATCCCGACTACCTGTTTTAAATGATTCGGCGTTAGGTTAGCAGTCGAACGACCTTGTCGGCTCACCTTTTAGCGATCCGCGAAATTCATTTGCAATATTTTAGGGTGGCGCGCTTCCGATATTCTATTCTGATATTGAAAACAGCTCGGACCATGAATAAAAAGCTTTACGGCGCTGGCTGTGTGAATGGGACGCTTCTGAATTGTGTCGGGAAAACGAAAGTCGACGAAAAATCGGAGAAAAGCGACTCTAAAAACGTCTGGCGTAAGATACAGCAGAAATACAGGATGGAAAGCGTGTCCGACTCGAACTTTGTTCGATATCGATATCAATTTTTTATGATAAACAATGTAGTTGACGTCATAAATTGAGGTTTTCAGTTTTGAAAGTTTTATTGGAATTAGATGTTGAATTACATGCTCTTTCGCGATTGATACAGAACAAAATTCAACTGAATTCATTTTTATCGGGTATACCGTTTGGTTAATATTTACAGAGGAAAAATGTTAGATAGTTTCAGTCAGAATCGTGAATTAAATTCATTTCTCACACAGAAGTCCGCGATCTCAAATTACGGACGTTAATATGGCGTTTGCTTCGAGTGATATATGTAATTATGATGGTATTCGGAATTACTGCCAATTAAGAACTGTAAACGTCTAATCATTCGCGGAGGAAGGGGCACAGCTGACGCGATTCGAGGATGCAACTTCTTCGACTGTCTCCTGCCGGAAGTACATTCACCCGTGTCAGAGACGAAGACGAATCGCGAGTGACGGGCTACGTGGCAGGTTATTATTACAAGTTTTTAGCGGGACGATAACTTCATCCAAGTTTCTTCGACAGTATCCACCAGGCACGATGACGGAATTCAAATTGTAACACACACATAGATTCGTATCCGGTACATTGGACTCGCTGAGAAGGTAAAGTAGACATCGAGAATATTCTAATAATTATTTAAAATGGTTGTAGTCATATTTTATTAGTAGACAGCGGATCTTCATGCGATATAAAAATTGTCCACCTGAATTGCGACAAGCTGAAGTAAAATAGAAAATTACTTTCATTCTTACATATTGTACGTTGCACTAAAACTTTTCTTTATCGTTCGTTCGAACGATTTCGGCGTTTGAAACATGACCTATTACACAGCAGCGTGACTCTTGATCTCTGGAGGCAAAGATGAGACCATTAAGGGGTAAGATACGGTTGCATGCATGTTGGCGACATGTTCAAAACAATGAGGGCACTGTGGTATTTATCAAACAGCGGGATTAAAGCGGCTAAAGTAGCATTGAACAATATCACGACAAGATACAACGGGTTTTCGGAATAATAGGAGCCGGCGTCGTACTTCATTTTGGCGAAGATAATTATCCGAGCTGTTATGTTTCCCTCGGAGCGATAAAGCAAACAGAAAATTACGGTTCACGAAGAGAGAATAGTGCACGAACGTTGGTGGGTTAGCTATCGGATCGTCGGCGGCCCTCTTGCTTCTGTCGTTATTATTTCTTCCGAACATTATCGGCGAGTTTACACAATTACGGTTACGTGTTCGCGCACGTGGCGGCTATGCTCGTTTTATTATCACGCGATTTGCATGTTCGCCCCGCGCGCGCACGGCTGGGATTATGCATAATTATCCGCAATTATTACGGGGGCAAAAGGCGGGAGGCCGCCTTTAGAACGCGCCCGTAAGTGGTTAACAGCCTCCCCGACCGCGAGAGTACCGGCGACTCTTTAACTTCTCAAAGAGAGAGATACAGAGAGAGGGTGAAATTCTATGGAAATACACAGGCAAGATGAACGTCTCGAGAAAGTAACCGATTAGAATAAAGCTCCCGGCCCGTTGTTCACCGGGCGAATATAATTAAAGAATTTCAAGCGACGTAACTGCTTCCCAGGCCAAGCTCGCCTCGTCTCTCGCCATTGATGTTTCCAAGTGCGCAGCTCGTCGGCTGCTCGAAATTAAATAAAAAGGAGGACGACTGCTCAAGCCGTTTCCGTTCCTCGCGAATCTGCTTGGAAATCTGCGACCGGCCACGCTCTGTTGACAGAAACCTTGGGAAATCATATTATGAGCACGGTATTATATCAGACGCGATTAAATTCATGATTTTGTAATATGCTCCGGCTCTTTCGACATCGGTCTCTGAAATGTTAATCTTCCCCTTTAAATACCTCAATACAAGCTCGATAAAATCGCTGTTCAAACTGCGTGCAGAAATCGCGTCCCGGCGGAATAACCAATTTCCAAGGGACGTTCTTATGGGAATCGTTTTCCAAGAGCACGCTCTTTGTTAGATTCTTCGAAAGAATTCTCCCTTCGTTCGTGACACTCGATTATGTTTGTTAATGAAGATCATTCGTGAGCAATAATTATACTGGCTCCACCTAATATATATATATATATTATATTTATATTAATATTATATATTAAAATAGATAAAATTAAATATATATATAAATATTAAATATTTTTGACATGTCCACTGCTTGAAATGATCACGAATAAAAAAGGAGACATTTATATATATATATATATATTTAAGAACATCAATGTATTAGTTTCAGATTAATAGAGAGAGAGGATAATTAAAAGAAGCGTAACATTTTTATTTGGCTCCTGTGTCCTGCGATCAATGCACAGATTCTTGATTTTGCATAAATATCCGCAGTCTAGCGATGATATTCCGGATTTTCTTGTGAATGTATTGTTCTCCTTTCGTATCCTAATTTTTAATTGCGTTTAAAACATTTGTTACGTCATCAAAAATAAAGGAGATATTTGGGTGGAGCAGCCTGTGTATGTATTGTTGTATGTTAAAACTGGAGACAATTCAGAAATGATGTGACAAAGAACAGAGTACATTTGAATTCTTGAAATAGCATAGTTATTTTCGAACGGAAAGCTCAATGAAAAAGAATTTCGGTCACAGATCGATCGAAAGCAGTTCAGTAGTTTCCGCACGCTACTTATTTACGAGCCCGACAATTGTTCGGCTATCGCGCTGCAGGGAACACGAGACAATAAGATTTCCATGAAAATGGAGCAGCTGCTTTCTTCCGTAAATTCAGGGCCGCAACGAGGATTTTAAACAATTAAGGAAATCAAATGAGCTCTCTGAGGCGGCGGCGTGGTGGCTCGGCGTCCTGTTTCAGGTTTCGCACGGGCGCGCAGGTGATTCCGGGCGAATATCCCGAGCGGCATTACGGAATCAGACGGGACAAACTGCCAGCCGGGGAACACGTTTTGCCGTTTTTCGGCAGTAACTTTCCCCGGGGTTTAATATTTTCCGCATAAAGGGCATCGCTCCGCGTCGAGATCTTAGCCCATTCACAGCCGGAAGTTCAGCATGGCGCTCGGAGCGAGCGAGCGAGCTCTCCTATGTACTAGACTTCTTGCAAGTTCGCGGGGGAAGCAATTACTCTAACTTAACCGGCGTGTACGCGCGTTTGCACGCGCGATTCGCCTAATCCGGCTCGTCCCGGCACACGACATCGTGAAATTTCCCACGACCAAAGTTTCCCGGAATTCGCCACGGTCATCCCGCGAACATCTAAATTAAAATCCCAACGACGTTCGACCTTGTAATCAGTTGAACCGAAATTTTGCACAGAGTTCAGAAATCAATGTTTCCTATAGTCTGCGGATTTTTACGGAAAATAAAAATTGTTCGACAAGGAGAGGCGCGTTCGTTGATTTTAATGACTTTTCTGGTGGGTATATAGAGCAAAAATAAGAAATTGAAGGTAAAAAAAGAAAAAACAAAAAAATTACCTGTTGCGCCGCCATTAAACATTGCTGTACTATATTATTCAAACTATTGTTGACATTATTAAATATGTTTAATCATTGATGGATTCATTTCATATCCATAAAATGGGAAAATCGTATAAAATGGAATTATTTTAGGTTGGAAGAATTTAAGACATCTTCTGGACATCATACAGTTAAGTGACAAATATCTTCACAAAAAAATGAGTAGATTCCATTAGACGAGAAATCTAGATTCATCATAAGAAGTATCAGTAAAAAGAAGAGGGTTAAAAATGGAGCTATCACGCTGTTCTGGCAAGGAAAGTTAGAGTTAATTGGTTTATCAGCGAGGAAACGAGATTATCTGCTAAGTGAATTTTCGAAACGTCCTTACACGTGTCACATTTTCCAGCAACGTTCTCGTCTCTGTCTCTCGAATCGAATGTATTTCGAAATCCTCCTTCCGCGTTTTACATGTTGCTTCGAATAAAATCTTCTCTCGTGTACTAGGAAATTCGTCTCCTCTTCAAAGTCGCAGTTTTCTCTAGCTATTTCCGAAGCTGCGTCGTGTTCGCCGTTTTCCGCGTCGCGTATACTCGGAAAAAATGTCTACCTGTGCAGAGCAAGCTAAAGTAGAACATCAGATTTTCATAAATGTCTTCGGAAGTGTATCGCATCCGCGAAATCGCGACCTATTTGTAACAAAATTTTCGCGCATTACGAAACACGAGATAAAAATGCAGGAATAGAATCGTACAGTTATATCCGAATATACGCGGTTCCCGGTGGAAACCTTTTTAATCCTTTCAAACGAAGTATCGATTTCACTATGAATTCCTGCGGATCGGGAACGAAATTTTTTCGGAATAAAAGATTTCTGGTTACCCGAGTTACAGAGCAGCCGTCAATGTCAGGTTATAGGCCTTTGTACAAATTACGTGTGAAACATATACATTATAAGACAATTCTTTATCACAAAGGATTTTCAAAATAAACTAGAAATTGTTTCCCTGTAAACAAAAAGTTTTTGTTCTCTTTATTTATTATATGTGCGAAAATGTGCCACGTCTTGGCTGCAGACCGGTCTATTAACACTAGATTGCCTAAGGAAGTCATTTTGACTGCTTTTCAATTTCAATTATAATAGAAAAAACAATTATGTATATAATGACACAGCTTCTTAGAATTTTGTGACTTTTTGTACAACATATAAATGCGTTTATTAATAATTATAGTTACCTCCCCTCCTCCTTCGTTTCCTGTATATATATGTGCTATACCTATATTGTCCAAAAGCAGTCATTTCGACTGCTTGGGAAATTTTAAATAATCAAATGACTCTTATTATTGAATTGAGTATATTTCTTGTATGACCAGTTCGACTCTGTATCGAAATAACAGTACATGATAAATTGTCGATTTGGGTGTATATTTGATAAGTTGCAGTCGCGGACAAGTTAAGAATTTTTTTGTTGTTAATATTTATTAATAACTTATTATATAACTGTAAATAATATAAAAGATAATAAAAATTAATTTTAACCAAATTTCTTTACAAATTAGTAATTATTAGTAATTAGTAATTACACAATGCAGTCATTTTTACTGCTTTTGGGCAATACAGGTATATACTAAGTTTCAGTCTTTCTAGTGTTAAAGAAATTGCAATGGTTCGATGCAAAGAATATAGCTTGTCTGAACAAAACTTGAATAACATCCCTTATTGACGGTCAAAGACAAACTAAGTGGGAAGGTTCCTTAGAGTACGTCAAAACAGGCAGCTACTGGGAACGTCAAGTGCCAAGGTCGCCTTGGGGGGGGGGGGGGGGGGGTACCTAAATGATTGCGCTGTGCCTCTCTTGTCAGATCGGTTGCGCCCGACGGAAGGTTAAGAAATACCATTTCTTTACATACATTATAACTAGACTGCGGATCTTTATGCAAAATAAAAATTGCCTGCATCGATTGCAAGAAAGAGAAACCACATTGGAAGTTATTTCTTCCCTTAATGATTTTAATAGAGGAGAAATCATACACATTGACATCTTTAATTTTTAAAATTTTCCAACAACTTTGAATTTCATCTACTCAATTTTTTCTATAAATGCATAAAGATCCGCAGTCTAATTATAACCAAGTGAAAACCATAAACTGCAAATAAATTCTTGATTACGAAGACGAAGCTACTAGGATACTGACATAAAAAAAGGGCGGACTACCGATGCATCTGACATAAATGAATCGATTCGATGTACGTTACATTATCCACTCTCGACAATGGCGGAATCGCTCAATGGATTGCTGTCCGTCAAAGAGAAATCGCAGCAACGAACGTTACCGATCCGGCCTATCGTAGCGTCGCGTTCTAATTGGCGGGCGAACTGAATTCGCGGGCGCGGCCGATTCTCCGGAACAATTAAACTCGTTCGTAACAGGTTTATCAAATCGCCGGGTGTTTATCTTTTACGGCGCTATTGTAACGCGATACATTCGCGGCACGTACACGAGAGCGAGCGCGCGGCCGATAATACCCTCGCAGTCGTAAATAACTTAATCACAAACGGGCCTTTCGATCGCGGGACAAATATTTGCGATTTATATTCGCCGATTTATTCTAGACAACCGTGACAGGGAGGAGGCTTGGGCCCGGGAACAGTATCCCGATATTTCATCGTATTAAGACACCCGATCCGCGATCCGCAGCGGGGAAAAAAGGGGACGCAGATGCGCGCGAAATGCTTGCGCGTTCGAAATTCTAAATGCCGCCGCCGCGCCATTGCCAGTAATCGTTTCGCGACGCCTCATATTTTCGCGATCGACATCGGTGAGTGAAGAATGGTTGTCTGGGATTTGATACGTTCGATACTGAAGACTTTCGACACTGGCAGTTCTCGACGCGAACGCTTTGATCGATCTCGTGTCTCAATAAAAAATGACCGATCGCGAGACTAATGGGAATTGATGAGTACGACTCGATAAAACGCTAATTAACGGTACAATGCTTTATCTGTCGATGGTTCTAGACTTTGACGATTCTACCCTCGCACGCTCTTCCGCGCAAGATCCTGGAATTATCCCTTTGCACTCGGAGCTAATTTTAACGCGAAAATTGGACATTTCCTCCGGCCTACAATATCTCCATTCTCTCGGATTTGTTCGATTTGGAGGATATTGGAGGAGATTGATAGTGTTACGAATCAATAGTTTAATTTAATTACTACTACAATGTCCTCTCTTCGTGCGAAATATCTGTGTGAAATGTAAGAAGCGAATTACGTATGTGTATATGTCGAACAAATATTGTAATAAATTAATAACGTGGATAAAGTCAAGTTTACAGTGTAACAGTGGTGCGATGCGGAGATGTTGTAAATTGCGTTCGAATATACACTCACCGAAATTTCTATAAAGTCAATGTGTTTTGTGTCCGTGCGAAATCAAGACAGGCCTGTTTATGTACTTCTTCAAGGCCTGGTTTACGTTGCGTTTTTGTCCAGAAGAGTTTAAAAGTTGTTGCACACGTCTTGTTGTTACTGGGAGCTCCAATTCAGCTCGAAATTGTGCTGCAGTTTTCCTTTCCGTAGCCGCAGATCTCATTAATAATGAATGTCGTCTCTTTGACAATATTTTATTACCACTTTTAAAATGATTTTTTCCGTAATTTTCACGTAAATTGATATAATTATTAATCACGGTATATGACCGACTAATTTTCTTAGCAATTGGGCGATTAGAGCAGCTCATATCTTTACAAGCATCGATTGAAGCTTTTTCTTCACTTGTTAGTACTTTTCCTCTCGGCATTCTCATACACGTGAATCAAATTATAACAAACAGGATTTCTTTGAGTTCCAAAACTAGTACTTTTAGAATATTCGCAGTTTTTCGTAGTTCTCTGCTCAGAATACAGGGAAACACTAAGTGACTTTATAGTGTCGAGGCAACTGTGTCGAGGCATATCGGAGCGTTGTTACTTTGTTTCTAGCGAGTGTTCGCGGATCACTGTTCGTTTGCTGTGAAAAATTTACGGCAGTCTCAGAGACCCCCCCGCGTTATCAGTGACGGTTTGAACAAATCCAATAGTTTAGTGCGAAACAGCAACGAAAGAACGGTAAGCCATGTTCTAAAATTGTACATGACGTCAACGCGAAATGCAGTACACGAAAAACGACGCGATGATAGACGTCTGCGAAACGCCGATCGATGACGACTGACAACGATTCAGCCCCGCCATTCGGTCGACGGAAGAGACGGAAACAAAATCGCAACACCGCTACAACGTTAAAACTTTTTTCTAGCACCTTTCTCATTAATCTTATTAACCCTTTGCACTCGGAGCTATTTTAAACATTCCTTTAAATTAAACAGTCCTTTGAAGTTTGGAGGATATGAAATGTTTAGCAATAGATTAGATACTTAGCAACATATTTAATAACGTCACCACCGACCACGAGTATTTCACGGTAGAGATATAAATGCTTGTTGCGAGGAACGTATGGAAATCTACCGTAAAGGAAAAATGTCTGATATATTTTCATGTGAAAGGCACAGCTGGAGTATGCGTGAGATTACCAATGCCGCAGGATGATTCAAATGAAGGACATTGCCGTTCGCAAGGGTTTCTTTTCCGAGAGCCTAAAACCTCAAAGTAATCGTCAGAGGATAAAGTGGAATACAACTCCAAAGGCTCGCGAAAACCGGGATAGAATTTCTGCGTAGAAGAGTTGAGATGAGCCGGCGCCATCGTCGGGGCTCTGGGAATTCGAGAAAGCAGATGGGAAAATGGTTCCGCGACGCAAATGTGTCGGAACACCGTGACAATATATCGGAAAGAAGAATTTTTTTTATCAGACACGCTCGCGACACGGTCTTTCAATGGAAACCCACGGGTTTTCCACTAATACTTTTATAATAAAAACTCTCGGGATAACGCGGTGATCTGCCGGCAGACGTCAGCAGGAATGACCGAAACAAACATTTAAAAAATTGTTTTTCGCTGAGAAATTAAAACGATTACGATAATAGTCCAGAACGAAATACTTTCGTAGCTGTTTTCGTTTCGAAAAAGTGTGTTCAGAGTATCGAGTTCCAGCAGAATGTATCGGATAAATCTTTCTGAAATAGAAATATGTGTCGATACGATAACAAACGAGAAACCGCCGTGTACATTTTATCTGTGTTTGGTTTACATTTCTGGGTTGCGAAATTGCAGGAAAAAATTCGGCCGAAAAATCTAGAGGAAACAGGTCCGTTGGAAATGTGTGCAAGAAATATTTGTTAACCCCATTGATAAAACAATAGATTGCCATCGATCGCCTAGGTCCTAGGCTAACAGCATTCGGAGAAACTCGCGGTAAAATTGACTTTATCACGGTGCCATTACATCGACTCGGAAACTTGAATTTCGCGTGCGCATATCGCGGCCATCTATTATTTTATCGATATCTCTATCCGGCATTAATAGTGCAACGATGTCCGGTATTTATGTTCTATCTGTCTTCGCGAACGATAAACAGAAGCTGCGCGACATCGATAGGAAACAATTGTTTGAAACGCGTTATTGCCCGTCTGACAGAGTTATTCAAATAGCGAAAATCACTATCAACAACACATTCTCACTCGGCGCCGGATGAATTAATAGACGCCGTTCAGTATTAAACACACTATTTGTCACAAAAAAAAAAAGTAGTCATGGCGGACGTTGATCGTCGGTGCTGTTATCGAAACGTTTCACTCCGTTAATGAATTCGTTGCCGCGAACGTTTATACAGAAAATATTTCATTTCGAATAACGCCGATGATGCGATCAATAATTCCCTTCCGTTCGGCTCTAACGCGGCAAGCATTAATTCTAATTGATCCTTTGTCGAGAGAGCATTCCGTTTCGCGCGATAATCGTCTTTTTCAGCCGATAATCACCGCGCGGTTCCCGAAACACGAAAAATTCAAATATCAACAGCGCGAATGTGTTACTCGAAACATTATTCGACGCAGGAATAAATTCGCGGGCTTCGCTAATTTGATTCGCAGATTGCGAATTACGATGAAAAGTACACATTTTCTAAGTCGACTGGAAGACATGGCAACAACTTGTTACAAATAATGGAAATTACATAATTAAAAACGTTTCTCTGAATTCTCATTGTACTTTCTCTGCAACCTAATAATTAGTAGCTTTAAGTAGCGTGAGATTTTTCGGACAGCGGGAATTTCCGGATTTGACAAATCCTTACGACTTCGCGGTTTCGCTTTCGGCAAATGGTGTAGGCTAATCGCCTAAGTACACCGCGACTGCACTCTAAATCACGCTCGCTGGCTGGCTCCAGGTGACCGTGCGCCCTGCTAGCCGCCAATAATTCACAATCCGCCAAGAATACCAGGTGGAATAATGTACGACCACGTTGGCAGATATATTATTCGGTGATGCAGCGTATCATTCCCGTGCCACGGGTTTATTAAGTGTATTAGCACGGCTCTGCTCTCTGACTAGGAGACCGGATAAGGCTGCGGTTAACAGTAGACGTGTTTTCTCACGAATATGACAGAATTGTACATCAGTACAACGTAACTGGGGACACTTCAAGATAAATTATACAATTGAGTGATTAATAGCTAAATGTTTGTCTGGATATTTCTGCAAAAAGAGAGAAATATGCTCTCGACGATTTCATGCGATTTCGTGGATTCCGACGAATTCTCGAGAACGTTAGTGTGTTAGCAATTAGTGTACCCAACAAAAACATCCTGTAAACAGAAGCCAAGGTTCTATGACCATAAAAAGTTGTGAGATCAAACAAAATACGACCAAGTTCGTTAGCTTACAAATACCTCTTGTAACACTGAAAAAAAGCGTTTGTAAAAATTACTTTAACCTTCCGTCGGGCGCAAAATCTGGGCCGCCGAGTTCGGCCGCAATGTACTTGACGGGCATACATTCAAAAAACCTGATAAACACCTAATTAAGTTCATTTATACAACTGCTGTTAGGGAAATAGTGCACTTGGGTGCCATATATACTCGTAGGGCCGCCCTTTTAGGCTCTCCCCAAGGGTAGAGTGACTGAATCGCTTGTGTTTCCAAGATACTTACTTGCTACCTGAACCTTCGGCACTGCGACTTTACGATACGGTGTGTTGGACCTGGGAGGCTAAGTTGAATGCATTGGTTGAGAAACTTTCTAATTGAGCTAAAATGTGCCACAAGTTGGCTGCAAACCGACATTAAATTAAATATTAAAGAAATGGCCATGGGTCGATGCAAAGAAATATGTAGCTTATCTGAACAAAACTTGAATAACTTCCCGTATTGACGGTCAAAGACAAACTAAGTGGAAAGGATCCTTAGAGCACGTCAAAATAGGCAGCTACTGGGAGTGCCAAGCGCCAATGTCGCATGGTGGGAGGGGGGGGGGAGAGGCAGACAGGCAAACAGACAAACAGACAGACAAACAGACAGACAAACAGACAGACAAACAGACAGACAAACAGACAGACGACAGACAAACAGACAGACAAACAGACAGACAAACAGACAGACAGACAAACAGACAGACAGACAAGAAAGCGAGCTAATAAAAACGTGATAAAAAACGGCCAAGTTGTTTGGTATAAAAGGAGGTAGTGCGAGAACTTGGCTGGTGCACTATCGTGCACCTAGATACATAATAGCCAAATGTTCGTCTGCATATTTATGCAAAAACAAAGAACCATGTTTCCGACGATTTCGTGAGTTCCGACGGATTCTTGAGAAAGTTAGTTTGTCAGCGAACGCATTCGGTGGAATGGCAGCCTAACGCGTCGCACACGTCGCCGTAATAATCCACGCTAGATTCCAGCAGCCCGCTGTCACGTTCCCGATATTTGTTTCCCGCTAATAAAGCTGTATCCGTGGAAACCGCAGGAAAGTTTCGAGACCGAGAAAAGTTAGCCGGAAGGACGACCGTGCGCTGAATCCCTTGGCATTCGCCGCCGCGGATCGACTTCCAATCCGACGTTCAAATTTCGATCGTAATTGCCATCGGTTTTAGTCGCCGGAACTATTCTCTCGATCCGCCTGCCGATGGCCGACACGCGAACGAAATTTTCTACGAAGTTATTGCGCCGTTTCGCCGGAGCCTTTATGGTTGCTTTCGGGATACACGCGACCGCTTATGGAAACTTTGTTTTTTGGGTTTGCGCTCGAATTGGTCAAGCGATTTTGTTTCTGTAGATACTCCTTGATCTATTTCACAGGTAAAATATAATATTTGTTACCAGAAGCTGCAGATATTTTTTGTTTTTGTGAAAGTGATTATTTTTGACAACCGGTAAAAATAACGAATGGTTCGTTATAAAATAATAGGTAATACGATATCGGTCGACTATCCAGTAACAAATCTGCTGTGAAATATTACAATAGGAATATCGAAAATGATTTACACAGGCTTTGCGTAGAATTGTGTAAAATGTAGCACGGTTGATACAATGGCAGTCAGTAATTTATTAGGTAAACAGTTTCTTCTTTGGCGTGAGAGCATTTCCATTGATTGAGGGATTGATTAATGCAACCGGAGCTCATGTACTTAACGTAGTTTGTATAATTTATTGATGCATATTCAAGATGCCGTGATCAACAGGCCAACTAGTTTACAGTCCCAGAGTCAATATTATTACGATTATCGCTATCATAATATCGTGTCCCAAAGGCAAATGAAACAGAGACATTGGTATGCTCGGGACATTGGGAAATGGAATAGCACTGAAGTGGTTAACGGCGAAGATCGTACTGTATTGCAGAAACGTTTACTGAAAAATTGCTTCTAAATCAAGTTCACGATTTAACCCTTAGGCACTCGAGTGGTGACTCAGAGAGTTGACGAATTCATATGAATGATATGCATGAAATGAAAGGAATAGTATATGTAGAATGGAATTATTCTAGGTCGGAATAAACGTTGTATTTTCATATGTATATTACCTCTCAAAACATATTAAATAGAATTTAAAACAGCATTAAATTAGTATAAAATTTTATATATTCAATATTATTTGAGGGAGTAATATTATTTTTATGGAAATTTTATATAATATTACCCCCTAAAATAATATCAGATATATAGAATCTCATATTAATTTAAAGCTACTTTAAAACAATATTAAATTCTATATAAATTTTTATAAATAACTGGAGGGGAGTTGTTGCTAAATTAACTAACTGGCGAATGTTTATAATGTCGATAATGCAAACAGACGTCGATAATGTAAATTTCTATTGAAATATTGATTAAAAGCTGCGACGTTCTATTAAAATATTGATTAAAAGCTACGATGTTCGTTCGTTTGTTGTATTGAAATATGATTCTAAAAGCAGTTTTAGTTTTTCCCGAATTTTCCATTTTTCCGTGATACTTTTCCAATTTTTTAAAATCTAAAAACCTGATTCGAACTACAACGAACATTTAAAAAAAAAATTAGCCAAATCGGTCCAGCCGTTCTCCCGTGATGTGACCAACGAACAGCATTTCATTTTTATTATATCGATATTACCCCTCAGAGAATATTGAATAAAATTTATATGATTGCATAGAGTGCAAAGGGTTAGCTTTTAATTACTCGCACATTGTATTTACAATCTGAAAACTTTAAATTTAAACAAAGGTGTCGACGACACTATCAAATATGTATTCTGTATTAAAGTGGTTATTATTTTATGGAAAAGAGAAGTTTATTTATATTGCAGTCATATAAAGTTTATAAAATTTATAAAGTAGAGTGTGAGTAACTGAAGGTTAATAGAATTGCAGTTTTTTTCGGTGCTGTAAGTACGACGGGAATCGAGATTATTAAGCTTATCTAATTGCCCGGTAGAGATAAGGAGTTTACGAGACGAACGAATTCCCTACGAGTTCAAGAATCGTAATACCGTAGCGTCTCGAAATGTTGGGCAATTTCTAAGAATCCGTTGGTGACGCGACGCGCAACAAACGGCATAATCTTAACTATGCAAATCAGTCGAGATAGCGGTAAGCATATCTTGTACTAATAACGCGCCATATGCCACGGACTATACAGTATTACGTCGAGATAATGCCGTACGCATGTAAATGCAACTAATACATACATACAGGGTACTAAACTTCTCAAAGACAGTTCAGAACTGTGGTTCAATACTGTGGAAGTAATAGTGGAACGCGAATCGAATAATGCATACCAAACAGTCTAACGGTGACGGAATAATTAACGCAACTAAACCATTCTCCCCCCGTTCCCAATTAATTAAAAAGTTCGCGAAACCCCAACAAACAAAACACAATACATATAAATACAATGAATCATTTCTGCTCGCGGTGATCAAAATGTTCAAGTAACTCTGACATTTAATCCTATCTCCAATGTGTATTATGTATTTGTTTCATAATTTTTATGTATCTTTCTTTATGTATCTTCTTTCAATTCACTAATTGTGCTGAAGAGTTCTTTTTCACAATTAGTGAACTTTGAGCGCGGATATCTCGGAAACTATGCGAGATAGCGAAAAACTGAATAGAATCAATCTTGTGGCACATATTGTCAGCTTTAATTTTGTATAGAGTGGTCTTATCACTAGGACGCATAGTTCCCGAGCTATCCGCGCTCAAAGTTCACTAATTGTGAAAAAGAACTCTTCAGCACAATTAGTGAACTTTGAGCGCAGATATCTCGGAAACTATGCGAGATAGCGAAAAACTGAATACAATCAATCTTATGGCACATATTGTGAGCTTTAATTTTGTATAGAATGGTCTCATCGCTAGGAACCATAGTTTCCGAGATATAAGCGGAAAACCGAAAAAGGGGACCTTTTATTTGCCCCCCCTGCACCCCACTCACCTCTTAGGAATACGGACTTTTAGTATGTTTACCTCCTAACTAGTCCAAACAAAATCCCAAAGTTAAAAATTCTGTTCCTTTCATTTCCCTCTACACCCTCCTTATGAGCATTCATTGACTGGACTAAACCGAATTTTTTGGATAAACCAATCGATCGCATCCAAAAAATACCACAGTAACCCAGTCGTTAGGGGGTAAAATCAATTTTCGTTTTACTTCTGCTTCCCAGAATCAAGGCAGAACATTTTTATTTTGCATACAGATCCGCAGTCTAATTATGACGTACGATTTTCACTTAAAAAAGAGCAGCAGCTTGTCCCAGTTCCCACAATCATCCTGCATTAATCAACGAATCCCAATCCTCTATGGCAATTCAAATTGTGACAATCGTTGCCAGTAAATAGCAAGATCTCGAAGAACCCATTTCCGCAACTCGATCATCGCTGTACGTATTTACGAAATCTATCCGGATCTCGAGTCGCGTGAACAGCCATTTGTCTGTAATGGGGTAGGCCACCTAACACCGGCGTATGTTCAATCTCTGAAGGGTGACTAGTCGGCGCGCGCGTTTCATCCCTCTTGCAATCCTCCAATTCCGCTTGGAGATTATCCCCCGCCGGATGTACGTTATTAATGGTCTCCTTTAGCACGATCCCCGAACCGAGATCGCTAGAAATATCTAATTATGTTTTGTTGCGTAATTCGCCGGAAAATCAGCGTTATTGGGTCGGCAATGGGATTTCCGTAATCGGCTATCAACAGCTACCACGGTAACGCCTCGATACATTGCCGAACTTCCGGACCGGGATATCATTGAAAATGTTCTCTGTGAAATATTCTTAATTGCCGAACGTTTGCCGAGTTACACGAGGATTTAAATTAGCCAGATGTTATCAAGCCGTCAGCTACACTACGTATGTAGTGACAAGGAAACAGCTGTGTGTGTATCATGCTCCGTGTATCCACGTTGAGCAAGGTTTCATCTGCATGCGGTAATCAAGATCCATTGCAACGGCATAGTGCGATAGTTGCTTACCCGAAAATATCTTTAACAGCCTCCATACTTTACGCAACCGATTTTACATTGAAATGATTTCCACGCATCACGAGACCCGTTCCGAGTTTTATAATTAATGGAAATTTAATACCTGCCTGGTGTACACGCGTTGACCGATTTCCTCGACTATTTACCGCAGTAATAATTATGCGGAAAAGCAGTCGCCGAACACATAATTAATCGAACAATAATTTGCGGGCCGACCACTCGAAAAATCATGCGAAATATAATCACTACGCGGGCATCGTCGCATTATCGACGATAATAATTAAAGTCAGCTCGCAATTACGGGGAAACGGGAGTGGCGGCGTCGGCGAAGTACGAAGAAAACGACGAATAAATCCGTACGGTCGATAATTGTTCTTTTCTTGAAATTTTCTCATTTCCCGGCGCGTCCGCGTGATTGAATAAGAATCCTTCTTGACGGTGGAACGGAGGTAAAAAGCGAACGGCCCCACTCGTTCCCGCGTTTATTGCGAACGGGGACGTTAAATGAACGGTGTTTAGCGGAGAAGAACCTTTATTTGTCTTCGGTCGTCGCTCCGCGTAGCTTTCAATCAGCATTTTCCGACGTCGCCGAGACGCAGCCGGCATCGCATGTGCTATTTTCTTCGCCCGTTTTCTTCGTGTTCGCCGATCGTTCTTCCGTTCCGCGCGGCCTGTTAGCCGTGAACAAAATGTCCGCGAAACGATGGCTCCACCGACGGGGAGCAGCGTTTGAGTTATCGGCAGCGAATACCTTTCGACTACCTTATCCCGTAATAAACGATACAGAACGTTCGCGAGAAATCGATAGCTCGGCAGCTGGCCGGACTGCGATACTGCCAGTGTTTTATTGGCTTCATGACGGACCGGCGTTGACTGATTCTTCGGCCGAGAACGAAACGATTCACCGCGATTTTGTGTCCCGTTTTTCCAGCTGCCCTGCCGAAAGAATCGATCCGCGAAGAATTATCGCGTTGCCCCACTATGAGCCAGCAGTCCGTTTTTTCTTTCTGGCCAAAGTTCCATTTTCTCGACTTGAAACTGTAACAATTTTGTTTCTTTCAAATGATAACCCTTAAGAGCCTCGGAATTCGAAATATTACATCTTTCGGATAGCTTTCCGAGCAGATACAGCGTTTCAAGTGCGAAACTGTGAAATCCGAGCTTCCAGTGTATAGTTGAATTATTTCTTACACATTGCCGAGATGCAAATTTAGCATTTAGAGTGGCCACTAACAATTGCTGTACCATTATTCAAAACATTTCGGTATTGTATGAGCTATTACGCGTTTTGAGGGCGTCAAATAAATATGTCGCGCACCCTTCGTTCCACCAGGCAGTACGATAATTGCTAGTCACTTTTCAATGAAAAGTTTACTGGCATTTTTCTGGTCGAAACTACTCCAAACACGACACAGTTTGGATTTACACAATTTTACTAAGCATTTGTCGAATAACGAGAACTCTAATCTTCGTGAATAAAAACTAGTGAGAAATTTCAAACGACACCCCTTCGTGGAAGACCCTTCAACCTAGACGAAGAATTTCTATTCGAAAGTGTTGCTAAATTAGCGGAACAATTTTGGAACAGAGGCAGAAAATCCAGCTGGAATAATTATTGTAGACAGTTTGTTTTTGTGTTCCGCGCGCAACAGTCTGAACAATAATTCTAATTTTTTTAAATGATCGATTCCCGGTACTTTCTTGGCAGAATGTATTCTAGCTAGGAAGAGACAGTTAGTTTTTAAGTGAAAATTTTTTTCAAACATCTGCCAAGCAATTGTATACGGCTGATAAAACTCGCACATTGGAGAACAAACCGTTAAATAAATAATATCGCGATTCTAAATTGCGCGAGCTGAAGTTTCAGCGTGAACGATGTAGACATTAAGCTTACAGGGTTCGGTGAACGAGAAAAAAAGTAAAGCGCTTGGAAAACCGGGCATCTCTCAGGGAGGATAAAATAGGAATAAAAATTGAGTGCGTCGATTCGTTCCTAAATAAAAGGGAGCAGCGGGACGCGTTTCCATGGCAATCGATTTAAAGTTAATTCCTCAACAATTCCGTTTTAGGAGCGTTACAGCCCCTCGAGAGAGGAAATAGTGTTCCTGCTTTCTTTTCAATGATACCGCGCGCGTCAAGCGACATTATTTCACTTAATTGCCTGGCCAGAGGGGTGTGGGCGTTCGAAATCGTCCCTTAAGAAGCTCCCCTCTTCGATAAAGTTCATGCTCGGTGGGGAGGGAACTTACAGTGAATCGTAAGAAAGCGAGGGGGGGTGTGGCGCGAAGGAGGGGGAAAAGTAAGTGTCGCGACCGGGAAGAGTAACGGGCAACGATAAATTAACAAATGGACCGGGCTGGATGGGGCTCGTAACTGAACGATGACTAACAAAGGATTTTATCTGCTAGACAGCTCGCATTAAGTATTTACTGCTTTCGTGGACAACGATTCGGGCACGTGACACACCGTTCTCCAAAGGAAATTCGTAAAAAATGGTTCAATCAGAAAACTGTGATAGATACATCGATCAAAATTTCATAAAAGAATCACCACGGCTAAGCTCGTAAATCCGTCGCAGACTAAATTCACGTCCACAGCCCATTGTTGCGAAATAGTTTTTCTAGTTTTCGTACCGAGATTCAGTTTCCTGGCTCTTAGTTTCGCACAATAGTCTGTCATGCAACACCGCGGCGCACAGTGGGCCAGAATGGCTCGGTAGCTGTTCACGCCTATTTCATCATTATTTCAAAACTTAAAGACCACATTAAATAGGTCGTTGAATTCGTCTTGGCGTCAGCTATAAATAAATATTGAAGGTGACCACAATTTTTTATTTAAAAAAGAAATTATTCAAATTTTTTGTGTTGAGATTTGTAGAAGACTGAGTACTGATTACTTTTTGTAGGAAACATTCTTTTTTTGTCATACCACCGGAAATGTCTGAAAACTCGTGTGAATAATGAATAATATTTGAAAACTCTGGCTGTTCACCATTATTTCAGAAAATAAAGGCCACATTAAATAGGTCGTTGAATTCGTCTTGGCGTCAGCTATAAATAAATATTGAAGGTGACCACAATTTTTTATTTAAAAAAGAAATTATTCAAATTTTTTGTGTTGAGATTTGTAGAAGACTGAGTACTGATTACTTTTTGTAGGAAACATTCTTTTTTTGTCATACCACCGGAAATGTCTGAAAACTCGTGTGAATAATGAATAATAATTGGAAACTGGCTATTCAAGCATTCAAACAAGAGTAATCCATAATTTTTGAATGAATGAAGTTTATTACATTTAATGAAATAACAAAAATGTGTTATTACTGTCTTGTATTTAAAGAATCACAAAAATTCAAACAAAATTAAGTATTATATTTTACAAAGTCACTGACTATATTCAGTTGATCATACGGATTTTCCGTTTATAACTCTATGTATCTATGAATGAACAAAAATCTATACTATAATTCCTCTTGACAAAGGTAAAGTACAGGTCTTCAATATGGAAAAACTGCTGTGATGCTATACTACGATGCTGTTACTATAGTCTCTCAAATACAAATGATTCAACTAAGCTAGCAAGAAGTTCGAATGTTTATCAATGGCCGTACAATCAAAAAAATTCATAAGATAGATCTGGGTTACGTCTTTAGACTCCTAAGAGCCACTGAGTGGTCATCAATGCGTCTCGTGCAACGCCACGCTTTAAACCATCATAATTTCCGAACTGGGACGAGAAAATATTACAGGATCTGTTAGAGGAGATGTTGCTGAAAATGTTCTACTTTGTTAGAGCCCTTACATCCGCTTACATTTTAACTTATTCCGTGTCAAAGGTGAACAACTTTGACGATTTTCCTTAGTTGGCTAAGCCTTGTTTTAAATAATAAATTATGAACATTAACGTTTAGTTCCTGGGGCGTTCTCAAGATAGATATACATTATTCATAAAAAAAAATTTGGGCACTTAATCTTCAGTAGGTTTTCCAGGACATCGTTATGAAGAAACGGAATTTTTTCGGTGATAAATCGTATCTGAAAAAGTTTGATCTTTGAACGCTTATTGTAACAAGAGTTTTTAATAACTTTAATTAATATTATCGTTTTCGAATGTAATGGACATTTAAGAATCACTGTGCATGGGTTAAAAATCGATATGAGCGGCGTTTAGAATCAGACTGTCGTGTTTTACGGGGAGGAGGGTAGGAGTTGTGCGGCGAAAAACTAGAAAAAATTTCTTCTGGTTTATCGTCCGGGTTTCTCTGAATGTTCGGGTACGCGTGAGCATGACAGTCTGGTGGCGGTGTGTCCAGGAGCGCTAATCAATCGACAGCCTATACGAAAGATTAACCTGTCGCGATAAATAAACGCGCAAACGAACGCTGGCCTCGCGGATTGGTTTCGTGGCGCCAAGGTAGGATTCGGCTAGCGAAACGTTCCACCTGCGCCACCATTTCTCCCCTTTATGCGGCCCGGCCGCTCCATTTACAGGGTTTGATAGTGCACAGACTTTGGTGGCTGCCTTTCAATGCAGTTCGCCGAGCCCCTTCGAATGGCCTGAAGTGTGCGGCGACGATTGAATGGCGCCCTTACTCCCCCGGATAAAATGAAAAGTAAAGAGATACTGGGAAAATTAATTTTGCTCGGCGAACGTTTCGATGCGCGCGGCCTCGGTATTGAAAGGTTTCCAAGGAAAAGGGAACAATTTAGAAATTGAAAAAGGCTTCGGCGCGGGGCAAGTATAGACACAGAGAGAAAGAAGGAGTGAGAGAGGAGAGAGAGGGAGAGAGAGACAGCGGGGTGCGATCGGCAGTCGGGTGGAACGGCGAGCGTGGTAAATAAGTTTAAGCGAGATTGCTGACTGTGGAAAAATTACTGGTAAACGAATGGCAATCGGAATAGTTTCCTTATCGTGCTGGAAACGCTGCCGGGAAACTCGCCGAGAAAGAGACGTTCCGTTCTTTCTATTGGCGCGAGCTATTACCAACAAAATCGTACACGATCGAGCGAAGAATTGTTTGCCGATTTTTCGGTGATTTCACCTGTACCCCGCAGAATGTTCTAAACAGTTTTATTGAATGACTCGCCTTCGTTTTAGAGTTGAAAAGAATACATTTCTAACCTGTACTGGGGTAGGACGTAGCTCGTGAAGCGCGACGTTAAATTAATGATAAAGTAATGAATTATTCATGTTCGATACGGAAGGAGCGCGTTTACAAAAGCTCGTCGTACCTTATTCACAAACTCTAACGAATAATTATTAATAAATTGCTCGAACATTATTGACGAAGCAGCGTAAAATATTCCTGGTAGACAGATTAGTCCACCGTGTCCTCTAAAAGCTACTGTTAATTACATAAGTCAGGAAATTATCCTTGATCGGCGGAACGGCGAGTTCGCTAATGGATTGGTTAAGATCGTTGTCAAGTTAAGGCCGCTCGTTGATCAAGTTGCATAATAGTTATTGATAAACTCTGTACAAGCGCCGTTCACGGAATTTTGACGAAATAGGTTAAATTGTTATTCATAGAATGAACAGTATCTTTGTCAAAATCATTAAAATTTTAAATCAAGAATTTCCACCTCCGTCTGCGCAACCCAACCGCACGCTTTTTGGATATCAATTTCCGGTTGGTACCCCGCACTCGATTAAATTTCCGTTTTTAGTGGATGGTTCCCTCGTTACGCTAAGCTTTCGGATCCTGTGTCTTTGTTCCCCCTCCCCCCCTCGCCCACTGCAAGATTAATATTTGGATTTTGGATCCCTCGTCTACTTACGGTAAACTTCGGGATTTTATGTCCACCCCGACTCTCTCTCTCTCTCTCTCGAGTCGCAACCCTCCCTCTCGCTCTTGTATTAAATTTGAATTTCGAATCTTTTCTCCGTTATATCAAACTTTCGTATTTGTCTAGTCAGTTCTACATTACACTCGAGGCTTCAGCCACTTCTTGTATCGCATTAAGCTTTTAGGTCCCGCAGCCTCTCGCCTCCTTTACCCTGCAAATTTATATTTAAAGCGCGCACTTTCTTCGCTGCATTCTGGCCCCGATGCTCCGCGATCACAATTTACCAAAATTAATGTTCCAACCTCTCGCCGTCTAATTACATTCTTTGACGTACTAATTGCCGCATTGTATACCCATTAACGTCGTCCTTTTGCGGTTACCGCTAATTTATGAAATTATTTAATCTTCTATCGCAAGACTTCATCGAGCTTGAACATTACACTTCGTAAGGGATTTTTCTAAAAGTTTTCTAACAGTCTTCTGTTTGTTGAACGCCAAGAATTTATAAATCCTGTTCTATCATTTCCAACCAATTAAGACGGTAAACACAGTCTTGATCAGAGGAATTTCAAAATACTGTTGTATTATTTTCAGCCTATTCTACGTATTAAGAAAGAAAATCAATTTCTAGTTCGCTCCAGTTCGTCGCAATTCAGGTAGAAGACTTTTATTTCTCATGAAGATCCGCTGTCTAATTATTAGACTGCGGATTTTATGCATTTATAAGAAAAATGAGTAGATGTAATTTAAAATTTATATATATATATACATTTATATTATTTTCAACCTATTGAACAAATATTAAGAGAGAAAATACATTTCTATGTCATTCCGGTTTGTCGTAATTCAAGTGCAAAATTTATATTTTGCATAAAGATCCGCTGTCTACTAATTATAAACTATTACAGTTAGGCCGTAAAACGTAGAACTTTGTTGTTCATAATTATTTACAACGTTTTTATTAGCTCGCTTTCTTGTCTGTCTGTCAGTTCGTTCGGTACCAATTTTGCAACTGATTTTAAACTAACTTCCCGATGAGCTGGAGACCAACGCGCTGAGCCAACTGAGCTGTTGGAAACGTGATTGATATAACTAAATGTAATTTTTATACTGTAGAAATATTAATTAAGTTGATATCATTTTTTAATTACTTCTGTACAATGCTCAAGGTCTATCAGAGCCTGATAGACTTACAGAATAAATACAACGTAACAATTTTAAGGTTAGCTTAATTCTTCGCGGAAAAAACGTCGAAAAAATCGGTTTTTATTTTTTTTAACAACGGCGCAGCAAACCAAAAAATCTGAAATAATTCGTGAACAATACTTATGACAATATACTGCTACTGTAAAAATATGAATGTTGTCACTCTAGAACTTCCATGTGAAATCTGCATTTTTTTGATTTTTTGAGGTTTTTTATTTTTTACAAGCAAGATTTTCACTTTAAACATGTGAAACCAATTGCAAAGTATGTATTTGGGTTCTTGATATGTGTCAGATTTTCCTCAGAATTTCTAAACGTCATTAACTAGGGAAAATGGGCCAAAAACCGATTTTTCGATTTTTACCCCAGAACCACCCTCCAGTTCGAGATACAGGGTTGAAGTCTAGTACAGTATGTTTGTTCTTGGTGCCCTATCGAATGGCACATCGTCGATAAAATTCGGTTCAAGGGCTCAGAACTGGATGACAATGCAATATTTAAAAAAAAATTTTTTTAAAAAGCCTATGTTTTCTTACGAAACTTTTAGTAGAGAAATGTTAGGAATACGTTCGCGAGAACATGGAGGAACATTACCGAACTAACTGGATAACCCGTTTCGAAGACGAGGGAATTGAAAATCCGTGGAATTGGTACGATTGCTCGCGGAGATATTGCGTGGCGTGCAATTTCGCGGAGAACGTTCGCCGGGACGCATGAAAAGAATAAGCGTGTGTGCCGAAATTCTCCATCGCGCGTCGTCGTCCTCTTAACAGGATGCCCTCCGATATTCTTTATTATTCAAATTCGGAACGGGCCGAAGGGAAGCGTCGCGAAAAAACCGTGCACTATCTCGAGGCAGGGTCGCGCAGAAGGACTCGGCTTCATCTGTTGAAAAAATTTTCATGAATTCCGTGACTGCCTTATTAAACTTTCGCCGAGATAAAGTGAACGCGCGCGCGCGCGCTCGCGGAGAACAACGCTTCTCCGTTCGTGCTTATCAGGGCTGTATAAAAATTCATGATTCGTAAGTAGCGACGCACAAACGGATAGACGAAGCTACGTGCGCCCGGGGTTCTGCCGAAGAAAAAGCGCGGAGCAAGCGGGACAACAGGTTTCTGGTGGTAATCGAGCAAACAAACGTTTCCGATTCTATAAAAACGTTGATGTCGACAGGTTCCCGTTCTCGCTTAATAGCCGGCTGCGATGACAGAAATAATTCTGCAATGTTGGCGTTACAATTAACGAATATTGTTCGGCTACATGGGAACGGGAATGCAAATATTCACGACGATCGTAAATATTCCGGTTATCGACTTTTTCCTCTTTCCCTCTCTCTCTTTGGAAATAAACTGTTTTTGTATAATTTACACGTAACTAGATATTTGGAGAACTGATAATTAATTGCTGTTGATTCTGTCTGTATAGCGCAGGGAAGAATTGTAGATTGGAATCGTGTATACCCATGAATTATTACGGCGAGCATTGCATTGAAATTAGTTCGACAATGTTCCAAATATAGACGCCATTGTTGCTCGACGACAGAGGAATCCGTGCGTGTAGACCCCTATTCGACGCCAAGGATCAAATGACAGGATGTTAACAGTACAAACGTGTTTTAAATTGGTTTAATCAACCAGTGTGTACCTATACTCACCCATCAATCAATTTGCACTATTTATCATTGTCCCTGTCTCTGCTTGCCACGTATTAGCAAAATGTCACGCTACAGTTTCGCCAGGTACGGAAATTCTTAACAATGCGTACGCGTACAATCGACTGACACCGAAATATTTGATTGCCAATTTATGATGGAAATAATTTAGCAATTTCGAAGCGGTTAGACATATTGGTAAGAAAAAGACCTTGAGCAAAAAATCAAAATTATATCGACGATGGATCATTCAATGGGACACCAAGAAAAACATACCGTGCAAAGTTTCAATCCTGTATCTCGATCCGGAGGGTAGTTATGGCGTGACATCTAAAAATCAGTTTTTGGCCCATTTTCCCTAGTTAATGACGTTTAGAAATTCTGAAAAAAATCTGACACATGTCAAGAACCCAAATACAAACTTTGCAATTGGTTTCAGATTTTTAAAGTGAGAAACGTGCTTGTGAAAAATCGGAAACCTCAAAAAAATCGAAAAAATGCAGATTTCACATGGAAGTTCTGGAGTGACAACATTTATATTTTTACAGTAGCGATATATTGTTATAGGTATTGTCTATGAATTTTTTTTCAGATTTTTTGGTTTGCTGCGCCGTTGTTAAAAAAAATAAAAACCGATTTTTTCGACGTTTTTTCCGCGAAGAATTAAGCTAACCTTAAAATTGTTACGTTGTATTTATTCTGTAAGTCTATCAGGCTCTGATAGACCTTGAGCATTGTACAGAAGTAATTAAAAAATGATATCAACTTAATTAATATTTCTACAGTATGAACATTACATCTAGAAATATCAATCACGTTTCCGGCAGCTCGTTCGACTGTGGACCGGCCTATACTAGCAGAGCATTCATCTTGCGATACCATTTACATCGCGTTCGAAACGAATTCGACAGAATTTAGTCGAATTTTCATTTATTTCAGATCTGCGAAGACTAGCACCACTGCGAATAAGATTCTATTTTATTGCACTTTCTTCAGACTCGTCTAGAAAAATTGAAAACTGCATAAACATCCGCAGTCTGGTCGTAACAAATGTACTAAAACAGTGAGAACTGTGCGACACCTGGCCACGAAATCTGCGAACCTATAAATTCGTGAATGGTTAAAGAGTAATCGCGAACGACGCGGTCCCCGGACACCCTAAAGATGTTCCGCTATTTCCGGGATTTGCCAATATCTTTTAAGGAGCCCTCCGCCCCTCTCTCTCTCTCTCTTCGCGGAAGTAGATCTCGCTTAAATATTCAGCAGCTTGGGAACGTATCGGCAAAGAGTATCGACAATAAAGCCCGCCTACATGGCCGCTTCATAAATAAAACCGACGGTACAAAGTGAAGCTATTCCGGCGAAAATGTGTCGTAAATCAGTTTCTCCCGAACCTGGGTTCCGCACACCGGGGCCCCCGTTAAACCCGGAACCCGAGCGCGAACGTTCGGCATTGGTGCGTGACGCATCGATCGCGGTAGGTCGAGCCAACAGCCGAAAGGACGAGGAGAAAATTCGTCGTGGAGAAGAAAGAAAAGGGGAAACACGAAGAGAAAAAAGAACAGAAACGGACGTATTCATGGGAAGGAAGTCGGTGGGGAGTGGGTGGTCGGGTGGTAGCAATAATCTCTACGGTTCGATTGTCGATTCTGGGCACGGCGTACCGATCGAACGCCATTTCGAAGAGTAAATCCGATTCGGCGGCTGGCTGTCCGCAGCGGAGGAGGATCATAAATAAACGCTTGCTAAGGCCCGGATACCTCCGTGTCGGTTTGTCATCCGTGGGGGTCATCCGTAGTCCTGACAAAGCGTTCGTCGCTGCCACTCTCGTCGTCCCTCTCCCCCGCCTACCCCTGTCCAACCAGCATAGGCTACCTACCAACCATCGAGCAACGACACTTCGAACGAACCCCGAGAGCACACCCTTTAAAAATGTTTGTCACGTAGGAGAGAGGACGCATCGCAAAAACCGTATACATGTCTCGCTGCCGTCCGAGAGCGGAGCTCGCTGAAAAATCGACGGGATACGCTCGTCGCCGGCATACAGTTCATTAATTCACGATTTCTCGCCGATTGTTCCTGACCAGCCGCGCCAACAATCCGCCCGTTCCGCAACCTGGCCCCGTGAAATTCTGTCTAGCACGCCTAGCAGTCGCGTGAATTATTGCGCGTCACGTCTGCTGCTCGTCCCGGTTGAATTCGTCGAAACCGAATGCGGAAAACGCGCGAATTTCTTGGTTGCCGGACACGTTTTAACCCCTCGACTGCTTGGGACTGCGGAGGGAGACTGGCTCTGGTTTCGTTCGTAATTAAAGATTCAGCGATTCTTTGACATAATATCATAGTTTATAACGGTGTATTTCAATTCTTCTAATACGTGGTCTGTCCGGAAACAGTCCGACCTTTGCTTGTGTCTTCGTTCCTTAGTGGCGACCTTGTAATAAGTGGCCTGCCCATGCAACAAGTCTCTGCATGTCGTCATTTGAAAACGATACGCGGTTTTGTAAGCATCGAGTTAAGTGAGCGTCGCGTATCTAGAGACGCGGTAGCCAATTATTTCAATGATCATAGAAAATCATAGAAAAATGTAATGAACGTTCAAAATTTGCGACGCAAAGAAGGAGAACGTGTGGGAAAGAAAGAGACATAGTTCATAGCATTTCCCATACGCTCTCCTTCTTTGCGTCGCAAATTTTGATCGTTCATTATATTTATCTATGATTTTCTATGATTCTATCATTGAAATAATTGGCTTGCGATAGCTAAAATATGATATAAATATTCATGATTCAATTTTGTCTACATTCCTTGCAAATACCGCATCGAAAGTTGTTCCTGATCTTGTCGTCGCTTTATTAGGATTATTGATCATTTCCAATCTTAATTTACTTCTAAACATTACTAGACTGCAAGAAGTTTCACTTCTGCCGTGCGTGGTTTTCCATGGGTATGTTTTTTTTTCTTAATCTAGAGACGCGGTAGCGTCTCGACAACTACATGAAAAATTACCGAACACCCTGTATCGATGTCAACGGTCGCTACCGGGTATCTTTTACTCCAATAATATGAATAATTCTTATTCATCGACACCTTGACCTTGCCTGGCCACGCCAAGTATTTGATTTCCAAATGTCTAGATCTTTATAGTTTATGTACTTGCAGCTCATTTCGATTTCACATATTTTTTGTGATCATAATTATTATGCCGTGTTAGCGGCTCAATTCAATTCATGTACTTGGCGTAATTTTTTTACTTTTTTGAAGTTTTCATTGGTTATAATGAACGAACGTGTGGAACAACGGATACGCATTAAATTTTGCCGGAAACTTGTTCGGAAACCATTGGTATGATCCTCCGTACAGTCCTGATCTAGCTCCTTGTGACTTCAAGTTGTTTCCCGAAATGAAAAACTTCTCAAAGGACAAAGACTTGTGGACGTAGAAGCAATAAAACAGCAGTTTGCTATCGCTAAATATGATTTTAAGGAGTGTTCCCGTAAGTGAGGGGATCGCTGGAAGAAAATTGTGGCTTCCAACAGACAGTACATTGATATCAACCAGGAATGATATACTTCCACCCGCTACAGCACAGGGTCGGATACTTTCCGGACAGACCACGTATGTTTAACAGTTCTAAATTACACCTATCCATTTCTGTTAGAAATGCATCAAATCCGCAGTCTACTCATTCTAAATAGTAAACCGATGGCCCGAACGAGGAGCTGCTCGCCACGAAGGCGACTTTGTGTTCTATTAAACGTCGAGTGACTTCTTGTCCCCGCGAATTATTAATAAGTGGATTAAATGTCATTACGGTGGCGGTGCTGGTAGTCGGCTTGCGGTTCATTTCTTGCTTTTGTATTACCCCCGCCACGGGGAAAATCGTGCTTCCACGCAATTATGTTTATCGACCTCATTGTTCGCCCACGGTAGATAGTTTTATCGCACCGCTGCCTTCCCTCTCTCGTTCCCATTCCCATTCCGTTCATTTCTCTTTTTACGATAGCGTACCGGCCGCTCGCTGTTTGCCATGTTTCCCGGCAGCGCCGTTTATGGTTACCTCAATATCCGGCGCAGACCCCAAAAACTGCTCGAGAACAAACATAGTTACATAGCCCGGAGGCTAGAGATCTTCGTTAAACACCTAAATGTTTATTATGTCGTGACTGAAAGCTGTCGGCGCTGTTGCGCAACCGATTTTCGCGAAATTTGCAGAATATGTCTAATTGGTACAGATTTTAAAAATGCATCTTTTAACCGGAGCTATTTTAACTCGGAAATTAAACATTTCTTCTGACCTGGAATATTTTCCTATAATTCCCTATGAATTTTGCAATTTTATACCTAAATGCTTAGTAATTGATTAGATACCGATATATTTAATAATGTGAACAATATTTTGAATAATGATGAAGGATTTGTGGAGAAATTAGTCTTTCTAACTCAACATTTCTTCTGACCTTGAATATTTCCCTGTAGGTCCCTATGAATTTTGCAATTTTATACCTAAATGTTTCGTAATTGATTAGATACCGATATATTTAATAATGTGAACAATATTTTGAATAATGATGAAGGATTTGTGGAGAAATTAGTCTTTCTGACTCTAAATCAAATAGTGGTAGATTTGGTGGCATTTCCGGATATTTGAATCCATTGAATTTCGCGAGATTAGGGATGTGATTGCTGAACCGACTGAGAGATCGGTTTACAACACTTGCATATCACAATACTAGTAAGGTCTACGTCCGGATCGACGCTTCGCAGTAATTCTTCGCAATTTTGGTTGGGACATTTCAAGTCACTTTGAAACCACAAACGATCACAAAGATATTTCTATAAGAACCCTGCATCTCTCGATATTTAAGAAAATGTATGTCTCTTGACAGTTCTCGCCGCTCAGCTCTAAAGCGGATCAGCTAACCATTCACATCACTTCCGTTACGCATTTTCCTGTCGCGAGTTCAATGACGCGAAATTAGCCACTTAACGCTTACACGCTGCCCACCTTTTCACTTCAAAAATATTCTCTGCATCGATTGGAGGAACCAGTAGTTAAATAAAAATTCAGTTCACCCCTTGACAGTCTTATCACGTTGAAAACAGCACGATAATATTCTCAGATGTTTTATATTTCACTCAGTTAATTTGCTGCATAAATGTATAAATAAACAACGTCGAAGCCGATGTCGAAAGCTGACATCCTCTCCGATCGGCATCCGGCAGGTATCAGTGGCGTGAACAATATCGCAAACAGTGATCATAGTCTAACAGCGTACAGGTATAGACAACGTGTAACAATAACAATCACGTAGCATATTCAAAATTGATTATGGCACGGTAGCAGGCATGTGCACTCCCGCGCGTCTAGCCTTTGAAACGACCCCGATAAAGCCGAACTTCCGGAAACCAATTCCAACTATCGGTCAAAGTTGCCGTCGGGGCTTTATACGATCTAGTTAGAAAGGCTTGGATATTATTTATTGACGCGGCGCTCGAAATAATGAAGTTGTCGACGCGCGCGATCGGTGGAATCGGGCGGATCGTCGAACCGGAAGTCGAGGAAAAGACTCGGAGGAATAAGGGATGCTCGGAAAGAGAGATTTTCAGCCGCGTTTAGTCACTTGATCACGTGCTCTCTCCCGGCTGACCCGAATTCTCCACCAATTAACCCCGAATATTTTATCAGCGGTTCATAAACATGACCCGGTTACGGTAGCTGGCTACTTCGAAGGTTCGCGAGATAAATGCGGACCCGTTCGAGCACGAATTCTCTTACCTGACTCCCCGACACGAAATGTCTGCGGACTATAGCCAGCCGGACAACGCACAGTTTATCTAGCCGAAGAAAGAAATTATACGTCGTCCTATATCGCTGATAACGAATTGAAATACTATTCTAGACCTCGGGAAAAAGTTTTTATAAAGAACGGGACCATTAATCTTATTATTATTATACAATCTTATTATCTCGGAATTGCAGAGAAAATACCAAAATATTCAATTATTCATCATTATTCAAAATATGATATAAATATTCGTGATTCAATTTTGTCTAAATGTCTTGCAAATACCGCATCGAGAGTTGTTCCCTGATCTTGTCGTCGCTTCATTAGGATTATATATCATTTCCAATCTGAATTTACTTCTAAACATTACTAGACTGCAAGAAGTTTCATTTCCGCAGTCTACTTACACATTTATGTTCTCGGAATACAGAAATTGTAATTCTGGATGATGGTTTACGGGGGTTCGTTAGAGAAAATAAATGGAAAATGAAAATTAGTAGGATAATGTCTGACTAATATTTCGTGGTCATACTACTTAAAATCTCTCTTTCTATTCGCCGTTTAGTGAAAGTGTGTTTCTCCATTTTTCTGGTCAATACTTTCCTGTTCGATCTATACGTACATATTCGCCGCACAATATTTTCAAAGCAGAGAAGTCACGTGGATAACAAATTGCTGTATACTACCCGAACAATTGAAGAGTTCACAGCCACAGCAACGCCTCTCGTATTCCATTAATTCCGCGTTCAACGAAACGGAAATAAAATGAAATACCTTGCATCTCCCGTCAGTCAAACTTTCGCGAATGAACATTGCCGGGAGAAAGGCGCGCGGTTATCTCCGTTTCCCTTATCTTGAATTAATAATATGGAAGTTAACGGACGTGTACGAGTCTGGAAACCAAGAATGTTCTGCGAAACCGTTTTTTCCTCGAGTCGATTCGTGGACAGCCAACACCCGGGATCAAAATGAAGTTCCCGGGAAGATTTCACGGAGCTTGAAATTCCCCTAATGCGTCCCTAGTTATACTCGATATTCCGCCGGTTAACGATGGCACGCGCCAGTATTTCATCCCTGCCGTAAAGTATGTGGAGCAGAATGTACGTACGCGAAGGAGTTATGCTAGACACGATCCGTATCGGGGTATCATTAGAGCGTTCCCGGTATTCGAAGTTACATCGCGTGAATTAATTCCTAATTCGCGGATTAATACTGTCACCCCGTGAACATAAAGTCGCGTAATTGCGCTCGAAACAAGCTGGCCGCGCGTGGCTGCGGGACTGTAATCGTTCGTCAATGGCCAGTGTTACACTCGTAGCTTTGTTTTGCTGATCACTGCGGATTTTTATGCATTTATGGCTTCAAAAAATGTTCAAACACACTGCTATCAGATAAAATTCCACAAAATTTACATACGATTTTTTATTTATTTCAGATCGTGAAAGACTACTACCACTGAAAATAACATTTCACATGATTCCACACTGAGAAAAAAAGTAGTTACTTCAATAACACGCGTGTCATTGTAATATTTTACTTCGATGAATATCAATGTATTATTTTCAATAGTATGAAATTTAGAAGCAAATCGTGATGTATTTGAATTGTCTATCATGAAATGATTGAAAATATTATTTGATACAATACCGTATATTATTGTTCGTAACATTTCTTTTTTCCCTTCAATCAGATATGTTGTTAAAAAAATTTGAGAAATTTATTGATTTATACTGGAATTGGTTCGAGGCATATCTTATTTTTTTGAAAACATTGATGGTCAAGCTATTGGCTTATATGATTGGCGGAAATGAGTTTTGCTATTGCAATTCAATAGTATCAAATATTAAAATATGTTCATATGATATTGGCACTATTCAATAGTACATCTTATTGAATCAACATATATTTTTTTTGTTTCGACAGGATTTTCTTCTCAGTGCACTTTCTTCAATATTTGCCTGCAAAAATTGAACATTGTCGGATGCGAATTGCTAAATGAAATTTTTTTGGAGAAACAATGTTCCATTCCATTTCGACAATTAATTTTCCTTCGTATCTGGAAGCCATTTGCTCCATGGTTGTCGCTAATTATTATGACTCCAATTTCCGAACGTTCTTAATTTATTCGCGAGATAATAGAGACCCGGAAGAGAGAAGAAATACGGAAGAACACGAGGGGCGAACGACGCGATATTACGAATACGCTCTTTTAACTCACCATTTCATTACCGGCGTCGCAATAAGAGAGCTCAGGCTCACTCGACTTCCCTCGACTTGATGTCCCGAGCGAGGCGCACAGACCGGAAATAGAGGCGCACTGAAGACGTCTACGGCCACCGGGGAACGAGTTGAAATTCTTAGTTGGTATTATACCCGCGTAATAATGTATTTGATAAGATTATACTTCCGGTGTGCGCCATTCTATCTCAGATTTAACTGTTTGTCGCGCGATCCTCGCTGAAAAATTACGACCTCCACCTCTCTTCGACCGAGAAACTCGACTGCTTTATGTTTATCCCATTTTCTCATATATTCTGCCTTCAAGCAACGTCGGTAGCCTGCGGGATAAAAAGTTCTTTCCCACACGATTTTCTTCTGGACTGATAAAAAATAATCTAGAATAATAAAACTAACACGACAATGTAAACGTGGTACAGTAAATTCTCTATACATGCGAATGCATCGGGGGGATTTCTTCTCATCTTTCGATCGTGGTCCTACCTTTTCGAGCTTCAATGCTTCAAAGGCCGAGCCGAACGTAAAGAAGGACAGCGCGTGTAAAGCGAGACCACGCGCGAGCCTTTGAACTGTACCGGCGACTGCGACTCTCCGCGTCTCTTTCTTTTCTATACGCTGTCCTTCCTTGCGCCCGAAACTTTCATCGTCAATGAAATCACTAAATTCTGTTTAAATGACATCGTGTTTGGTATCATTTTAATCAGAAAAATGCCAGAAATACGGTAGTGAAAGTCCCATAACAGAATCATGGAAAATGAAGAAGATAGACTGTTGGTGTAACGTTATGATGACTCACGGGCGTTTGAACTGTGCCGACGACTGCGACTCTCCGCGTCGCGTTAGTAGTGGTTCACACCGATATACCGAGCCGAGATCAGTGTATTAAGTTGGAGGGGATATTTTTTTCGCATGTATCGTGAAAAGATTTCCGCGTCTATCGAAAATTTACTGTACTCTGAGAAGTTCAATATAATATCGATGTTGCAGCCAAAAATTCTGAAATAATGGAGTGCGATGTGTCCGATTAGGTAGAACGTTCATGAATTTTTTTATTATTTATTCTTGAGCAGAACAGAAGAAAAGACCATGATTCATGAAACCGCTGTAACTACCCTTGTAGCAGGGACACCGACTTGAAACTCGTCACGCAGGGTTTTCTTTGGGAGAACTGCCGAAAAATCAATATATCAGTATGTTATTTCATGACGTCGGTCGATCCAGATTGGCGAATGGTAATACTGTGGCGATCGTGGGATTGGCTGCAGCTTTCACGCGCCACTGATTCGCCTCGATTGCATTAGAGGAAACACACGAAGCGACGAAGTTGTCGGCCGCGTCGATGACGGCTGACAGGGAATCGCGGCCGAGGTTTTTCCCCTCGCAGTTTTATAACGAGAACGAAATTCCAAGCGTAAGTGGCGATAATTGAAAACCGCCAAGCCGTGGAGCACGAGCGAACAGCTCGGGAAAAGAATGATCCTCCCTGCGGACGGTGAACCGAGCGTCGACTGGGAAATGCGGGGGATGAAAAGTGACGCGCTCGCGAACAACGCGATTAGCGGGTCTTTGTGCGAGAGCTTTTCGCCGGGTTCGACGAAAACAGGCTGTTCCGGTCGGTGTATCGGTCGCTCCGCAGATGAGCTCTAAATAATAACCCGAACAACGACGATTCCACTAATCCGATCACTGCGGATGTTTATGCATTTTTCAATTTTTTGTCGACAAATTTGAAGAAACTCGAATCAGGAACGGCCTTTGTAGATCCACAACAAATGAAAATTGTACAAAGTTCTATCGTATTTTTAACCGACTTCGCAAAAGGAGGAGGTTACTCAATTCGATCTGTATGTGCCTTTTTCTTCGCTTTCTTTTTCTATGTATGTTCACCGATTACGCCGAGATGGATGGACCAATCGGAACGAAACCTTCTGCATTTTGTAGAGTATGTTCCCGAGATGGTGCCGTGCAAAAAAAATTGTATTAGGACCTTGAATAAGTTCTCGCTGTTTCTTCAAAGATGGTAGTAGCAGTACCCCGTTCGTGGAATTTCGAATGGTAACACACGTGCAAGGCAGTAGTGTATCTAACCTTAAATTTCAGTGTATGGTAGTTCACTTTAGTGTAAGCAAAGTAATTTTTTTCTTAGTTCTGAAAATGTCTACTTTTGTGCCGAATAAAGTGTATTTACGGGGAATTTTATTGCA
>CM052297.1:11229007-11348416 GCA_028455765.1 Lasioglossum oenotherae | reverse complement strand
GAATTTGAATTTGAGGATAAAGAACGTTCTGGCGCACCGAAAAAATTTGAAGACGAAAAGTTGGAGAAATTACTCGAATATACTATACTATATATATTATACTTTGAATGAAATGTTTTTGTTCCTTATAATTTAAATAAATCTTTTATTTTGTAAAAGAAACAGCGAGAACTTATTCAAGGTCCTAATACATTTTTTTATTAATTACGATTTTATTTGCGAAAATGTAGGGTGAAGGAAACGCGTCCTTTCTACATAGTAACGACGGATGCTGGTGGGGACAGTTTTGCCTCAATTGAGGCAAAATTGTCCACGCCTGGTGTAGACAGACCGGCGACTCGTGACACGGCCAGCAATAAAACACGTGGACAGCCACAGACGTGCCGGGCGGATGTAATATTCGGCTGCATCGTTCCTCTTGATTGTGTCCCGATGCCTGAGGCCCGGTCCAGAGAAATCCAGGTCCGGATGCAGAGATCCAGAGTAGGACATCGAACGGCTCGAGCTAAGTCCGGTTGAAGACGTAGCTCCGGCTACGAATTAATAAGATGGAGAGATGCACCGGAGCCCGGAGGGTCGCTTTTGTTTTCGAAACGTCTGGTCCTTGACTTCTTCGAGACGTTGCTACCGCGCGCGGCAGGGTCCTTTGAGATTTGTCGACCGGTCTCCGCTCTTCAGGAGCCCGAGAAAGCTCCCAAGCTTGTCCCGGCCTCTTTTCTTTGATATAAAGAGGATGAGGATCTACAGAGCTGCTCGGGTGTCTCTCTCGCTACACGGACAATTATTCACGGAGCCCCTGCGTTTTTCCCTACCGTAATGTCGGAAAAGTTTTCACGTATGGACGGCGGACGACCGTTTTTTGGAGATTGATGGAGTTAGAGAAGTTTCCGCGCTCGCCGGGGCAATTTGAAAATATGTTTCTCGCCGTGAAGAGGGCGATACGTTTTCTTGGGACTTTGGGGAGTCTCCGGAATTTTCTAGTAGTGCTTATATACATGTGGACTTGCTTTTAAGCACATATTATGGCGTGAATGATGCTCTGTGAACGTCGGTAGGTTTGTTTTGAATGTAAGAAGACAATTGTTTCACATCCTTCTCGAAAAAATCATTAAACTAGTTCGGATTCTAATTTATTACACAGCTGTACACAGATTTCATGTTCAGTATGGAATTATTAGTTCGCTTAAGAAATGCGTTTTCGGTGTTCACGTTGGGAACAGTGTTCTCATGTTCTACACAAGCTGATAGTAATAGTATTAACCAGTTTAGAATTTCAGTGCACGAGGTCCCAACATCCACCATTAATTGTAGATATTTCCACGTGATACTGTTCACTTGGCATACCAATAAAGCAGTTATGATGCTCACAATTAATAGCGCGGTTTAATTATATCGCGCGTATCATGGACGCTATTTTCACGGCGAATCAAATGGCAGAATTAATTACACGGATTTATGTCGTTGCTATTCAATTCTGGCGACTGCGAGCTGCGGAACAAGGTCAATTCTACAGTTCGCCGTAGTAACCGTTGACCTGTACTACTGAAATTTGTCAACAGGTACCAAATAGCAATGTTATCTTGATGCTTCGCTCTTTCTCTTCCATTTTGTAATCTATTTTATAATTGGAAAAAGAACTGACAGTAATTATATCTGCGCAGCAATGTCGAAACAATAATTGTCTGACCAATCGCTGACCTACACTACTGATTTCTCATATTCCCGTCGTTTTTACGGTGAATATCGTAGTATTTTTCCCCTCGGAAACAATCTCGTAACATCCGTTTAATTTGAGAAGAGCTTCCGTCTCGGGGGAAAAGTCAAATTAATTTTCGTTCCGAATCCATTTAGATTTCCGGCGTTATTCGCGGTGGGCGAAGTGTCCGTCGCGGAAAAAAGCGAGTTCCGTCATCTCCTCGAGAATATGTTTAATGTTCGTAATTAAACATGGCGGCGTTTCAACGTGACCGAGACATGTTGACGGCGAACTTTTCAATTTCACGAATGTCCTTTCCACATTTACCATTTTATTCATACGCGTTCTCGTGATCTCTTTCTTATTTCCCGACACGTCAGCTCTTCGTCATACGTGTATATGTATATTCTATCTATACAGGGTGATCCGCGAATCGTGATCATTATCACTTTTTCTTCATGATTTCTCAAGGTCACCTTCAATCTTTCGCAAATCCACCCATAGTTTGTTTACGCCTACCTGTTACATGATTTCAAGACGAATTCGGTATCATTTTGTTACAAGAAATTTGCTATAATCGCGTGAAACCTTTCTCGAAGCCATGATTACGATTCGTGGTTCACCCTGTATATGTTATGCATGCTTGAGCTGAATTTCGTAGCCGATTTACGGGTTAATTAGTGTTCGAAATAGCAGTAAAAGTGGCCGGGCATGTCTCAGAAAATGTTGAGCAGTTCGAAACGCGATGGACCCAATTAGCTTCTTTTGCAACGTAAAGAAAATGGTTTGCAGACGCAAAGGAGTTGGTAGATTGCAGAACATTGTATAGATATATGTATTCACCGAGCATGTGCACGGTAAACACGGTAACGGTACCGGGTTCGAACAAAAATTAGCCTGCGGGCTGTCGGTGGTTGGCATTTTGAGATTGAAATCGGGTTGTCACGCAACGTCGATGCCCGCGGGCACTCTAACTCGATGATAAAAGAGCGAACAAGACGTCGTTGTGCCGGTAGACGCTGAGAACGTATCATATTGTGAAATTTCAGCCGTACGCGCGCGATATGATATTCTCGGTACGAACATGTCAAACGCAGACGGAGAAGAGCAAAGAGTATTTCCTGGAAATGGCCGTTACGTGGTCAACCAGCTCGAGAATTTCCGATCACTGAGCCCGCGTTCGCTCGATCGACAAGCGACATGTATGAACCGGCATTTCACAGAGAAATTTTCCCAGAGAAAGAATTATTCCAATAATCCGTCCAAGTATTACCGTGATCACGAAGTTTTCGAATTCCGGGCGGCGACTTTCGTTTTAGGGCCACGGTCCATAAATTATTATTGTTGGTTAGGTTCGAACGTTATTGGACGCTGCGCGGTAACATTGTTCAAACATGGAGTTCGTAATACGACCTGTGGGACATTATTTCCGTCTTCGAATTCGGATAAATATTGAATTGACGACGCAACTGGGTACGCTATTCTAATAGACTGCCTAAATTATGAACGAGCGGGCCAAGTTAGCGCGGAGCATAATCGGGATTAGATTTTTATGAATAATGAGATGGAAAGATAGACGGGACTATTAGAAACTTGTCCCGGATGATACGACCGCTGGGAAATCATCGAATCCGCTCCCAAACAATTTTTATTTTATGCCGGACAAGATAGAGGCGGCGCACAGTGGGCAATTTGGTCGAAACTCGATTAAAAATCAAAGAACTTTCGATAGACATGAGGTAGAGCGGTGAAATTTTTTTAAAATTAAAGCTGAAAGTTTGCAGAATATGAGAAAAATAGAGAGATTATGGTAAGAATGTTCTTTAACGTTGAGAAAATTCGTTACACTTGTACAATTTCAAGAAAATTGTGGTTTTTCCAATATCACGCGTGGAAAAAAGTTTTTTTGAACATGCTGCACATCATTTCCTGTAGATTTTTTCACGTTGATTTCAAATCTCGTCTCAAAATTTGTCTGCGACCTCAGGATTTTGCAAGAAATCCATTTTTGTGAACAGAACTAATGTAATCATTTTTTCGTTGAAATGATTTGATAACCCACTAGCTTGAAGGTATATTGTATCCTCATATATAAAACACAATAGAATTAAACATAATGAAGTATTTGGACGTTTATTTAACGTATATCACTTGACGGAACGATCACATAAAAATAAGAATAAGGTATCACCAGAAGTTAAAGAATTCGTTGATGAGAAGTTAGTTAAAATGATGAAATTCCTAACTTTACTTCCTGTGTAAATGAAAATATAATTATGAAAAATGCATATCTAATTTAAATTTAAATAAATTTAATTTAAATAAATAAAAGCCTACAATTATGATTATTCATGCTCATTATGATTATTTTTAATGTGTTTTATATATGAGAATGCAATGTGCCTTCGAATTAGTGGGTTACGAAGTCATTTCAACGAAAACATGATTTCATTAGTTGTGTTCACAAAAAATTCAATTTGTTGCAAAATCCTGAGGTCGTAGACAAATTTTGAGACCAGATTTGAAATCAGCGTGAAAAAATCTACGGGAAATGATGTATAGCACGTTCAAAAAACAATCTTTCCGCGCGTGGTACTGGAGAAACCATGTTTTCTTGAAATTCTACATGTTTAACGAATTTTCTCAACAGTAAAAAACGTTCGTACCATAATCTCCCTATTTTTCCCATATTCTACAAAGTTTCAGCTTTAAGTTAAAAATAATTTCATCGCTCTACCTCATTTCTATCGAAAGTTCTTTGATTTTGAATCGAGTTTCGATCAAATTGCCCACTGTGCGGCGGAGCAAGTTTTACCGAAACATTCGTTGGGAGCAGCGAGAAGGAGAAGACAATCTTTGAAGACCTGTTTCAATTATTAGCATGGCGCGAAATTAGAAATGTCGACTTTCATTACCTCTCTTAAAAAAATTCTCCCATCGCTTCTTTCTAAAAAAAGGTGGCACATTGTCTGTTGAAACGCGCCTTTACGTATTAAAACGAGCATAAAGGGGGTGCGTAAAATATTCAGAACGCACGGCTCGATTTCATTACGCAGCCGCTGCGTTACAGCCGAACTTTTTATCGTTCTGTTAAGACGCTCGTTCGCGAATTCATGGCGCCGCGGAAAGACACAAAAATCAGATCTCGAAAATTCCGCAACCGAGAGAAGCATTTTGAAATAATCGGCTGAAAATCTCGCCAACACCGAGACGCGGCTTGGAATTATTTACGTTTCGCGAGGATTTCCTCCGGCTTCGGCCATATCGGAAAACGGCGAAAAATGGCGGCTGATCCGGACCAATGGATACAGAAGACGCGGTATATCGAAAATATTGAAATTGATCCAATTTTCGGGGACACCGGGACACCGACTTTCGAACAGAGACTGAGATGCGTGCGCGTCGGATTGATTCGTTTTCCGGGGTAGCCGCGTGTTATCCTGAAACGGGTTTTTTTTTCGTTTCGACAGCTTTTCAAGGAAATTTCCCATCGGAGGGCTGACAAGGAGAAATGTCCACGTTTTACGAGAATTCCAAAATTGTTCGTTCGATTTCAATTCATATCGGAGCACGTAAATTCCCTACACGCGGCGGCAGCATTTTTTTTTTTCGTTCCTTTTGTACGAGTACGCGAGCACCGTCCATCGTGAAATAGAGCCACGTGACGCGACCCCACACGCGCTTCGGCCATTTTTTAAAAGAAAATCATCATACCCGGTCCGTTTCGGCGAAGCATGAAGCTGGACTCTTTGTCGCTTGTTCGACGTTCCCGTAAAAAATCTATGCCTCCTAAATTTCAAATATTTGACGCGACGATTGCAAACACATATTTCGTAGACGTTCCGACAACGATGACGACGACGATTATTTATTCGCGAGGAAAACTGCTCGGTATTGTACAATGCATTTGTACACACGAAATGATACCGGTGATGTACTGATTTGGAAAGAAAAAGATAAACTATGTTCATAAGACACCGAGTCTTTACGCATTATGCAATTGATTTCCTTTCCTAATATGTTTAACAGGTTGAAAATAATAGAACAGTATACGAAGTTCTCCTAATATTTCTACTGTTTCAAATCGCGTTTATTCATTTCTGTCATAAATGCATCAAATCCGCTGTCGACTCATAAGGGGGGCCGGCGCGGCCGTGCAAGAGTGTGCGGGCACAAGCACACATCGCTAAATTCGCCTATACACTGAGAAAAAAATCCTGTCGAAACAAAAAAAATATATGTTGATTCAATAAGATGTACTATTGAATAGTGCCAATATCATATGAACTTATTTTAATATTTAATACTATTGAATTTCAATAGCAAAACTCACTTCCGCCAATCATATAAGCCAATAGCTTGACTGACCATCAATGTTTTCAAAAAAATAAGATATGGCCTCAAACCAATTCCAGTATAAATCAATACATTTCTCAAATTTTTTTAACAACATATCTGATTGAAGGAAAAAAAGAAATATTACGAATAATAATATACGGTATTGAATCAAATAATATTTTTAATCATTTCATGATAGACAATTCAAATACATCACGATTTGCTTCTAAATTTCATACTATTGAAAAGAATACATTGATATTCATCGAAGTAAAAAATTACAATAACACGCGTGTTATTGAAGTAACAATTTTTTTTCTCAGTGTACGTATATGCAATTATAAGGTTTACGAAATTACAAAATGACGCTTCAGAATTGCAATAAGGACTTCAGAAGTAGTGAATTGTGATTCCAGAAAGTCAGATATATGGTGCTACGGTGCCGAAAATGCATATTTTTACGTTGTAGAGGAATAATTTGTAATATTCGGCAGACACCGCCTGTCACAGATAATAATACAGCACGTCGAGGTTTCGAAATTTTGCACTAGTTTGCACCATAGTAGCTGAATGCCTACGCTGTACACAAGCAAACACTTATCTCCGCTTCGAAAGAAAAAAAAACGAATCTGCGCAACTTGGGATTAAGTTGCGAGGCGAGAGGTTTGAAATTAGAAAATTAATGAACTGGATAGTAGGCGGCACGATCGAAATAATTGTGTACGGTACAAAGGGTTTAGTCTGATAGGGTCTCTCGCAGGGCCGTCCGGGTGGGGTTAAAAGCGAGCGGGGCAGGTTTTCATCTCGAGAATTCAAATGCCGCGAAGAATTCCGTCGAAGTTCCCGGTACAAAGGTGGAAGTAATTGGTTTTCGTCTTTGTCGCCTTCGTTTTCACTTCTTCCTCGTTGTTATTTTCTGTGGAAACGCCTGGCAGCCTTCAAAGGGACAGGTAAAGCGCTCGGCCCACGGACACGTGAGCTGAACGCCGCGCTGCGCTGCGCCGCTCTTTAACAGCGCCGACACCAACTAATTACAGAGCCGCGCTGCCCGTCACCGTGATAATCTTTGAATAACCCATGGTGAAAATATTTTCCGCGTTGCTCGGGAATTATACAAAGGCTGGGAAATTATTGGATTAGACGGGACCGTATTTCTCGCCCGTTAACTTGTCTTGTAACACTTATTGTTATAACTATCCGTTTCAATGCAATTTTATCCATTTCAGCAACGGGTTGGAGGAAGAGCCGAAATTTAGGCTATTTCCAAGGCGAGTATCATCGAGGTCGTCGTAGAAAAAGGAGGGAGAAAAAAAGCCGGCGCGGTTAATGCAAATAACGACGGAACTTCAGCCGGGGACTTCATCATTGCTCGCACTTTATTTTCCAGCGGGCGAAAGGCTTTAGCGTAACGAACCCCCTTTCGCCTCCCCCCGTTGTCGGCCAAGGGGTTCGTTGTTTTTCCCGTTTCTCTCTTTTTCCCACCCCTGCTGCCCCTCTTAGAAACATGTAATTACGTAGCCAATGTTCTTTCAGGTCCAATTTTCTAGCAGTAAAGGAACACCGGGGCTGGGGCTGCACGCCCGGGCATTTATTACTCTTTTCAGGATACTTTCCTAGCTGGAAAAAGATTCGCCGTTACACGTACACCGCGCGGCGCGCTTTCTCATTTCTTTTGTATCCCCACGGGGACGATAATGGACAAGGGAGACGAAAAAAGGATCGACTGGACGCTCCTCCGCTGCTGCTTTTCAGCTTCAATTACGCTGGTTAATAACTTACGGATGATTCAATCTCTCCTGTAACAGGTCGCGGAAAGACGCGTTTCTTCCATTTATAATGTTACATCGTGTGTGATATTGCCGGGGATCCGTTTTCACTCTGTCCTATCCACATTCTCCTTCTCCTCGTCGCCCAGTCGCAACCATCATCCTTTACGGAAACTGCATGGAAGTAATGATTATAAATGTATCGCAGCCAACAAATATATAGCGCGACGCGGTCGGAGAGGAATCTCCTCCTATAGATTATTTATCCGAGGGAAACAAAATGTATCGTTAGAGCGGGACAAGCTCGGAGAACATTTCCCGACGAGCAGATGGAACATCGTACAACCCTTAAAATCGTGGAACTTTTATAACCCTTAAGTGGCCCTCCGAAATGTATTCTAAAAATACGACTCGTCATATTATATATTTTATAATATCAAAAATGATGTTCTTTTCACCACGTTTTTATTAGCTCGCTTTCTTGTCTCTGTCTGTTTGTTCGGTACAAATTTTGCAATTGATTTTAGACTAACTTCCCGATGAGCTAGAGACTTGAAATTTTAAACATAGCTCAGAACTGGATGACAATGCAATGTTGTTAAAAAATTTGAGAAATGTATTGATTTATACTGGAACTGGTTCGAGGCCATATCTTACTTTTTTGAAAACATTGATGGTCAAGCTATTGGCTTATATGATTGGCGGAAATGAATTTTGCTATTGAAATTCAATAGTATTAAATATTAAAATAAGTTCATATGATATTGGCACTATTCAATGATACATCTTATTGAATCAACATATATTTTTTTTGTTTCGACAGGATTTTTTTCTCAGTGTATCCTTCATTAACTAGAGTTTACAACATTCATAGTCTTTTGAATACGCCGTGCTTTCGAAAAAAGCAATTTTCGCGGCAACCGAAACCGGTCGGAGCCGTTCGCAGAAAACACAACAGAAGGAACAGCGGATAACGGGCCAGGAAAGGGAGACAGCAGCCGGATTGGATCTCATAAAATATTTATTCGCGGAAAGGTGATGTATGTAGTTTCCTGGCCGACTTTTCCGTCGATCGAACGCTCGTATCAGTTTTCCCGCATCCTTGTACCCGTGCTTCTCTCCCTCTTCCCTATCTCTGCTATTCCTATGTCGTGTTTCTCTGCTCATTTTTCCGGACACGTACCGTCCGTGAGGTCGGGCATGTGAACCCCGCGTCGTTTGCAGAAGAAACGCGGCACGGGGTTCACACACCTTCCGATCCTGGCGCGTGATTTCGAATTCTCGCGTCGGGGTAACACCTTCGGCGTTGGTGTACAGTGTATACGGAGTACCGTTCGCGTAGTAATGCGTTACGAGAACGTACACATGCATTTATACCCAAGGAAAACCGGGTACCGTCGTTTCACGTGGTTTACGATACACGTACCCGACTGTGTCCACCCGTTGCGAGGAACGACCAGCTTCGCGACTATTCCCGTATCTTACTCGACGCTTCAGAATTTCCGATGTAAACCCGCCGCGTGGTGCTCCAAGGATTACCAAACTATTCGTGTGTTTTCCGTCGGTGAATTATTCATTCGATTCTTAGGCTGTCTGGTGTAACGAGCGGCGAGGACTCGTTTCTTTTGGCTTGCGAAATTGGCGCGACTTAAGGATGTTCTGGAGGTATATAAAAACGCAACAATGTTTTTGAAAATTTGACAAGGCATAATTCTTACTAAATTAATGCAATTACCAAAGTTTGGGTTCGATTCACTGCACCGTTTAAGAATAATAGCACCTTAAGGTTTGCACATTTTAACACGTCTTCTTATGGAGAATTCATAAAATTCCACTTCAAACCCTATTTAAGCCTTGAAAAAACGCAACTAGAAACTCCAGTTTTTTTCTATATGTAGTAAAAATTATGTAATTAATTATGTTCAAAATTTATTAGGATTCACTGAACAGTTACAGAGCAAAAAAATTATAAACTGTTAGAAAACGTCAAATTTATCGTGTTGTCTCTCACTTGCATGGAAACGCGACAAGCGTAGACCACTGAATATAGCTACAGAGGGTACAGTATTCGCAAAAGTTTAATGCAATATATACTCATGAATGGCTTTCATTGCCATGTATTGATGGATTTCGAATTTCTTGTACTTTTGTCTCCCATTGTACCTCCAGAATATCCTTAAGGTAGGCGCACACTAGACCGCACCGCTCCGCTCCGCGACTGCACGCCGACCGCTGTTTTGACTTTCTTCTATTAGTTTCGATGGGAGTGCGCACACCTAACAGCAACGTCACAGCGCCAGCACGCCTCCGTACCGCTACGAAGTTAGGTGTGCGCACTCCCATTGAAACTAATAGAAGAAAGTCAAAACAGCGGTCGGCGTGCAGTCGTGGAGCGGTCTAGTGTGCGCCTACCTTTAATCGGGTTCTTGATGGGTGACAGCAGTCTAATTGAGGTGTGATCGATACCGAGATTTCATTTGAAACTAGTGTCTGTAACTCTTTCTCCCGCGTAATCATTTCCAGATTTATCGGTCTGGAAAATGAGGTTTCGCATGTAAATACTTGTCTCCGTCGCTTCGATTTAATTCGAGGTGGAACTTCCCGCTTGTACCCGGATTCGCGCTTCACCGGTATGCGTGAAATGCTCGTTGTTGGATCTTCTCTCTCGGTGGTATTCCTCTCTAAGCTTTTTAGAGATGATGTCGTGTAAAAGACAAATGAGAAGTAACTTCTGTGTAATCTCTGTGTTTGTCACGAAGAATATCGCCGTATTGCATTATTTCTGTTGAGCTTTTCGAATTTGATTTCGATGGAATTCGTAGAATCAGCTCCTTCCGTGTCCGGGGAACAATTGGTTTAAAACATTCGCCAATAGCGTTTCAGGTTGTTTCTCGTATTGCTTCTGTCCGAACGTTGAACGCGATAATACACGCTCGACAAATTTCTGTTTTTATCGATTTGTGTAATAGCGTATCATTATATTTGCCATCCTCCTATTTTTCTGTGAATTCTGCGGTTGCGAGGAACAACGCCGCATGTCACAAGTTTAAAAAAAATTTCAGTTTACGATTATCAATTGAGCTTCATGGTATAGGATAATGCAATTTAACCGAGCGATGAAAACTTTAAACGACAACATCTCGAAAGTGAAAGCATGCGGCGTTCTTCCTGGCAACCACGGAATTAATTTCTGAACGAAAATTTGTTTTCTTTGGAGTCGCAGATATTTAAACAGCAATCTTTTCTTCGCAGCTAATTATGATCGACAGAGAAGCTTCGAATCGCGCTGGCTCACAGTGCGTCGGAATGCCCGTGTTTTGGACAATATTCCATATCTTAAAAACTATAAGTCATATAAAAAAATGTTTCAAATAAAAATTATAGGGTATAAGGAGGAGTATATGATGATTGTATCTGTTTGGTATTGTTGTAACCTTGAGAAGCTCTGTGAAGGTCACTTTTAAAATTTCGTACGGTAATGTACATTTTTGATTATGTATTCTAATAGGTAAGGTTAAGACATTTTCAAAACACTACAAAAACATTATTTTTGCATACACCGTTGTCAAGATATAAGAAACCAAAGTTGGCGCACCGTCTATAGTGGTATTGATTATGCATGTATTACTACAAGTGAAACAAAAGTCAAAAGTCAAAATCGACTGTTTAGTAACGTGTTTATTTCCGTACGATTTTATAATAAATAATAATGATAATAATAACCATTACTCAAAAATCTGTGCGTACGTGGTTTCTGGGTGTCTTGCTAAATAAATATTTTTTAAAATTAGGGGAGCAAGTTTGTGAGCAGAAAATTTTTGTAGAATTCGGTAAAGGATAGTCCTACGAATATTTACTAGCAAAAGTCACAAAACATGTTTCAGCCTTTTTACGAAAAGCTTACTTTGAATCAATTAAATACGATAAATAATAATTGTAAAAACCGCTAGGGAGCCGAAATAATTAGTACACACCTTGAACTAAATGATCCATCGCAAATTATTCAATTTTTCGCTTTACAATACGTTGTATAATGTTTTCCCATTATGCACGTACTTGAGGTTATAACACAAGGAACATGTTCTGTTTCGATCGATGTTCAGATTTTCTTTTCTGGCGAATGTTCATGAATAAATGGTATTTTAAAAATAGATTCATGTAAACAGATATACATTTTAAAAATATTGATTTTTTTGATTTTTACCCTCCTGGCCGACGCACTGTGCGGCTGTAAAATAAATGATGAGGCAAGGGGTTAGGTGAACGCGGCGGCGTAGTTTGTTTTAGAAGATATCAAAGACCGGCATCGTTCCTCGTGAAAGTAGGGGAGCCCTTAAAAGTCGTTCGGATAATTACGAGCGGCATTGTACGTAGAACACACGCCCTCGGGCGTTCACCGGGATAAAAAGATAGATAAAATTCCCGTTCCCGTCGATCGTTCCCCGGCGTCGAATCCGATCCGACCGATATCGTTCACGGTGTCGCGTCGTTCGAGTCCCGGCGCGTCGAAAGAGCAAGATTAGAAAGGAGGAATCATTTATTCCGGAAACGGGAAGGCGTTTCTCGATCCGCGTTCTCAAACGACCGCCCATAGATATCGCTGCCGTCCGTTTCGGGGACGTTCCTTCTCGCCGACAACTCTTTAATATTTCACGCGACACGAAAGCGTCGAGACCCTCTCTCGCCAGGGTGAGGCGGGAGACGAGGTGTTGCCTGCCTTCCGGTGGAACCCTGTCGTTTCCGCAAAGCGCGGAAACGAGTTGACCACCGAGTGTTGTCGCTGCGCCCCGAGTACACGTGGCCCTAGGCGCGAACCAGGAAAAAAAGAGGATGTCCCAGACGAGATGAGACGTCTCAAAGCCGCGACCACGGGAAACCGTTCTCGGGTAAACCCCCGAGGACTCTTCCTCGACTATCCCCTGGGACACCTCTTAGAACCAACCCCTTTTTAGAACGACCGAAGTTCAGACTGGTCAACGACTGGGTTATGAGTGCGGGTACACCGGGTCGCGCTTTTAATCGTCCCGGAGTTCTTCCAATCGACCGACTATCTTCCCATGGACCTCGCTATGCTCCAAAATGTTGCTTCATTCGTATCCACTGGCGAATATCAGCAAGTTGGTAGCAAGTAACTGAATTTTATTTTTAGAAGGAATTTACAGGAAGAAACCTCACGATGGTCGAAAATGTTGTTTCATTTGAGGAAGAAGACTAATGAAATTATTACAGAAAGAAACCAGTGCGCCGAACCATTGACAAAAATCGACAAAGTCACACGTAAATCATTTTTTTGAACAAAAAATTCAAATAATTCAGTAGGAAATTAGTTACAAGCGAATCTGTAAGCGAATTTTAGGAAGACCAAAAATATAATAGTACATCAGTTCATAGCGTAACTTGTTTCCGTTGTGTTATGAAGAAGAGACGTTTGTAAGAAATAATTTTTTTAGAAAATGATGGCTAAGGGTTGGCTAATTGTAATTCATCTTCAAAAATTTTGTAATACTTATATGCAATATAATAATTAACCTGAAATGAAACCATTCAGTTTTATTGGTTTCCCTAATCTTTAGAGGAGGATAAAAAAGGAGTGATTCGAAGTAACTCTGGGATTTTGATTGCGTCGTATTAGTAAGATAGTATATTGCTACTACTGGCAAACGTCAGAGTTATTTAACAAAATATTTGAGATTTGATTGTGGTTATTGAATAAAGAAAATTGATAATCACTGACAAGAATCACTCCGAATAATGTTGTAAATGTTTTACTCGGCGGTAGTTGTTTATAAAAAAGTTATTAACAAAAAAGATAATCTACTTTTAACAGTTACTCGCAAAAATATTCGGACGCTCTAAAGAAGACGATAACTTTTTTAATATTGCACTATACGATTTGAACTTCTTTGGGAAGCTAGAGCAATTAGTTTACTACAGAATGAGAGCAATTTTTTTCAAAAATAGCAACTGATCGGAATTGTAGAAAAAATACTAAAAGTTGCATTTTACAACTTCTTTATGTGGGCCTATATTGAAAATTTAACAAATACGTTTTGCGGATCTGTGTCAATTAAATATATTCTGAAAAATTTCGTCAAAATCGGTCGACCTTACAATGAGCTACAAACGTTTAAACATTTTAAAAATTGCAGATTTGACGATTTTCAGCCTACATCTAAGAATTCTTACATCTTTCAATGCGTGTCGTTTTTTCTTGCGGCAACCGATTTTGACGAAATTTTCAGAGTATGTTCAAGGCCCACATGAAGAAGTTGTATAATGCAACTTTTAGTATCTCTTCTACAATTCCGATCAGCTATTTATGAAGAAAATTTGTTCTCAATCAGACTTTAAAACGACGTTTCAGTTTTAAAATTTTGTCTATAAATATCGTTTTTAATGTTTAAATAAATGGCTATATTTAGAATAATATCATATTGAGATTGCTTTCAACATAAATAAAAAACCCCACTTCGTTTCTTTCATATCTCTATCACAAACAGAACAAAAGTTATTGAATTTTGTCCAAGAAACAGGCATTTCGGCGCACTGTGCGTCGGTCGCAAACGAACAGAGAATTTTATTTTTACTTAGAAGAGGCGAGGCACATTTAAAGAGATTATTACAGAAAGACACGTTCCATTCGGAGCTTGCAATTTTTCCATAAGTTGGCAGAACAAACGGAAGGAATAATTTACGTAGCCGCGACGAACGGCGGCGGCCCGAAGTAATTCTGGTAACTTGATGCAACGTGTCTCCCGCTCGCCGACGGAACAACTTTCCGTCTACGTGTGTATCGGTAAAGACATTTTCTAAACTCGCAAACTAGTTCGCGGCGAGTGCGTTTCAAGGTTTACGCTGCGTCGTTGCTAATCACGGTTTACCACCTCCGCCCAGCGACTTTGAAATAAGTTCGCGGGGAATGTCTTTGTTAACGCGGAAAGTTGACCGCATTGACACCGTGCTCGCGCACTCGATTGTGCGGAACTTCGCAAGTTTCGCCATGACTATTCGAGTCGGATTCGTCGAAATAATGCGAAAACGGCTTGCCGGTGAATTTCTATGTTCGACATGCTCTCCGCGCGAACTTTAAATCTTCTTCCGCGTGCAAATGTTTCGGCGTGGACGATCCCCTGTCGCATTATTCGCGTCACGATTACTCTGTCTGTATCAATAACGTGGGAAATGTGTACCAAGAATATAGGATAAAGTCAATTCAATATATTTGTGATCATTGTCGACGTTGGAAATTCAATTACAATCGGAAAGGTGAGAGGAATTACTGTCACCAGAGTTTCACTTTTCGATTGCAAATGTTGGAGGATAACAATTGCTATTTTGCACATTGAGAAAAAAAATTGTTACTTCAATAACACGCGTGTTATTGTAATTTTTTACTTCGATGAATATGATCAATGTATTCTTTTCAATAGTATGAAATTTAGAAGCAAATCGTGATGTATTTGAATTGTCTATCATGAAATGATTGAAAATAGTATTTGACTCAATACCGTATATCATTATCCGTAATATTTCTTTTTTTCCTTCAATCAGATATGTTGTTAAAAAAATTTGAGAAATGTATTGATTTATACTGGAATTGGTTTGAGGCCATATCTTATTTTTTCGAAAACATTGATGGTCAAGCTATTGGCTTATATGATTGGCGGAAGTTAGTTTTGCTATTGAAATTCAATAGTATTAAATATTAAAATAAGTTCATATGATATTGGCACTATTCAATAGTACATCTTATCGAATCAACATATATTTTTTTTTGTTTCGACAGGATTTTTTCTCACGGTGCACCGATGTATACTGGTAAATCATATTCAGCGACATTTTCGAAGGTTTATCACTTTCTGGCCCGAAGGGACGGCCGAAGAACAAAGTTATTTCAGAGCCCTCGAGTTACGTTTGACCGTATATCGGAACATTTCTATTGTTTCATTTTACACGCCTATGATTTGTAACCAGAGGGAATTCTTTATTCGCCAGCTGAAAGTAACGAACGTACCATTTCATTGTGCCGAAGCGCATAAAATCGTCTTTCACTAGAGCTGCATTTCACGTTAATGAACAATACTTGTATGGAAACACTATGAATTATTATCGTAGTTTTTCTGCACCCTTTAATTTTATACGCGTGCATACCTCGCGCACACGTATTTATGTAGATGTGGTTGTACAACCGCGATCAAGACGCCAGTTCATTTTTCATGCGGAACAATGGGAGGAGCAAAATAACCGAGAAATAGCACAGTTCCAACTATGCGACGGCAAATGGAAAAGAATGTGCCGTGTTTAGTCGAAATGCGCACCGGGTTACTTGTCGGGGAATTGAAAAAAAAAAACGCGGAAAGTAATTTCAAAGAACTGGAAACTGATAAAAAACACACACACACAGAGACACACCGAATGCTTAGAGTCGACTGTTGCAATTTTTCCTACTGTTACTGGCTTTCAAAAGGCGAATTAAAGCGGCAAAGATTACTTTTAGAAATGTGCAAGTGCATCGCAGACTTTTAGCAAAACGATTTTTGCTTGGCTTAGTCGACGGATCGTACTTCAAACCCGAGAGATAATTTATTATAAAGCTTTTGAAGGATTTTGAAGGAGTTGAGGGAATAAATCCATCCCCTTGATTCGCGAACAATCTGGCTTGAATCGGTCGAGGATTAGCTGTGCGAAAAAAAAATGATTGGGTACTCACATATGACGCTGAGATGAGCGTTGGCGCGAATCGGTTTAATGCGCAAATACGGGCCGACTTGGCACTGGTATTCGCCGTCGTCCGTCAAAGATGCATTCGCGATCTTCAGATTGTAGATCGCGTTTTGATCCCCGATTAGTCTCAGCCTCGGGTGTCCCACGATTTCTCCGCCTGGTGGAAAAGACAGAAAACGTTAAGTCGAAACATTAAATTTAGAGTCTCAAGCCTAAATACGGGTGCCGTCCACGCTAGAAAATATTCATTTAGATAATATTGGGTGTGGGAATAAGTTTTCGCCGTTTTGACAGATTTCGTTGTACTTAAGTACCGATCGTGTATTCGATGGAACGTAGTACTAGTCCAGTCAACGAAAAGTTGTAGAGGGAAATGGAAGAAACACAATTTTTAACCCTTAGCGGTCGAGTGGCGCCTCTGAGGTGCCATTAAAAGTTGCTGTACCATTATTGAAAATATTGTTTACGTTATTAGATATGTAGGTATATAATCAATTACTGAACATTTAATTATTTCATAAACTGTAATATCAATTTCATATCCACCAAATTTAAAATCTCATAAAAAATGGCAATATTTTAGGTCGGAAGAAATGTTTAGTTTTCGAGTTAAAATAGCTCCGACCGCAAAGGGTTAACTTTGAATCTTTGTTTGGATTAGTTGTTGTTAGGAGGTAAACATACTAAAAGTCCCCACTCCTAGGAGGTGAGCGATGTGCAGGGGGGGCACGTAGAAGTTCCTCTTTTTCGGTTTTCCACTTATATCTCGGAAACTATGCGTCCTAGCGATAACACCATTCTATACAAAATTAAAGCTGACAAAATGTACCATAAGATTGATTCCATTCAATTTTTCGCTATTGCACATTGTTTCCGTGATATCCGCGCTCGAAGTTCACTAATTGTGAAAAAGAAGAGCCTTATTTGACTAAGGGGCGGAAACTTATTCCCATACCCAATATTATTTTATGGAATCAAAATTCATTTATGTCGGAGTCATGTAACATGAAGAGAATCGATTATTCAAGGGCAGCAATTTACTAACAGCTTTTCACAGTTTGTTCATTTAAATAAAATTCCACCCTGCGCAAAAGCCTGACAATCGGATCTCTCCTTCAGTAGAGGATATTATCGGGTTATACTTCCCTCCCTAAGGATTACAGGATAAATATAACGCGGCCAGTCTGAAATTCTAGCATTTTTGAATTACGCATTTGTCCCATTATTTTCTCGGGAGCACAGACTTTTTGTTTAACGAGCGGAGAAAAAGAACCGAAGGTCCCGATCAATAAGAAAATGGCAGAGAAGAACAATCGCGGGCTGCGATTCTCCTCTGTTCCTCTTTTACGGCGGACATGGAAGTTGTTACATTCATAACGAGAAAAATTGAAGAAGGGCATTATTCCGGCTTAAACGCTTTTGTTCGATTTTTATATTAAAATCTGCCTGTTCGCCATGTCTGCTAATTTTCATTGAAAAATCGTTTTGCTGGATTCTTTTCGCGTATATCGCATCAACAAAATTGCCGAAGAATCTACGTTCCCATTGAAGTATCAACATAAATTGAATTCAACATCATTTTTCATCGCAGCTGAATTTTATTCAAATGGAAGACTTAAAATACTGGAGATATTTAAAGAATTATTCTTGGACTCGTGTCTATATTTCACTTACAATTTATCTGAGTTTGTTCCAGCGGTCTATATACATTTATTTCTCGTCCGTAATGTCTTATGGATAAAGCACAAATTGGTAGGCGGCTGTTTATGAGCAAATTCGACGTTTCCTGTAATCGATCGTTCTGCGCACACGGTTTTCGAGTAGCTTTAAAAGCATCGGGGCTTTCAAAGGATTTACAGCTTCCCAGGGACATTATGATTTTTCAATGCGAAAGATGTAAATACTCGCGATAAAAGGTTCCGGTCGCAAAAAAAAAAGAACACAGAATAATCGAGAACGCGTGTATTAAGGCCGTATCGTAACTCACAGACAGATTGTAAACTAAACTAGCGCAGCTTCTATAAAGGGCCGTGGGATACATGTTTGCAGCGATATACTGGCACGTGATACCACTTGCTTTTTGATAAAACCAGTGATGCATGCAGTATCGATAGGGCAGTATCGTTTCATGGCTGACGGTACCCAGCGTCAACCTTGGCCTTTGCTAAAAATCCACCCTGCCGCGGCAAACATTTGCTAATCGAACCGTTAATGAGCTGTGCCATCGGCTTTATCAACCGGCAAATCCTCGCGGATATTATACCAGCGATTTCCATCGGCCGGAAACGCGACAACCTAATTATTCTATTTAACGAAAAACTTTATCGATTTCTTTCGCCCGCGAAACGCCCGCAAATGATAACATAATATTCTCGACGAGCTGCTGATCTCGCGAATTTATACCACACACCAGCGTACACGAACGTTGAAATAACAAATATTAAGAACAAACAATCGTTGCGCTCACGTTCCGAATAAATTCAGTGAGGATTATTGAAGATATACGTTCTGCTCGAGGATCCTGCGAACGGAAACGTCTATAAAAAACATGTAAAACTTTTTTCATGACTAAATCTGCCATAAATTTCAAGATTGAAGCTTTCCCTTTACAACCACCCCTTAAAACTCCGTGCACGATCTTTTTTAGACTGATTTATCGGGCTTCGGATCAAAAGTGTACCGTCAACATTACAATAATTTGCATAATTTTTCAGAATAAAGGATACTCGGATACTTGTTCGAATACGTAACACATTACCGACCGGTGATTATTGCTTAATTTTGTAAAATCATTGCTAAATTCATGGCTAAACACTTTTTAATGGAACCATCAATAGTAACAGCAATTTTCATTATGAACTAACAAGACACCTTCAATAACGTCATCTAATAGTTTCATTTAAGTTTGCAATGTAAAAGAAGATTTCTATGCTTTCTTTTGGTACAGCAAAATTATTGAAAATCCTATTAATAGGCTTCCGCTAGGTAAAGTGTTAATCGGATGATCAAAGGAGGAGACGTATCATTTCAATTCTGACATTTGACTTTCATTATTTCGCAGAAAAATTCGCAGTCCAATAATGTGGGAATCAAAAATGGCTTTTCGGGCACGGTATATTTAGTGTTTCTAATTACACGGAGGCCAAGGGGTCCGAAAATTTGGGTTACGCGAAAAGTGCACGCCTAATAAAGGTTTCGATAGTCGAGGGGAGGGGGGGGGGGTCTAATTATCCTTCTTTTGTGCGTCAGTCAGCCCGCGCGAGATTGCTGGAGAGCCACCGAATGCGAATCAAACACGGCGGATCTGAAAACCGTGACACTGACGAGGGTTGTAGCTTTTGTGGATCACGACGCTTTTGTTGAAAAATGATGATACGTCGGCTCCCGGCGAAAGAGATTACGGCCGTCTCACCGTCGAGAATAAGGAGAAAGAAGAAAAAAGAGTTGATCGAACGCGAAGGGAAAGTAAGTAAGAAAAGACAGTTCTTGCTCTTATCCATCCACGGCGTCTCTCATTTACAGGATGACAAGAACTAACGGAGTTAATCATTTCTTATTATAATTCTGTCAAATTGACGAATTTTGAAAAACCAAATAACAACAACCATAACATGGACCTTTAGTATTCATATATTTAAGAAGTTTCGAAATGGCCACCCTTTGCGCCGATACAGAGGCTCAAACGTGTTTTGAAATTTTCGGCAATGGGCCGCAGCTCTTCTGGCGTCATTCGGTTCCACTCCTTGTACAGAGATTTTTTCAATGACTCCAAATTTTTATGGGACCGAGCACAGGCCCTGGCCTCCAAAATCGACCACACGCTGTAGTCCATCGGGTTGAGATTCGGTGAGTACGGCGGCCATTCTACAGATGTGATGAAACCTGGAAAATGGGCTTTGCACCACTCCTGAGTCGTTTTCGCCCTGTGGACCGGCGCGGAATCCTGCTGTAACGTTCATTCCGGATCGCCGAGGTGCTGTTGGGCCCACAGAAGTACGACGGCTTCGAGAATGACCCGTCGATACACTTCTTGGTTGATTTGACCCCTTGATCCACGAAAACCGTAGCAAATTCCATTTTCCAGGTTTCATCACATCTGCGGAATGGCCGCCGTACTCACCAGATCTCAACTCTATGAACTCCAGCGTTTGGTCGATTTTGGAGGCCAGGGCCTGTGCTCGGCCCCATAAAAGTTTCGAGTCGCTGAAAAAATCTCTGCGCCGCGTGTGGGACCGAATGACGCCAGAAGAGCAGCGGCCCATAGCCGAAAATTTCAAGACACGTTTGAGCCTCTGAATCGGCTCAAAGGGTGGCCATTTCGAAACTTCTTAAATATATGAATACTAAAGGTCTATGTTATGGTTGTTATCATTTGGTTTTTCAAAATTCGTCGATTTGACAGAATTATAAGAAGAAATGTTCAACTCCGATATTTCTTGTCACCTTGTATATCGCGAGCACTAATGGGCCCTCTTTGAAACGTCCGCGAAATGAACTTATTAAACGAAGTTTTCGAAGAATCTGTAATAAGAGGCGGGAAATCCGGCAGGTATTTGCGCGCCGTGGTTCCGTTGCATCTGCATTCACTCTGCTTCGAGATATCTTCGCGGGACCCCGGCAAAGTTGATAATTACTTATGATCTATGCTAAATTTATACAAACTTGTTTCGAACTTCGTCCCCGGCCGCGAAAGTCGCGAAATTGTTCGGCTCGAATGACCCGCCCGCTACGCAAACTCGATATATTACACCGGAGATTCGATTACCGAATTGGCCGGAATCCGATTCGTTTCCCTCGGCGTCTTGTCGAGATTTACCGGAGACGACGCGAATAATTACCGTGGGGTCATTCATCGACGATTTTCTGCCGAATGATATATTAGTCCAGTCAACGAAAAGTTGTAGAGGGAAATGGAAGGAACACAATTTTTAACTTTGGGTCTGTGTTTGTACTAATTAGGAGGTAAACATACTAAAAGTCCCCACTCCTAGGAGGTGAGCGGGGTGCAGAGGGGCACGTAGGAGGTCCCCTTTTCCGGTTTTCCGCTTATATGTATTAGGTGAAGTAAAAAGTTTTCACCGTTTTACTTCATCTAATATCTCGGAAACTATGTGTCCTAGCGATGAGACCATTCTATACAAAATTAAAGCTGACAAAATGTGCCATAAGATTGACTGCATTCAGTTTTTCGCTATCTTGCATAGTTTTCGAGATATCCGCGCTCAAAGTTCACTAATTGTGCTCAAGAGTTAGATAGTAAAATGAGGCAAAAGACGTGAGGCACAAATTTCTTTTCAACCGACTTCGAAAAAGGAGGAGGTTACTCAATTCGATCTGTATGTGCCTTTTTTCGCTTTTGTTTTTCTATGTATGTTCACCGATTACGCCGAGATGGATGGACCAATCGGAACGAAACCTATTGCGTCTTGTAGAGTATGTTCCCGAAATGGTCCCGTGCAAAAAATTTTACATTTCTTTATTAATTACGATTTTATTTGCGAAAATATGAGGCGGTGATACCGTCGTGAACTCCGCTGAATATTAGACATTAGGAACAGTAACGACGCGAGGATTATCGCTAGGATGCATAGTTTCCGAGATATCCGCACTCAAAGTTCAATAATTGTGAAAAAGAACTCCAGTACAATTAGTGAACTTTGAGCGCGGATATCTCGGAAACTATGCGAGATAGCGAAAAACTGAAACAAATCAAACTTGTGGCACATTTTGTCAGCTTTAAGTTTGTATAGAATGGTCTTATCGCTAGGACACAGTTTCCGAGATATAAGCGGAAACCGAGAAAGGGGATCTTCTACGTGCCCCCCTGCATCCCGCTCACCTCCTAGGAGTAGGGACTTTTAGTATGTTTATGTCCTAACTGGTCCAAACAAAGTCCCAAAGTTAGAAATTGTGGTCCTTCCATTTCCCTCTACACCCCCCCTTATGAGCATTCATTGACTGGACTATATGTATATTGAAGTCGGAATGACCCTCGTCTAATTACTTTCAGTTTTTCTTACGTCTCTGTTGTTTCCGCACGACTAGACTGTGGATTCTATTCACGTGAGACGAACACTTAACGCTTGTGTACTTACTCTGCTGTATGACGTAAGCGAAGCCATCTTTGACCCACTGCACAATGCCGAATCTGTTCTCGACTTCGCAGGGTATTGTCACTTCTCGTCCTTCGAGGACCGAACTGTTCCGTGGTCTGACTCTGAAGTACTGGCTCCCTTCGCCTGAAACACAATTACAAATAGATTAGCAACAATGAACGATCTCGTGCAATTATTCGCTGCGATCTATTCTTAATCAAGACAGCATTCCCTTAAGAACTTCGAACGCGATCTCTTTCGACTGTAATAAAAGTGCCAACAATTCCGAAACACAAAAAAGACCGGCATGTTTGGAAATTCCTATAGAAGAAAATACAACAACGCAATCTCGGCGTCCCGTTTCCAAACAAAAAAACTGTGCTATCAGGTTAGCTGGCTGACGATCGACGTTTCCGTAGAAAAAAGACGGCGGGGGTGGTTCGACGATTTAGTCGACGGTTTCACAGGCAGTTGACGGGCTTCGGGATGTGCTGGCATCTTCATCCCCCTCTGTTGAGCAACGGTGGCAAGGTAACGGTAACAGGCTCGCGCGAAACCCTCGCTGCCAACGTAAATCGTTTCCCCTCCAGTTCGCTCGAGATGACGGGCACAACGGGCGACAAGATGAAAGACAAAATCTTGATGGAAGATCAGCGTAATCTGCTTGTTTGCCGCCAATAGAACCGATGCTCGGTGTGCTGCTTGGTTGGCTTTCCTCCGTCGCTCGCAGACATCAAGCAAACCCCTCTTCGTTCTGCTGGTCCTGCCGCCAGAGAGTCCCGTCTGTGTACCTGCGGCCGGGGTTACACGTTTGCCTTTGTACGCCGGCTGCGTTTCGTGGTCACTTGCTGCGCGAATTTGCACAATCCTGCCTAAATACGGCATCGATGAAATATACAGGCGAGCGTTCCATGCCAGCCGGCAAACAACCGCCACACGAATCCACCAATTCGGCCCTTTCACCGGCGAAATTTAACGCGTCGCCGAACGCGAAGCCAGACTCCACCAGAAGAATTGATTTCCGACGTTCCTTGATCCCCGGCAATGTCCTCCATCCTTGTTACTACATCGCTGAGTCACGCTAAACCTACCACGAGGGGGCAAATGACCCACTTTAGATTTTTCATTTGACAATTATTGAAATTGTGGAGGTGTTTTCACGAGTTCCGTTTTCATGGTTTCGTGCAGAGCCGTTTTTACTCGGCAACTAAACAAATTTATGTGCTTTGTTCTGTACTCCACTTTTTACAATGTCACCTCATTTTCGTGGGAATATCAGATGATTGCATGACAGTTTGTCTCCGACTTGAAAATCAAATTCAATGGTTAAATCTTCAAGAATACAGCTTTATTATATAATTATATGTACATTCTGTCAAAAAAGTACCGGGAATTGGTCAATGAAGCACAAAATATGTATCATTCATCCAAATTTATTGTATCGCCTTCAGAGTAGGCCCCTTTCGAAATAATACACTTATGCCAACGAATAACCCAATCATCAAAACATTTTTTTCACGCATTTTTTGGAATCAACTTCAGTACTCGCCGCGAATTCTGTTTTATGTTATCTATCGACTGAAAACGGCTGCCTCGAAGTGGTAATTTGAGTTTTGGAAAAAGAAAAAGTCGGTCGGAGCCATATCAGGGGAATAAGGTGGCTGCTCGTTAAGATTTGTTGAGTTTCTGACCAGAAATTCGTTCACAGTGATAGCCGTGTGAGATGGTGCGTTATCAGAGTGCAAAATCCATGAGCTTTCTTTCCACAAATCTGATCTTTTTCTATGAATTTGCTCTCTCAAACGCCGCATAACGCTCAGATAATATTCTTTATTTACTGTCTCACCTTATGACAAGAATTCTGAGTGCACAACACCGCAGTAATCGAAAAGACTGGCAACGTCACCTTCACTTTTGATCGACTTTGACGTGCTTTTTCGGTTTCGGCTCAATTGGAAGGCGCCATTCCGAAGCTTGTTGACTGGTTTGCATGTGAAACTCGTAAACCCATGTCTCATCGCCAGTTACCATGCGTTTTATGAATGTGGGGTCGGAATTGACTCGTTCTAACATGTCTTCAGCGACCTTAACGCGATTGAGTTTTTGCAGAAAATTCGCAAAAATCGCAAAACACACTTGAGATGAACTGACAAAATGGCGCACTGTAAACAAACTAAATGACAAGCGACGCTCAAACTCCGCGTGAGTATAGAGGACAGTTGTGCCAACTTAGCGACAAAAAGAATTTCAACAATCCCTTCAAGCGGGCTTTTTAAATGATCGACTCCCGGTACTTTCTTGACAGAATGTATAGTCACCCTTCTTTTCTACAATTAGAAAAGAATGTACAGTTGTACAGTTTGTGTGCGACATATATGAAAATCAGGCACGAACGTATGCAACCTTCTAATATATTCTGCAGTGTTAAACTTGTTATGAAATACGTGTTTTGAGGGCGTCAAATAAATATGTCATGCACCCTTCGTCCCACCAGGCAGTACGATAATTGCTAGTCACTTTTCAATGAAAAGTTTACTGGCATTTTTCTGGTCGAAACTACTCCAAACACGACACAGTTTGGATTTACACAATTTTACTAAGCACTTGTCGAATAACGAGAACTCTAATCTTCGTGAATAAAAACTAGCGAGAAATTTCAAACGACACCCCTTCGTGGAAGACCCTTCAGCCTAGACGAAGAATTTCTATTCGAAAGTGTTGCTAAATTAGCGAAACAATTTTAGAACAGAGGCAGAAAATCCAGCTGGAATAATTATTGTAGAGAGTTTGTTTTTGTGTTCCGCGCGCAACAGTCTGAACAGTAATTTTCCCCGCGCGCAAGGGAAACACTTTGAAAAACCCGTATTTTGAGCGTTTCAAGCACGCCAGAGTGGAAACTTAAAACGCTCTAAGGACTTCAAAACAGAAATTCTCCGCGTATATAGAAACTCGCCGGCGAATATTCCGCGGCCATTCAAACGCTTTTAACGCGGTGTATATTGAGATTATTTCAAAGGGATAACTTTAAAGATGAAGGGCTCGGGAAAAACGCTGTACATACATATCCGTAGACGGTTCCGTCCGGTAGATTTACACGAGCTTCTTCGTGGTACGAAGGAACACGTTTTTATAATATTTTCGATCAATAAAATCCTTTCGAATTCGTTCACTGTAACGGCAAAAATAAATGGAATTCAGAAAGCAGCATTTTTTCGAAAAGCGAAGAAATATGGTAATTTTTAATGGAATATCTTTTATGCATTTGTAAGCTCAGTGGCATAATCGTATTTCTGGTAACATGGGAGCATTAAGGCTTGGCTTCGCAGCTGAAGTGAAACAGAACGGTCCAGTTGCGGTACAATCGGAATATGTTCCATTACCCTGTGCGCTAGAACGTTAGGGGAACGCGATCATAATATGCATCCACGCTAGTACACGCTATGTGTTTATCGCAGTACGTTGGAACTACAAGAAGATAGCAAAACGACAGACGGTAACAATGTTAAAGGTATCGAGATAGAATATCTCCGAAAGCGAATCTCCAGTTATGGAATATTTCTAAACTGTTCAAGCAGGTCCCATGGAAATCACCGACACAGATTTCTCCGACACGGTTTTCCCCGACAACATTTCTCCGACTCCAGATTCGTCAGACAACGCCTTTAATCGACAACGAATTTAACCGACAACGAATTTAACCGACAACGAATTTTATCGACAACGAATTTGATCCGCAACGACTTGAAACACAGTATGATAATGTATGATAATACTGTATGACAAGTTGTGGATCGAATTCGTTGTCGGTCAAAATCGTTGTTGATCAAATTCGTTGTCGATCAAATTCGTTGTCGATTAAAGGCGTTGTCGGACAAATCAGGAGCCGGAGAAATGTTGTCGGCGAAAACCGTGTCGGAGAAATGTATGTCGGTGATTTCCATGGGACCCGTTCAAGCACCAAAATATGTAACACATCACTCAATTTGTCCCCGGTCTGACACATATGTGGCAACATTGTTGACAGACCCACGTGATTTCCGGGTAGTACTAACCTTCAAACGGTACGTGTCAAAATTTCATGGCATTCTAACCGTTAGTTTAGAGGTTACAGTCGTTTTAGTGACCCCAGTTTTGTAATTTTCAAGACAATGGATAGAAAGGAATTTCGTGTGTTGATTAAACACTGTTTTTTGATGGGGAAAAATACTGTTGAAGCCAAACAATGGCTTGATAAGCATTATGGGGACTCTCCACCAGGGAAATCAACTATTATTGACTGGTATGCTGAATTTAAACGCGGTCGTACAAGCACCGATGATGCTGAACGCTCTGGTCGCCCAAAATCGGCAGTTGTTCCGGAAAACATAAAAAATGTCCAGAAAACAGTTTTAAAAGACCGTAAAATGTAGTTGCGTGAGATAGCTGACACCTTGAAGATATCAGAAGGCAGTGTCTTTACAATTTTACATGAAAATTTGGGCATGCGCAAGCCGCTTTCGAAGTGGGTGCCGCGTTTGCTCACACCGGACCAGAAACAGCAACGCGTCGACGATTCAGAGCGCGATGAAAACAATGGTTAAATTGGACGAATCACGCTTTGAATTACTTCCCCACCCACCGTGCTCTCCAGATTTGGTCCCCAGCGACTACTGGCTTTTTGCAGACATGAAAAAGATGCTCCAGGGAAAGAAATTTCGCTCAAATGAAGAAGTGATTGCCGAAACTGAGGCTTATTTTGAGAGCAAAGACAAATCGTTTTACATAAACGGCATCGAAAAGTTAGAGGAGCGTTGGAATGAATGCATCACTCTTGAAGGAGAGCATGTTGATGAATAAAGTGGAATTTCTAAAAAGAAATTTATTTTTCTTAGTTAGACCGGAGACTTTTTGAGTGATGTGTTATATTTACGACAATTCGAAGCGAGTCCGAAATCTTCCGGATGGAGAAATGAAATTTTCCTTTATTTTCAAGTTTGCGCAACGAGTATAAAGTGCTGGAAAATCGCTGGATGATAGCAATATTCGTATCTCGACTAGTATTCCATCGGTTAAGCGATTAACGAGTCTCTACACGAGAAAGACCACGCGATGGCTTTCAACCCTTCAAGTTCTGGAGGGTTGCAGCCGAGTACAATCCTCGCAACGCTCGAGTATCTGCACGATAATCCTCAACATCGTTCAATCAACCCTCGCAAATCGCGCAAAATCGCTTATTGTTGCTACACGAGCTGATTAAAAAGAGAGAGAGAGAGAGAGAGAGAGAGAGAGAGAGAGAGAGAGAGAGAGACAGATCCACAGATTCGCGTTACAAAGGTACCGATATATTGTGCGGGCACGGTAAAGCGAGTAAATCTGTTCGAGTACTAATCTCGTGTCATTAATAACTCGCGCCGCGGCTGCCGGACATTGACTAATTACTAATTAAATAATGGTTACAATAGACGCGTTTGCGTGTAATAATATAATTGATGAACACGAGCAGTACTTGTGAATACATAATAGATGAAATGTTCATTATCGGGCCGCGCCGAAATAAATGGCTGATTTCTACAATGATCTCTAACGATCAAAGAGAAAATCATTCAGACGATGTTCGTCGTAATCCGTTCGCGGTTTAAAGATTTTTGTTATACATCAGCAGCGTCGGAAGGTTAAAAATTCGGCCGTAACTCGGTCACGCGATACAGGATCGATTAACCGGAGTTGATTCTCCGTTAACTCGGAATTGGAAAGAACGACTTCCGGTCGCGATCCATTTGATCGCCGCGCCGCGCAAGGGAGGGCAGAGGACGATCGCGAAACGAAAGAGAAACGAGCGACCCCGATGGTGGGCAGTTTCTTTCGTTTATTTCGTCGACGGCAACGAAGGGCAAAGTTAACGGTGCGGAGGAAAATTACGCGATACGCGCGAATAGGTCTGTCAGAGGTTTAATCGACGACTCTCCCCAGGGGCTGTGCAGAATCGCCGAAAGGAATAAATATCGGCGTCGACGGCCGATCCACGGCGTCGATGCACAAATCCGTCGAATGAATTATACGATTATCGGCTTTCGCGACTTTTTATTAGTCGAGCTCCGGGCCACGCTGACGGGCCGAAGCTTTCGCGAATGACCCGCTCTCGCGAATGGCCGGTTTAATAATCGCGAGCGCAGTTCCGAGCGACACCGTATCTTTGCCAGTAGACGGCGCCAGGATTAATCCTTTTTCCCCAGTTTAATTCGATAGAGAATACGCGCGGTATGCTTCGAATCTGTTACGTCGCTGGAATACTACGTTTGTCACCATTTGCGGCTGAAACGATTTTCTTGTATGCCTCCCCCGATCGTCGCCATTTCCCGTGCTTTATCGTCGCCGGAATCTTTATGCAAAGTGTTCCGCGTTGCGTTACGCAGGAATTAAACGAGTATGTGTATTCGTTTTTGAAAATCTTAGAGACCATCTTGAATTCGCTTAATGTTTAGATACAGTGACTCCCACTAATATTCGGACACACTTAAAAACACCAGAACTTTTTCAATGTTGGACTATGCGATTTGAACTTCTTCCGGAAGCCAGAGCAATTAGTTTACTACAGGATGTGAAAAGAAATTTCTTCAAAAATTGCATTCGGTCGGAATTGTAGAGAAAATACTAAAACTGGCAACTTACAACTTTTTTATGCGGGCCTATATTGAAATTTTACAAAAATTCGTTTTGTAGATCTGTGTCAATTATACGTACTGTGAAAGTTTCATAGAAATCGGTTGATTTGGGAAAAAACGATAGGCATTGAAAGATTTAAGAATCCTTAGAATTACTGCATCGTGAAAAACTGCAATTTTTACCATCCTTAAACGTTCGTAGCTCATTACAACCTCGACCGATTTTGATGAAATTTTCAGAATATGTTTAATTGATACAGATCTACAACACGTGTTTTGTAAATTATCCATATAAGTCATAAGAATAATGTAATATAATATATATAATAATATAATATAACATAAAAAAGTTGAAAAATACAACTTTTAATTCCGACAGCTTGCAGTTTTCTTCCAAAATTTTTGTCACGTTGTATAGCAAACTAATTGTTCTAACTTCTCCACAAATTTCAGGTCATATATTCCCATATTAAAAAAGTTATGGTGTTTTTAAGAGTGTCCGAATAGTAGTGGGAGTCACTGGATATTCTTATTTGCTTCTGCCGATCGTGTCCATTTTCTTTGTGATTTATCGGCGCCAGAATTTTTGCGAAATCCTGGAAAATATTTTGGTTCGATTTGACTTACATGTCGAACAAATTAGTAAGTACCATTTTTGTTTCACAATACAAATTTGAATAAGCGTATATTCTTGTTATTTTTGTAAAGCGATGTAAAACAGGTAAACGGTAAACGACGCACGGATTTCCCGCCTACCCTCTTGATTCCATCGCGCGCTAGAAATATCTGAAACAGTAGAATTACCATAAGGTCTCGCGCGTCTACCCGATTGTATTGAAATATCTTCTGAAACTACCGTATTTCCGAAAGCGACGTCTCGATCGCCCGTGAAACTTCGCCGCCCACGTTCGCCGAATACGAAATCAACGGGAATCTAGTCGACTCGATAGAATAGGTAGGAAAAGACAGAACACGGGGGGGAGAGGGAAGAAGAAAAAGCGAGCAGACGCAAATTTTCTCCTAACATCGTGGAATTTTTCTCCCTCTCCATCTCCCCCCCCCCGGAAAAGGACAATCGGTTCTCTCGCATCGGTGCTCGTTTCAGGCTTCGCTTAACGGGGAGAAAGGCCGACAAACACTGACATAAAGTGCGCGTTTACCCCCGCTCGGTATGCAAATTGACCGTTCGAAGCTCTACATGAAAAATGAAACGATTTACGAAACGTTCTCTCACGCAGATGCTTGTCGCCGGAACGAGGACCGCCATCGGGTTCCCTGGCGAAACGTTTCTATGGTAGAATACCCTTTCCGAGAGATCATGCTGAACCTGTTCTACACGCATGCTTCAAGAGTTAACGTTGAACATGTCTCTGATTTTTCCCCTGGGAATGATTGAAATTATAAGATTGTGTTCACGAGATATTTTCGACTTGAAATAGCAGCGTGTATGAAGTTTTAATTGCGCGGTTTCGTATCGCAAATGCAGTCGCCCGAGAAAGGGAAATCCTGCAGAATCACGCCAAAGAGCATTAATTTGATCGAGTCGATCGATTCAGTGCTCGATGCAACGTCAAAGAAGAAATTTCATTTTCGTTCCAACGAGATCTGTCCGCTGAAAAGAGAATAGATAATAAAGCATCGCAGTAACAAGTGAGAGATCGCGAACCCATTAAACAAGATTACTCTGATCCTGTTCCCAGGATGAATAACTAAAGCGTGACAAAGTGAAGAGGGTGTATCTCCGAGGAAACAAGAAGGGAAAGCGGAAGATCTTTAATAAATCCCTCGACGAAAAGAATTCCTTGGCTTCCGTGTACACGATGGCAGAAAAAAAAGGAAAGAGAAAAGAGAAAGAGAGAGACAAAGTGTCGGCTTTGCTATGAAAATTTAATTATCGCTTCGTTCTTTGCGCGACGTGCTTACGCGGAACCGGCAACGGGACGACATAACGATAGGTTTACGGTTAACATGTTGTAGAACCATCGATGGCCGACATTGACCTCGCCGGTACAATGGCCGTGTTATCCGAGTTTAATAACGATCGCAGCCTGGCGAACAATAATCCGTAGCCTCGGCGGAAAAAATTAACGTCACGCCGCCAGAAGCTCGACAATAATTGCGTCACCCGCACCCTATGGGAGCTTCGATTGAACCGAGCCGGGGCTCGACAAAGCAATCCTGCTCTATCAAGCCCCAACAATAACTTCGCTCCCGACCATAATTCGCGCCATCGAAGCTGGACAGTAATTACGCGCTGCAAAACTTTACAAACAATTACACCGCGCCGCGCATCGAGCTGCGAGCGCCAGTTTAAGCTTCTTCCGGCAAACGTTCTTCAAAGTTTCCAGCCCAATTTTAATTGGCCTGTAATTTACATTGTAGTTTCAATCCTACCCTAATAGAAAATTTATTTCTAATGTTTGTTCTTCAAAGTTTCTGCTAATTTTAATTGGCCTGTAATTTACATTGTAGTTTCAATCCGACCCTAATAGAAAATTTATTTCTAATGTTTGTTCTTCAAAGTTTCTGCCAATTTTAATTGGCCTGTAATTTACATTGTAATTTAAATGTTACCCTAATGAAAAATTTACTAGCCTAATAGAAACGCTTCTGGCAAATAGTGGACGCTAGCACGGTTACAAAATCGTTTCCCGGGATTGTTGCGAGCGCATTCGGAAAATCGCCCGTTTTGCAATGTTTATTCCCTCGAACGGAAAACGTCGCTGCGCGATCCTGTTTGCCTAGCGTAATCTTGACAATGTTCCCGGGTTCCATCGGTGATAACGTCGCGCTCATAAAAAATGCACGGAGTCGACTGGAAAATACAAGAAAGGGAAACTGAAATACCCATAAGGTTCCGTGACAAACACGGTATTTCTACAGTCGGTGTATGGATGCATGCGATTCCGTGCGCCATGTGATTCGTTTACTTCACCGGCGATTCTTGCTTTGTGCGATGATTTTTCTTTCACGCGGCAATGGGGAACAGTGAGCCTCGCTGGAATATGTAATAATGACGCGCCGGATGTCCGATACCCCATGAACATTCGATTTAAACATGTAGTCCACTTCATAGAATCCCCGTTAATGGATCTTCCCTTTTAAAAGCTTCTCAAATTCTCGGCTCTGCGAACGTTTACGATTATTTCGAATCCGGAATATAGCATTATTTTATGGTACACAGAAGCCTAGCAAAGAACAACAGCTCCGGTAATGAAAAATTGGTCACCTGAAGTATTTCCGGCAAAAATTAGAAAACCGGGAAACGCGGTCGGAGCGGACGAACGAATTTTTCATAAACGAAACAAGCAAAAGCGCCGCGCCGCGCCGCGCCGTTTTACGAGCGCAGCAGCCGTTCTCCCGTGCACTTGGTAACTCAGACACGACGTCTGCGTGTCACGGAATAACAATAAAATATAAAGTTCCGTCGATTCGGAATTTATGGAATTCACATACGTATGGACGCGGGAGGCGCTTCTTCGAATGTACAGGCCATAACGGTCCCCTGCGACCCTCGTTTTCCTGTGGACCCGCATGCATTACCCGGGAAATAAGCCTTCGTTCGCTTGGTACACAAATAAAATTTTCGGCGAGCGCGGGTGTGCAAGCACCGATATGTACATATGTATTATATGTATTTACAAGGCGACGTAACGCGCGGCGGACAAGACCGCGTCGTTCCTCCAGGGATAATCGACAGAGCCATAACAGGGTTTATTCGCCAGCTGACGCGAAATTGAGGGGAAGCACTTTGCCGAAGCACGACGTAAAGCGGACCCGCTTCGTTTTACGATATTTATTGGCCACTTCGAGAAGATTTCGGTTTAAACCTCGAAAATGCCCGGCTACGTTACTCTCCTCTTGTTTTTCATTTTCTAGTTTTTAACTGTGCCAATCTTCCTCTGTCTTGCGACTCGCAACGTTATTGTTTTCACAGAACTCTATTCTCGATTCAGTTATTAATCCGTACCTCGAAACCACATACTCTCCTCTTGTTTTTTATTTTCTAGTTTTTAACTGTACCAATCTTTTGATATCCAAAATTTGATAAACTCCTACTTCACAGAATCCAAGAAAGTGCTTCTTTTTTGGATCCCTTCGCATATTGGAATCACACATACATAATGAAAAGGTTGACATACTAGCTAAAGAAGCATCCTTGTTGGATATTTCTCCTAATATCCTGACTCCCTACTCTGATTTTTCCCATAGTTTTAGGAAACAAGCTAGGAAGCTAACAAAAAATTATATTCTTGCAGAAGCAGGGTTCAAGGGTATAAAATTTTTCAGATACTTTTATCATTCTGGGCCTAAACCTTGGTTTGCTCACCTCAGGCTCCCTAGAGAATTCATTTGCTGGGTTAATAGACTTCGATCTGGACACTATCAACTGAGGGTTTCTCTTTTTAAGATCAAACTTGCTGATGACACAAGTTGCCCATGTGGTTGTCTGGTACAGGATCATAATCATGTGTTATGGCAATGCCCGATCTATGATAATAATAGAGATGCTCTGATTCGCAAACTTTGCAACAAGGGCTTCTTTCCACCCTATACAATAGATTCCTTTTCGTGCGAACCCTCTCTTTGTCCTCTATTTTATATTCATTCATTTCTTAAGTCTCACTGTTTATATCTTTAGTTTTAGTGATGTATTCGAAAATGTTCATTGTATTGTCTCAATCTAGTTTATAAGTTGTCTATGTAATGTTAGCATATGTATGCTGCTAACAATCCCATGTGGGGTTTTATAGCTTAATAAAAAAAACAAAAAAAAAACTGTACCAATCTTCCTCTGTCTTGCGACTCGCAACGTTATTGTTTTCACAAAATTCTATTCTCGATTCAGTTATTAATCTCTACCTCGAAACCACATACTCTCCTCTTGTTTTTCATTTTCTATTTTCTAACTGTGTCCCAATCTTCCTCAGTCTTGCGACTCGCAACGTTATTGTTTTCATAGAATTCTATTCTCGATTCAGTTATTACCTCGAAACCACATAACTAAGGGGTAGACTCGTTTCCAGGATTATAAGGGTGATTGCGGGATGCCCGTTCTCATTTCTCAATAATGTATGCGATCAGCCTTTTCGGTAGTCAAAAGTCCTATTATTACGCTAGATAAAAGATCGATCTAAGCCGCGACCGTTCGCAAAACTCCTATTTTTTTGTTTACGAGACGTAATTTGCATGATTTGGAAGCATAAGCAAATTACGCCTCGTAAACGAAAAATAGGACTTTCGAGAGCGATCGCGGCTTAGGCCGATCTTTTATCTAGCGTTTTTGTCTACTGAAAAACCCCATCTTTGTATTATCGAGAAATGAGAACGCGCACCCTGAAAAAAAACGAGTCTACCCCCCTTAACACAGTGTTTTGTATTCGACGCGAGCGGTCGATTCGCTGTTGCGAGACCGAGCGTCCAATTAACACTGCTTACGTTCCTCCGCTCGCGAAATAAAAAAGGGAAGAGGGAACGCAACTTGTCCCAATTTTCAAACTCCTCGAACACGTCGCGCGTATAATTAAAAAGAGAAAGTGAAAGAGCGGCTCTCGAGTGCTCGACAAACTATTCATTCTCGCTTTTGGAAAATTTTGCCGTCGCGGAACCTACGGAAAATTGATCCTCGCCGCGATGTATCCTTCGAATGCATTCTCGAGGAGCTGGAGAGGGTCCTTCGAATCCCTTATGCAGTCGTTCCTTTCGGGAATATGGAGAACCGAGCAACTAGAGAAGAAAACTTCCCCACGATCACGGGAAGTCTTCGTAGTAGAGAATTCATCCGATTCCGGCGGAATCGAAAAAATGCTGATCTCCTGCATTTGGAATTCCACATCCAAAACGTGCTTGAAAATCACCGAAAACTGCACAATTTTAATTCGACATTTCATATGGGACGATTCAATCTACACGGATTAAAATAACGTCGGTCAAGGATGACAATTCAATTGCGAGTCCGCATTGTCTGACGTTTAACAGGTAGGGAAGTTTTTATTTTGCAGGAAGATCCGCTGTCTACAGGGTCTGTCCAGAAAGTAATTCGACCACATTTTTTTTTTTAAACTCTATTGAACAAACCTTTAAAATTCTTCAAAGTAGGACCCTTGGGCGTCGACACATTTTTTCCAGCGAGATTTCCTCGTCGCAGCCTCGTCGAGCACTTCCAACCAAAACTTTTCCGTAGATTACGGGGAAAACAGTAAACGGTATTTCTTAGTTGGACCACAACACTTCCTCAACCCCCATACAGTCCTGACTTGTCTCCTGTCGACTTCTTCTTGATTCCAAAAATTAAAAATGTGCTAAAAGGATGCCATTTTGAAAGCGTGGAACGCGTCAAAGAGGCTGTGACGAGGGTACTACGAGAGGTTCCAAAAACCGCCTTCCAGGGAGCTTACAAAGCATGGAAATCGCGCTGGAAGAAATGTGTCGACGCCCAAGGATCCTACTTTGAAGAAATTTAAAGGTTTGTACCCATATGGTTAATAGATTTTTTTTTTTAATGTGGTTGCATTACTTTCCGGACAGACCCTGTATACGTAGATACATAATATTTAACAGATCGGACACTGGTGCACCCTTATATTGCATCGGCTGGCGACTCTCTGTCGCGGTGCATGTCAGCGCAGTGGCCCGATTGACGGGTAAGAGGCAATAAAAACAATTACCGTCGTTGAAGTATCGGTCGGCTAGTTGCCGCCAGCGAAAACACAGTTTCGAGTGCAAATAGTTAAACCCGATAGCCTCTAAACGGCAGGTCAGCAGAAACTATACTGGTCGCTAAATGTTTTGACTGACTCCGAACACTTCGCCGGATTGCGCGAGCGATGTTTCCACCAACGTTGCTCCTCCCTTCGGCTATCTTTACGAATGAGCAGATAAGTTTCCTGAAACGAGTGTCCCGGTTATTGGAGAGTGATGTCCTTCTTGCCAAAATGCCAATAAAACTCATCCGTCTTCCTTTTTCTTTTTACTTTCGCGTGTTCCTGTCATCCTCCGGAGGGACATTCATTCTGTTAATGTGACTTTAGTTGCTTTTGTCGAAGTAAATGTGCCGGAGCAGAGCAAGAAGATAAAAGATACGATAGCGAAGTAGTTGGATGACGTGGCCGCGGTTATCTTGCCGATTTAATTACCGAGCATTTCGTTTAAAGGTTCATAAATATTCGCTATGGCCTCTGGTGCGTTCGCTGTTCATTTGCATTTGTTTGTTGGTGTCTGTGTTAATGTAACAATAATTATGGAGTTGGAGGGAGGTAACCGAGCGAGGGAAAAAGATCGTAGCCAGACTGAAATGGTAAAACCAGCACAAAGACTGCGAGAAATCCAAAGATCAGCTGAAACTGTTTTAAAGAGTGCTCGACCTGTAACCAACGGATCTGCGAAACGCGGACAGCGTGTGTCTGCGACCGCAAACATAAATAAAATGCGAGATCCGCCGCTGCGCCGCTGTCGCAGCGATGCAAGCATAAATAAACTTGCAAAATACAGTATCTTTTAAAGAACACAGAGGACGGCTGGCTGAAGGTTTGAAAAAACATGTGGTATTATTAGATAAGTACTTGTGCAATTTCAATTACCGTCTGCACGATTTTACATCGACGATAAAGTTCACTAATCTCTCGATATATATATACACATTTTTACTTCGTTCCTACTATACAGGTTATAGCAATTGCCAGGATTCCAATCCCTAAGACGTAAGAAGTGAATAAAACCGGGTTTATCCAGTTTAAACTCGCCTTATCGGATCCGAATCATTTTATCTACCTACCGCTAATTAGTCCTGGGCCAGTGGCAGTGTTTGGATTATAGAATCTACTAAACCGTACTAGGGCTGTAACTTTTCCGAAGCTTCGAAGACTTCGAAGCTTCGAAGGATTCGAAGGAACGAAGGGAACTTCGAAGTTTCGAAGTTCCGAAGCTTCGAAGTTTCGAAGTTTCGAAGTTTCAAAGTCTTCGAAACGTATGAAGTTGTAACTTATGAGTTCCATACCATGTCACGAGTTTTGATAAATAAAAATATTAAGTTTCAGTCATCGGTGACTGACACTGAACTTTCCGTTTTGATTTTTCGTAATTAAATTAAATTTAAAAGAGTGCATTCTATTAATAAATTTCGAATGTACTTAAAAACGAATGTACTTAAAAAATAATACTTTGCAAACAAAATTTTAATGAGTTTTATTAAATTCGGTGAAATCGGATATCGCGGACTAAATGAAAAGAAAGACAAGACAGGCTTGGCGCTTGACAAAACTCACGTATTCAGTAGGACTGTAACTTTCCTTCGAAGGTCGAAGATTTCGAAGCTTCGAAGCTTCGAAACTTCGAAACTTCGGAACTTCGAAGTTTCTGAAATCGAAGCTTCGAAATCTTCGACCTTCGAAGGAAAGTTACTGCCCTAAACCGTACTCGTTTACCATTTCAATGCTATTTCTGACGAGAGTTACACAAATTTCGCGGCACCTGTACTCGAAGATAAAGATACCAGTCAGAATTAACTTTGTTCCGCGATCGGTTGCTTCTCGAGCAACCCTGATCTCCAGCCTGGGCCACTATTACTAAGCCGAATAAGAGATTCTCAATTTTCGTGGGATCCGAAGATACGTATCTCAAGATGATCACCACCGTTAGTGTTGGTAATTACTATGTTTAATTTATTCAATTGACTCGAAAGAATAAATCAAATTTTCTCGAAAAGGCAAGCAACGGCGTAGCGGCAGGGGTTGCGTCGCGAATCGACAGGGTGAAATAAAGAGAAGGAAGAGGAAAAAAGGAAAAACGAAGTGATGGAAGTTTAATGTAAATGAACGCGTGAGGACGGGGGTGTTCGAGGGGGGAATTAGGAGGGTGCTCGGTACTGGTCCAGCGCAAATAAGCGGGGCCGGGGTGCGCGCATGCTAATGGGGATGCGTTCATTCCTTTGTACGGCGTATAAACGAGCGTTCTCACTCGGTGCGCTATCTGCGAGCAGACCGAACTGAATGGGATCGCCGACGAGGGAGGTATTGATGCGAAATGAGAGGACGGGGCCGGGGCTTGTTCTCCTTTTCCTCGGGCTGGTCTTCTTCGCCCCCGTCCTTCTTCCCCCTCCCCCCGGCCGACCGTCTTCACCGTTCTACAAAAGGAGCAATATAAATGCGGGCACAAAAGCCGGCCGAGAAACGGCGTGGATTGTATTAGATGCCGTCGTAATGCTCGAAATTGCACCAACGCGACCAAAGGGTTGCCGGGGCTACCAAGCCGACGCTCTGGAGCAGTCGACCGTGAACACGGGTCAACTCTGACCCGTATCGCTTTGTCTCCGCGTTCGCATACCCCTGGGTCTCCCTACGAAAATGCAGCATCTTTTATTGCGGCTGTGGAAAACGGTAAATAAATATTTCTGCGGCCAATTCTATTGGGTCGGTTTCTTGTATCTGCTCCGAACTTTATAACTAAAAAAGCACATATACAGTAAGGAGCATAACTGATTCCACACACTTTAAATCAGAATAACTTTTATACAGTGCCGTAACGAGGGCGCACAGTGGTCGGAAATCGCCAAAACGTGCCCAAAATAGGAAAGAGTACTCCAATTTAGTTCGAAATTGATACTCATAGGTTTTTAGCGCACAATTTAGCTCACAATCGTAACTATTTCCCTAGTTTTTTGAAATCTTTGAATGAAATTTTTATACATCCCGTATAATAGATTATCCATAATTATTTGCACGTTATACAATACATAAGTATGATTTATTTAATTTCTCTGTAAGGGGCTGGAAGAATTAGTTTAGTAAATGACGTCTAATAAATAAGTTGAGAACATGCATATGGTCGGGATTGTGAAGAACAATACTAAAAATTGATTTTTACAACTGGTTTTGTCAACTGGTACAAATTATGTACGCTCTGAAAATTTCATTGAAATTGTTTAATTGGTTCACGAATTGTAAACGATCAAAAATAGTAAAACTTACCACTTTATGGTACACTACAAATTAGCACATTTGATCGTTTATAATTTGCAAACCAATTAACCAATTTCAATGAAATTTTCAGAGCGTATATAATTTATACCAGTTGACCAGACACATCTTTCGAATTTTCGTTATTGGGCCAGCTAAAAATGTTGTAAAAATCAATTTCTACTATTGTTTTCCACGATTCCGTCCAACTGCATTTGTTCAGCGTATTTTTTATCATTCATAGAAAAGTTGTTCTGATTTAACGTGTGTGGAATCAGTTATGCTCCTTAATAATAAATAGAGAAACCAACGGGAATGGTTGTTTGGGCTGGGGACTCCGGTCTCGCCGCCAACAATGAGAAATTAGAAAGTTTAATAATGGACACTGCGGACGCTTACAAATCCGTTAATACGACACGGGCGCATAAATGAATAGTAACCAGATGTTACATCGCGCACGTGCAACTGCCGCAATTTTTCACGTGTCTGCCGAGCGTTTCCATTTTCCGCGCCGTATTTATTTTTCGATTGTTGTCGGTAGCGGGACAATAATTATTCATCGGCGTGGCTACACACGGCGGACACTACGACGTTACATTTTCCGAGATGCTCTCGTTGGTATTTTTTTGCTCCTTTGATCGGGAAAGAGAGATAAAAAAAGTACGACGACGGTATCGTTGCGCACGCATTAAGGGACGAATTAATTCGCGTAGCCGAGGAAATTCGATGAAAATGTTTGAACGATAAATTTCGAATTCCCCGTGCGAAACCGCGAAACGGAACATGATTCATCGGAACCGTTTTTAATTAAGATACAATAAATTACCGGGCGGAAGCGTGGTATTTTTTGATTCCGCGACGATTGATCGAATCGTCGGTGGAAATTTAATAAATGTTTTCGGTGCGTGTTTGCCGGGGAAAAACTGATATATTGACTCTGGTAATTTCGAATAATGATATTTGATGCTACTCGGTTCTCTAAATACTTGTCCACTCAATCCGTGATTAATATACAGCGGATTTTAGCGGTAACCAAATATTGCTTGAACGAATTGCAAGCCATTTCAGAATAATTATAAACGGATATTTCAAAATTCTTTAAAATATCTGATTTTTTTTCACCGGAATTTTCTGATGAAATTTTCCTAGCCGTAATCTCCGACAAAATGTGATACCGAATTTACGTTCTCAGCCCAAAGATTCTTAGCAACGGTAAAAACCACGGATTTTCAATGGGTCTCGAAACAGTATTATTTTCTTCTCTGCCAACGAATAGAACGATGTCAAACATGGCGAGGTTCCGGAGGATTCATTTCAAGGATCTCGTGATTCGAATTTATTCGTTTGTCGGAAATTTAACAAATCCGGTGGTCGCTTTACAAAAACGCAGCCGGAACGATCGCTAAATCATACAAAGTAGCTTTGACGAGGGGCTGGTGCACCGTGGCGCGACAGAAATCCGTTTAAATCGCTGGCTTCGCCGATTAAGGGGCACTTTTAATCTGAAATTCGAATCAGCACCTGTACACCTGAAATCACACACGATTCCCTGTCGGTCGTGCCTTGTAAAAACCAGCCCTTCCCCTCATCCCCTTCTGTTCCCCGTTCCCCACTCCTCCGACGTATGTTTATGTATACGAAACGGTTAATTCATTTGCATAGGTAACAGCGGAGGTTACACGGAACGCGTTCCCTTTCGGAATTACCGGGAGGCACGCACGTGCAAACGCCATATGTTCGGCGTAAAAAAGAAAAATTAAACGTTACCCGCCATTTAATAAAAGCCCGGCGAAGGATTTAATTATTCCTCGGCTATACGAGCAACAATGAAACGAGCGAACGTGCCCGTTCATGCATTTCGTGGCTCGCGCGAGAACCGAGAGAGCCCATCGAATCGTGTACCCCGATATTGCAATATTATTGTCCGTAACAAATGAAACCTCCAATATTGATAACGCTCTATTTTTCTTAACGCTCCGTATCGGAGTCGATTCTATTTCAACTGGCGCCTCGGCGGAATTGCAAAACTGATTTTTCCACTGGAATGTCACATAGATTTCATCGAACTAGTAACATATAAAACTCTCGTTGACAAGTGTTCACGATTGGGACAATAACGAATTGCAATAGATAATTTCGCGTGCACGAATTAACGTTCACTTACACGAGTTCGCGTTCACTTTGACGATGGACTCGAAATAAACGTTACTTTGAGAACACGTGATGTTTACTACGTTTCTTTATTAGAAAACCTTTAGCTGTTATCATTTGTTTCTCGTTTGAGAGCCGTCACTTTGTAATTACAATTAGAGCGATTCTATTAGAACAGAGATGTAAATAGGATTAGATCTTCGCGTGACCGACTGAATAGAATCGCGATCGTTCGTGTTTGAATAAGTAGTTACAAAAGGAAACTATTGCGAAAGAAGTACTTTTGCCGAGAGAGCGAAACAGAACATATTAGGTCTACAACTTAAAAACCGGACTTTGACACTAGATGTCAAAACTTGTGTATGCGCTGTAGCAAATCATTCACATACACGTCATTCTGAAGCTCTATTCATAACCTGCGAAATCAGTCAACAGTGTTCGATTTGCTTGTGCGCATCATATTTTTTTCAATCGTGGATAATTTTGAAAATTGGCGAACGAAACAGCATTTGTGGGAAGTTTTGCCGAGTCACTTTTCTGCAAAGAAAACTGCAGCCGAAAGTCATCGTTTGCACGTGGAATTGTATGGCGAACATGCTCTTGCGAAAACACAGTGTTTCGAGTGGTTTCAACGCTTTAAAAGTAGTGATTTTGACATCAAAGACAAACAGCGGCCTGGACAGTCGAAAAAGTTTGAAGATGAAGAATTGGAAGCGTCACTGAAGATCAGAAGGGAGTTGTGCATTATGAGCTTCTAAAACAGGGTGAAACCATTACTGGGGAGCTGTACCGAAAACAACTGATTCGTTTAAAGAGAGCATTGAAGGAAAAACGTTCAGAATGGGAGACCAGACACGAGACATTGATTTTCCAACAAGACATTGCTCGGCCACATGTTGCTCAACCAGTTAAAAACTATTTGGAAAATAGCGGATGGGAAGTTCTGCCCCACCCGCCACATAGTTCAGACTTGGCGCCTTCTGACTACCATTTGTTTCGGTCGATGCAGAATGCACTTTCCGGAATACGCTTCACTTCAGTCCAAGGCATCAAAAATTGGCTCGATTCGTTCTTTGATTCAAAAGATGACCGGTTTTTTTTGGGATGGCATCCACAAATTGCCAGAAAGATGGGGAAATGTTGTAACTTCCGATGGACAATACTTTGAATAACGGAATTGTACAAGCTTTTCTTTAAAAAACGCTCAAATTTCCTTAAAAAAATTCAGTTTTTAAGTTATAGACCCAATAAGAAACGGCTTCCTTCTGGAACGACTCGATCCTTCGCGAAGGATCTGGATATTCTGTGAGCCAATAATTCGATCGATCAACCGGATGCTCTTTCCTCGGGCATTACGATTGCCCGTCGAACGTAAAGCGACGCAACACTCGCTAATGATATGCGCGTGTCGACAAGTGTCTTACGTCACTTGACGCGCGCATCTGGAATAACAAGCATTTTTCGAAAAATTTTCGAATTTTCCAGGAAGAGAATGGGTATATCGTCGATTTCCGAGGCGAATCTAATATCCCGCAATAATTATGCAAATGACCAGACGAAACGTGCCGTTTCGTTTCAGCGAACATCGCCGACCAATAAACGGTAGGTGCATTAATTGCGATCGTTACGTGGCTATGCACGGGAAACTGGCGAAACTAGCTTCTCGGAGCGAAAGAAACTCGGTATCGAATTCATATCGGCCCAGGAAAAATGAATACTCACATTATCTTAATGGGGAGGACACAGAAAGAATCATAAACGATGCTCAGACGTACTAGACGTAGGATTTGTATGAAAAATAAAAACGATCGACATCGCAACGAAGAAGAAGAAGAAATCGCAGAACTGGGAAGTTGATCTGAACTAATTAGATTGTTCGTTAGCTGTACGTCGTGTCCCCCGACAAGAAAAGCTACCATTTCAGGCGACGCGACTTATCCGAGCAGACGATCGCGCGCGATGGCCAAGAAGAGGGAAGCAGAAGAAGAAGAAGAGGAAGAGGGAAGTGGAAAAATAAAAAAGTGGCTCGAATATGGAGATTCGAGGTATTTGTTTCCCCGTCTGCGGCCGAGGGAACAATCGAATGGTTCACACGGGCCTGGGTGCGAGACCCGAGCCGTGAATGCGTGTGAGAAGAATCGCAATTAAAGGCGTTGAAACGCGGTTAGCCGGGGCTAGGATCTCGAAACCGCGACGCCGAGAAAGGAAACGACCAACCACGCATCCGGTCGGCCGTCAATGGCCGAGGGCCTGAGCTCATAATGCCCTCGGATGATTCGCGAAAGGGCAGACACCGTCAACCGCCACGATTTATTTGCATAGTTGGCCGTAATTAAGCGCGAACACGAACCTCGCGTGGGCCACCAATCCTTATCGTCCTTTCGTTCAACCATCTTGCTGCTTTTCTAAGGGAATTTTTTCGCGGGCATTCTGCGCGTTTAGTGTCTTGTTTCACAGGCTTGCGGAGAGATCCGATGATACGCGAGCCTTTATTTTGCCATTCGAGAATATCAAGGTGCGAGGGAGGCTGACGTTTTCTTGCTAATTTGCTTTGATTGTTGTTAGGCCGCGCATTTTATTCATTTCATGCATTCGTTAGTTGCTAGACTGAGGAGCTCCATTCGAAAGAAAAATGTGAGCAGTTATAAGGCATTGGAATGAATTAATTTGTTTCTTCCTGTAACAATTTTAACAATTCACTCGAATCGAGGAGTCCTCTCTGTCAGTGCTGATAGGAACGCGTCACATGAACGGGCGCGGCGAAAGGGAAAGGTAGAGTGGGGGACGTCGTTTTTTTTTCAATTATTTATTTAAGGTCGCATCAACATCAAGGTCATTAGCGACCACAAGACTTATAACATGTGAATTACAAATTTAGATTCTTATAAGGTGAAGTGCCCTATGCCTGGACAGCATGTTTTACTATTTTTCATTTCACCACTTTAAATGAACAGAAATAATTTTTTCAGAGTTTTAACATACAGTTCAGAGTTTGTGAAGTAATGTAAAATAAAAGAATTATTGTTTAGGTTAATATCTTAATTGTATTCACTTGAATTACTAGTACATTCAGTGTTCGTTGTGCCTACGGTGTAGTTTTTGGCCAAATGGCCCGACTGTTTACAGTTGAAACACATGACGGCGTCAGAAGATAAATATGTATATCCGGAAGGTTGTGTCGTCGAAAACTAACTGTAGTGGCTCAGGTAGTTTGTTTACGTCGTCAGGGTGGATGAATATTTGACACCGAAAGCTCATCATATGAGCGAAGTCGGCTTCAGAAAGGCCTGCGCGTAGGAAAGTCATTTTTGAATTCAATCTAATGTTCATCTTTGAGAGGTAACCCTCCAGGACGTTGTGTGGAATAATGGGGCAGACATTTGATAATATGATCCTCTTGAATTTGGAGATTAGTGGGCGGATTTGTAATGTCTTATTGTCGATGAGAATGACTTGGTTTGATGACGTGAGTTTGTTGGCTATTGCTGTATTGGCCAGATACATGCAGATTCTGTTCAGTGATATTTCGGGACAAGTCTTGATCTGGCGACTGTGAGTTCGAATATTCCCGCGTTGCTTTGAGTACATTTGAAATATCGAACCCGACAAACGGGCCGCGCGTACTTCTCTTTTCAGTTCGCAGCCGTCGAGTCCCGACCCTTAAAGAACTCGTGATTCTTGCCGTCGTATTTTATTTTAATGCACACGCTGAGCTCCTGGCCGGCTACGCGAGCACGCCGAGATCGATCCGGAATTTACCGGGCATTCTCAGCTGGGACGACTTATTTGTTTCTCGAAGCGACTGAATTCACGCGGACGATCGAAATTATTATCGTAGTATTTTTTTTTTAAATATTGAGAATCTCTCGTGAACGGGAAATTTAGCGTTCAAATAGTGTTCGGTCCGCTGTATGTGTTGTATGTACATATTCCCGTGTATTCTCCGTCGTAAAAATTCGCTCATGCGAGCCGCAACGGCGGTATAATTTGTAAAGGAGCCAGTAAACCACGCGAACGACATTCTCGATTCATGTAGCACGGGCCAGAATGATACTAACAATAAAGAGACGTATGCAGTTCCACGCATGCGAGAACAGTTTCGAAGTTGAAACTCGAACCAGAAGGAAATTTCAACGGGACCAGTCGCTCGAACTTGAAACGGTACAATGCTCGGTAAACTTCGAATGGCGGCGGGAATGAACGAACGGGACCCCCGGAAAAATAGCGGAAGTGGTGGACAAAAGTACGTTTAAATCACTCGAAACTTTCTTTCAGTCTATATCCAACGGGCCGCGAAAAGGGAAGTCACATACAAGAAAGGACGGATATTTTTTAGTGGAATTTCGACCTCCGCTAGATTTCCTTCGGGCGAGGAATTTGAAAAGGACCCGTTGTTGCAGACGAGATTCTTCCTATGAACGTTTGAAACGTTCCCACCGTGTCCGCGGAAACCAAAAATACGGGACGCGAAAAAATGATAGACAACAGATAGAACGTGAAATCATGTCACGTGTCTGGGTCGCGCGTTTCAAAAGACGTTTCAGCTGCTAATTCGCGGAAACCAATTAAAAACTTGTCTTTCCCTTTCAAGATTACTAAACGGCAAGGTTTGGCTCGTTGAATGTGTTATTTCGAAAAATCTGCGACTCCGGAGCAGCTGAATCGTCCGTGAAATTTCATTACGCGTAATCGCCGTTTTCTTCTTGTTAAGACGGGGCTAAATTGCTACTTTTACCGCAGTTCTTTTCGGCATCGACGACTTAATGATTCCGCCGACAGATGTTTCATTCTCTGCGGTTCTTTAGAAAAGACACGGCCCTTTTTCCGCCGGCGAGAGCCGCGCTGAAAGGTTTCGAGCCGCGGCCGCCGCTTCTTTTAAACGTGTTTCCGCTCGTTCTGAATTGGCCAGCCACTGTCGTCAACTTCAGACGATATTCCATGAAAATTTAGTGGACACATTTAAACGGGTCCACCCGATTCTTCGCGACAAATTTCCGCCGTTGCTCGGCGAGAGAGAGACCGCCGCGCAATACTCGCCCCCGGTATTTAAATTAAAACGGACCTGAATGGAGGGATTCAAAAAGACCAAGATCATTTCGTGAAAAGCTCCTTGAAATTAAAATTTTCAACAAGTCCCGTTTATGAAAGTGAAATACGGGCGACTGTGCGATTCACGGCGAGCACCAACGACCGGCGCGACGCGACGCATTCCCTTCGAAGAAAGTATCGATCGACCTCCCGAGAATTATTGAAAATATCTGGGCTGTGCACATTGTTCTCGCAATTATTGAAACATAAACGGAATATTACGAGGTTTTATAAATACCGTGTAGTTATTAAAACAGTTATATGCTCGCGTAAATTTCCATTTTTCCGATAGCTCGCGAACACTTGTGAAACAGGTTAACCTGTAGTTATTAAAACAATTATATGCTCACCTATTAAATGTCCCGCAGATGTCCAATGATAATTGCGAGTAATGTATCGGATACATTTTTAACGGGGTTTTTAAATGAAATTTCATGGTTGGAAATTTGAAAGCGCGGTGCTGTAAAGGCAATTAGAGCGCGCGGCCAATTTAGCAGCGCTGTTTCAAAATAAAATAAGTAATCGCTTGTATTATTTCGTTCGTATGTATTTAGTCGTTCCGTGAACGCGATATTCTGTGTATCGTTGATTAAAGAATATTTGCCACAGTTAGTTGACTTAGTTTACTTTCCTGTTGTGTTGCAATTGCAATAGTTTATCGCTGATTGTCCATGCGAGAAGCAGGAGTTACGCTATCATTTTACATACATATGAGATTTAAATACAGGATGAGTCTCTAACATGACGACTTCAAATAACTCTCAAGTTATTTGTTGAACGAATCAATTTTCCAAACAAATGCCGTGTGGTTTTACGATCTATTTTCGGTTTTCTCAATGGAATGTCCAATATTTTTTTCTCTAATTCGGATAAAGTAGCAAATTCTCCACAAAACCTATTGAAAACCCCCATCTTTGACATTGCAATCCTGGAAACGGGACTACGCCCTTATGCTTGCCCATGGGAACGCAGAATTAGAAAAAAGAGATCAATTATAAACACACCGTTTTCAGTCGCAATTTCGCAGTGACCGCCGCAATCAATTCGAGAGCTGCCAATTTGCAGTCACCACAGCCACCCATACGAATACATAAAAATTCCCCACACTGAGAAAAAAAAGTAGTTACTTCAATAACACGCGTGTTATTGTAATTTTTTTACTTCGATGAATATCAATGTGTTCTTTTCAATAGTATGAAATTTAGAAGCAAATCGTGATGTATTTGAATTGTCTATCATGAAACGATTGAAAATATTATTTGATTCAATACCGTATATCATTATTCGTAATATTTCTTTTTTTCCTTCAATCAGATATGTTGTTAAAAAAATTTGAGAAATGTATTGATTTGTACTGGAATTGGTTCGAGGCCATATCTTATTTTTTTGAAAACATTGATGGTTAAGCTATTGGCTTATATGATTGGCGGAAATGAGTTCTACTATTGAAATTCAATAGCATTAAATATGAAAATAAGTTCATATGATATTGGCACTATTCAATAGTACATCTTATTGAATCAACATATATTTTTTTTGTTTCGACAGGATTTTTTTCTCAGTGCATGGAACGGCGTCCTTCCTTGACAATACGTGTCCATTATCGCATCCCAATAACGATGCCACCCTCCGTCGTCAATGCTCCCTCCGAAAATTCGAACACAACACGGTCTTCTCTATCCAACCGATAGAAGAGCACAGTCATTGGCCAGCGCGACGGCGCGACGGCGGTCGGGTAAAACTTTCGCCATCACGTCGCGCTTTAAATACGCGGTTATGCGTCGCGAAGACAAAGGGCGGAACAAACGGGAGACGAGGCCGTCAGAGGGTGGAAAGTGGAATGGGGCGGAGCGTATGCGTCGAATTATGTGCATCGATTCACCCGAAAATGGGAAAAGTTTCGCGGCGGGCGATCGTCTGAGGCGTATCTTGTTGGCCAGCCAAGTTCGCCGGTCAGAGGTGCTGGAAAGAGGAACGTGGCCAGACAAAGGCGGAACGAGTGCACTGAATATGCGGAGAACAGAGATAGAGAAAGAGAGAGAAAAAAAAGAAACGCACGGTGGGCTGGAAATCCGTTTTTCCTGGACAAAAATTGAATTTTTTAACCTTCAATTACCCGCACAACACATACATACATTTTTGCAACATACACGTAAAGAAATGATATTTCTCAGACACAAATTTTACCGCGCTTCTCGCGTTGTAGGGCGTGGAGTATGGAGTGATTGTAGAGTGTCCGCTGTGAGACAGTATATTGATAGATGAGAGTGATTGCGTAATAGAACAGAGCACATGTTCATAAATTGAGAGAGTAGTAAAAGTGTGAATGGAGAAGTGATATGGAATAAACCTTAAATGTCGTTTCTTTGTTTACAGGTAGGATTGTGCATAGTGTACATAATTATTGTAATATAGTATTGGGTAATGAATAAAGGAATAAACTTCGTTTACAGGGAAACAATTTCTAGTTTACCTTGAAAATCCTGTGTGATAGATAACCGTCTTATATGTATACAAACATATAGCCAGTGTAAAGAGTATTCGTGCACTCTTTAAAATTGGATCAAACAGTTCGAGTTTTTTAAAAAATTGCTATTGGTTGCAACTGCGAAGAAAAAGGTCACAATCTTTAAATTTTTCATCTGTGTCAGCAATGAAAATTTATAAGATGCCTTTGGTAGATTTAAGCAAGTTATATTAAATGAATCGCACACCCGAAATTCAAAGATTTTTACATCTTACAATGACCGCAGACGCTGTTTTCTGCGTCGACCGATGTCAATGAAAATTTGTACAAAATTGAAATCGTGATCTTCACTTTTTCCTTCGCAATTGCGACCAATAAGAATGAAAAAGAAATTATTTACGGATTAGCTAGAGTAAACCAATCCTTCTCTGGGCTGAAAAAAGTCCGAGTCGTTCGTCCACATTGGACAAAATTAGTCGTCATTAAAGGACGTAGAATCCTGCTCGAATCCATTCCGATCGCGTTGGCGAACAACAGTGATATTTGAAGTGAAATAATTTTGGCGAGGAAAAACGGATTTCCAGCGCGCTATAGAGAGAGAAAGATAAAAATGAAGGGAAGAGGAGGAGGTGGTCTCTCGATGCCGGAGTTACGTTTGCCGTTACGGTCGTCTGGCGCGCCACGGCTCGGAGCTTTACTGCTCGGTTAACTATCTGTCCGTGGGACAGCTTTTGGCAGCGAACACCGCCACGTCGGATGCACCGGGAGACGCCATCAAGGCCTGTCCAGCGTTTATTATTTAAATTAAACGCTGATGCCCCGGCCCCGCCGCGATTCTTTCCAGGGTACACACTGCACCCGGCAACCTCGAGACGCGGCCAAACCCTTTTGTCAAACCAGATGCGATTCTACTCTTTCCCAGAGGGGGAAACGTCGAATTCCAAGTTGTCGCAATGCCGAAACTCCGGCAGAGTGAGAACGGTTCTGCGGCCAGTTTTATTGGAAACGTAACGATGATTAACCCTCGGCCCTTCGCCCACCTAGCTGCCCTGTTTGCGACCTTAGGGTTTACGACCTGCGGCTTCTTGCTTGTAGTAAAATACACGCTCGTTGTTTTCCTGGATTTACGTTCCAGTTTGTCACTGCAATGGATATTCTGTGTGGAAGTTATTTTTGTAATATGCATTTCTTCCAAGTTACGCGTCTTGAAACAAAATATTTGGACAATTAATTATAGATTAGAAATAATCTCTGGTTTTTATAAACTCGACAGGTGTTTTTTATCGAATTTTTCTCGTCCTGTTGAAATTTCGCAATCGTGTGTTTCGAACAGTGTTTGAGCCGGCGATAAATAAATTGCAACCGAATATATCGGGGTTTTCGTAAATAACGACGTAAATCTTTAGTGGAAAAAGCCAGAACAAATTGTTTGTTACAATTTACCGATAACGTTGCGCGTTTCTCCCGACATTGTATGAAATCTGTATATTTTATTCATATCGCACAAAGAGAACACTACCTCGTTGATCTTTCCCTGCTTTCATCCGCTTACGTGCGTAACGATACCAAACCGTGATACATATTTCCGTGCACCGTAACTGTATAGAATTGCTGTTACCTTATACCTGAGCTACTTGCCAACAATATTGCGTTTGATTGTGGCATAAAAGTTCGATCATAACTTATTGAACCTTTGAGTTCTAACCAAGTTTTTCAATAAGAGCCTTTTTTTGATTCGCATATCATTTCGTAAACCAATGCTTCTAATTGATTATAAAAAATCAGCTTGTTTGGTACAATTATAAAAAAGTTATTTGTTTTTAAAAGGTGCACGAATACTTTGTACACCCACTGTAACTCTCTTCTTCTATATTAAAAAATTTTTATTTTTATTTGTTATCATTCCTTTCGTTTCTTAACTTTCTTATTTTCATTTTTATCTTCTTTTTTTGTTTTTAGTATTTTTCAGTTTATCAATGAAACATTTGAACCTGAGTCATAAATCCCAGTTACACTCAATGTTCCATTTAATAGTACATTGAGTTTGATCAATGGTGGAATGAATGAATAAGTTGTTAAACTGTAGGTTTTCTTCTTCATCCAAATAAGTTGTAGATAATTCTTGCGATACGCTAATCCAAATTTTTCTTGATTGATGTCTTTTTTATTTGAGTACCTTTTTTATTTTAGCATATGCTTGTGTTTTTATCAGCTCTGTGTGATTGACTCGCTACTTGAAATTCTTCTGGTATTTTAAAAGTGCGACCATCCCGTGTTGTTATCGAGATTAAGCGTACGAGGTTAGTTTTCCCGTCGCACTTTTCACTTCAAATGCAAACTGTAACTTACCCATTGCTTTTGTGTGAATCTTCTACAAATGAATGTTGTTTTGTAAGAGTCTTTTACTTATTTAATTCCTCTTTTTGGGAACATTTATAAATAATTATGCTGAATTGTTTCTCTGTAAGGAGATATCCATCGGAGTGAAGCAAACAATTTCAGTATCAATATTTCGCAAACTAATTAATTTCGTGAAGCGATATCTACACGGATACGGGAGTTAATAAACTGTCGGGAATTGTGATTCGTGTAAAAGGAGCAGGGGGCGGGGGGACAGGGCCGTGCTATAAATCGAACGGGTGAAATAAAAGCGAACAAGAAGTAACACGATCGTCTGAAAGGATCCGGTAAAAAACACCGCTGAACGTCTTTATTTCCATGAAGTTGTCATTCTCCGCAAGAAGTCATTATATTTCTCATCGCGTCCTTCACTCTGAACCCCCGGCGAGAAACTTTCGCGAAGCGAGAAGAGACAGTTGGCGTTTCATAGCCGAAGAAATCTCGTTAGCTGTCGGGACTGTGCGCCAAGGTGGAAAGTGAATCGCAATTAGGAATCAGGTTGCTCGTGACAAAGGTCAGTCCGTCGCGTAGTCTTCGTCGCGATTTTTCCTTGGGCTCGAACTGGGAAACGGGTTTTCCCGCACTGGCAAGACAGCGGCGGCGACAGACGCGTCCATTGACCCTTGGAATACTAATCCAGTCTGCCTCTTTGCGAGAATCTCAAATTAATTCCAATATATACGAACATTGTCTTTATATGCGTAATTAATATTTAACGTTCAAAGTATGGTGCAGATTCGTGAACAACGCACAATTAATCTTCTCCCTTCTTCAGACTGTCTTATTCTTATTAAGAGAAATTATAGAAATAGTTGCATTTCAAAGTTTTATCACATTCAGAAAAGGCGAAACTTTTTGGTCGCCTCAGCGAAAAGTTTAACCCGTTGTCCTACGACTTATTTGACGATTTCGGTGATTAAAACTTTCCTGTAATTCTTAATTTCCTAAAGAAGGAGAAACTTTATATCTATGGAAATTAATAGCGTGCGTCTTTATTAGACTCTGTTCAGAATCTTCAACGCGAGTCTAACTCGATATTGTGAGTAACGGAGTTAACCTTAATTTGCATTGGCTAACGCGATATTAATACAATATGAGTTGTGAAAATGTATTTATGAAAATTCCCTGAAAGATTGCAATAGGTTTGGGGATATTGGAATACCGGAGTGTCCTCGACAGGTAAAAACGACCCGGCACTCGTCGGACGGGGATTAAAATCGTCCGCGTCTGTAAATACGCGAAGACATTCGCGATGAATGGGGTCCAGGAGCTCGTTCGATCGGCAGGTACTAACAAGCGACCGTTTAAACACCGCGTTTACCATTCAGCTAGCCGCTGACAATGAGACGGGCAAACGATTAATGCAAATCACGTCTCGTTTCTGGTTTCGTCGGGCGCATCGGCAGCCAGACAGACAGTAATTAAATCTTCGGCCGGAAGGCGGCTGTTTTTCTTCGGTCTAGTCCGCAGGATGTAATTTCAGGGCGGCTGACAAAAAAAAATCGAACTTTCTTCGACTGGTGAAATTCGCGTAGGACGTGAGAGGTTTACCTATTCTACCTCCAGTTCGTCCGGTGATTAAAAGCTCTGAATGAACGTTTAAAAAAAATATTGAGAAGGGAACGGGAAACACTTAAACATTGACTCGGAAACAGTTTGAGAAAATTGTGTCGCGAGGAACTCGCAGGCACAGCGGAAGCTATCGTGGTTATTCAAATGTAATTCGAGCAATTTATCAGCGGCCTTAGTATTCCGGTTTGGAGAGGCACGTCGCCGGTTTCGGGGAGCCTAAACGGCCGGCATTATTCCGAATATTTAATCCGCGTCAAGTGAAAACGCGTAATTGAAGGGGCCCCTTTACAGGGACGATTTCTCATGGAGAACCGTCGGTCTAGTGGCGTTTCGTGTTACTTTAACGAACCGGCACTAGACAGAGCAGAGGACCTTCGCAGTCGTCGTTTCTAGCAGAAGAATCTCTTTGCTCCTCTCCGAACCTCCTCTAGCCCTTATCTCTTTCCTTGTACCAGTCTGTCGTTCCCCTTTTTCTGTTAGTCGGGGAAAAAAACTTTAAACGACGCAGCCGCCGCGTTGATAGGAAAACGGCCCTTTGGTCTTCGCTAATTTTTTCCCCCCCCGGAGGTTTGCGAAAACTCTCCAAGCCATTTTTTATCGATGCTGCCCCGGCTTCAGCTCGCTTTTCCTCGGAAAAGGAACGAGAGAACGTCGGATGAGTTACCTACCCGCCGCCCGTCGCGTTTCATATTTCCTGAACACGGGCGGAAGGCCAATCTCGACTTGAAATTTGTGGAAAAGTTCCGAGGACACTGCGGACGATTCGGCTCCCTGGAAATGGCCGCACCACCTTCGGGACTTTTTCGAAAATGAAAAAGAAATTTGATTTTCCGAGCCAACAGCGCACCCGTTTTGTTCGACGGGCAAAAATGTTATCCCCTCAATAGCGTCGGTTTTGTCTTCGCTGATAGGAAGTGTCGAACGAGCGAACACCGGCTACAAATATTGCGATTTTTTTCCACGACTTTTCCGGCCCGCACGTCGCTTTTTGTTCGCAGGCGTGTATTAAACTGGATGCTATTAAAACCATTATTCGCCGGATCGCGTGGTTTTGTCGTTACAGGCTGCTTTCGCAATTTTTACCTCTCGTCCGTTCCTCGTAACAAGGTAAACAGCTATTTTTCGTGGTTTTTTTATTCAAACTGATGACCCTACTTATTCTTTTCAAGTAGGCGCCACAACTGAATCCATCTTCATATTTTCAACACTTCTTAGACATCAGTTCGCCGCAATTTTTTCACAATTTACAATTTCTGTCGTCCAAGAGATCGTTCCTCACTATTGTAGATCGGTACTCCAATAAACGCAGATCATTTTCTGGGTTATGCGTTTCACATTGAAATATAAAATGATGCTTGAAAACTGTTGATTCTAGTTCGAATGAATTTGATCTTGTGTATAATTGCAATAGAAATTCTAATAGAAGTAGTGGCATAACAGGCTGGGAAAAAGCGTTTCATTTTCCTGGGAGTCCAATTACAAGTTGCAAGTCGCTCGAGCAACATGTTGGCGAGGCAACAACATGAAAAGGATGACGCGGAGAAATTCGAGAAGGCTCGATACAGCGAAGATCCCCTGTCGTTACCGGTTAAACGAGCAGTATCGAAAACAGTTTCGACAGAATTGTCGAAGGGGATCGGGCAAGTAGAAAGGGACTGACTAGGTCAGACCGAGGAAGCAATTTTCCCGAGAATTTCCGGCCGTAATATGTGCTATAATTTTCCGGCGGAAACTTTCGAATTCTCATAAAAAATTAACCCGAGCGAAAATGATGGAACTTCTCGTCGGCTACGCTCAAGGGCTCGAATATCGATCGAGGAGAACACCCAGAAGGGGGAGGGGGCTAGCTGGTTGAAAGGTGGGGGTGACATAGGGGCGGGCCGAATTCTTGAAAAGCCTGACGACCAAACTTTTCGTTTGCCTCCGGTGGGCAGGCTCGTTTAAAGAACAAACTTTCGCGGTATTAAAAAGGGAGAAATATGCATTAACCGGCGCGGCTGCGGCTCAGCACTGGAAATATTTCACGTTTCTCTGTTCGATCGACGACCAGTTCCGCTGATATTTGACATTTCATACGGACGCGAATCCGCCGGGCAAAATTTGGCAGCCTTGGATTTCGATATTGTCTAAATACGGCGACTCTCACTAATATTCGGACGCTCTCAAAAAATCGGTATCTTTTTTAATATTGAACTGCACGATTTGAACTTTCCTGAGAAGCTAGAGCAATTCATTTACTACATAATGTGGGAAGAAATGTTTTCGAAAATTCCAGTTGCTCGGAATTGTAGAGAAAATAGGGAAAGTTGCGTTTTTTAAATTCAGAACATACTCCAGAATCCTGAAAAGAGGAGCAATAGTGATAGAAAAAATACTGAACAATCCGACGAAGTCTGCTATCATAACTGCAGCACGCCCAACAAAATTGAGTGAGAAAAATTCGCCGGAAAAAAGGTTCTCCGTGCGATGTCGCGTTAACTGAACGTTGGGCCTTAATGGGTTAATGAGGAAAATCGAGTTCGCTCCCATTACCGGTAATTAACCCGTCCAGCTCTATCAGACGCATGGTAACACTGTAAACGATCATTGGGTCACCGATGGCAGATTCGATGGCAGAAACCTGTTACATGCAGCCGATTCCGTACGATCGAGTACAATTTCATTGGCCGGCGAGAAACGGCCCGGCAATGGCCGGAAAACAATTAATCTGCATGGAAATCAAAATTTCCATTCCTTTGTCAGATATCAAGCGGGATCGGCGCGCAGTGTGACACGGGTGCGGGGGGGGGATGAGGGTGGACGAGGTGGACCGGACTGATATTTCGCCGATACCCGGGATGCACGGGTAATTTAAGATGAATTTAATCGACGTTCCGACGACGCAACGGGAGGACAAAGAATATGAAAATAGACGGGACCCGGAAGGAAGGGGACGGCAAAAAAATCAAGGGAAAAAATTCGCGTTGGTCGAAACACGGGAACCGGAATCGTTCTTTCGGCGTTCAGCCGTGCAGGGGAATCGGCGGGCGTGCACCGATTGCCTGTGAAACGCTGCTCCAATATTTTCGCCCGCGAACGAATCAATCGGCAGAGCCGAATTCCGCGCTGCTCTTCTGCGAGACGCGTGCGAATAACAGGGATTTATGCCAGTACGAATTCGATGACGGATTCGCGATCCGCTGGGGACCGGGCCTCGCCATTGCCGCGTGTATTTCACGACGTATATTGCGGATCCTCGCTGTTATCAGCGTAAATGATAATCGATGTCTCAAGAAGCGAGCAGTGGATTCACTTAACTTTAACTGTTTGCACTCGGAGTTATTTCAACTGGAAAATGAAAATTCCGACCTAGAATATTCCCTATGATTTTTAAAATGGATACGAAATTGGTATAATACCTCATGTACGGGATTGGACTCGATTACTGGTTCAATCTCGTCAAAAATTAATCTCGTGAGGATTGGTTGAATATTGTGGTTGATGATGATGTGATAGTGAAGTACAACACTTTAAGTTACATTAATAGTAATATTTTTCTCGCGGTGCTACGGTTCGATCAAATTTTTACACTTGAATAGCCTATGTTTGTAGGACGAAACACACCACCTTTGTTTTCCTCCAATAGAATAGCGCCTGGCATCTTGCAATGATTCAAACCTGAGTCGGGAACGTTATCAAGTTTCAAATCCGAATCGAAACGTTCTATGCCCTACAAACATAGCTATTCAAGTGTAAAAATTTGATCGAACCGTAGCGCCGCGAGAAAAATATTACTATTAATTAAACATTAATCGCGATCGATAAAAACCCCTCCTTTATTAACTTCAAGTTACAGTTCACTTAATAAGTAGAACTCTCCTTTAATAATCAACTATTATGTACAATGTCTTTTTGTCTTTTTGGGGTACAAGAAATGAGCGGTGGGAGACAGTGTTTAGGGAAAGGGAAAGCTACAGAAGAGAGGGAAGGCTGAAAATGGTAACAAAGAAAGAAAATGCAGGGACAAGGATGATCTGAGGGTGAGTTGAAGAAAAACCATATGTGAAGGATATGAAGGACTAGGACCTTCGCACGGAGTTATTTATGATGGAGAAAGTCCTTGTGCGTGAGAAATGGTAAAACTTGGGTTTGAGCACGGTTTAGAAGTTAAAGTGAAACGGAATTAAGCAACTAAGCGTGACAATGACTGTTGATCGGGTGTGCTAGCAATCCGGACACCTCATTCAATACCGAAAATGTTTAGTAATTGATTAGTAGACAGCGGATCTTTATACAAAACAAAAATTGCCTAACGGATTTGCAACAATCTGGAGTAAAATAGAAATTTGTCTTCGTTCTTAATATGTTTGATAAGTTGAAGGTAATACAACAGTGTTTTTACACGCAAAGTGTTCGGTTGAATGCAGGTACTTTTTAGGATGAAGTTGTCTGGCCAAGTGATTCCCTGCAATTTTCCAGCATAACCGGATTCATGCTGGAAAGTTCGAATTCGATCTTCCTCATTGGTCCTCCAATAGGAAAGTGTTTTTCCGTTTGTTCGAGAAGTTCCGTCGGGGGAATCTTAACGTGGAAGTTCTTAGCAGTGATACCTTGAACCGTTTCGATCGTTGATCCAAGGCGTAGAGGATCCAGACTACGTTCTCTGCGAGGTCTAAAGGAGACCGTAGGAGCACGGGTGTCACGAAACTTGGTCTAAAATGCAGGGTTGCTGTTCAAGGAAGACATGGCACCGCTGCTCGGCACTAGTATCTTTGCCTTAAGTATAGAAGCTGAGAGAGAGAGATAGAGAGAGAGAGAGAGAGAGAGAAAGATAGAGATAGAGAGAAGGGAAGGGGGGCAAGTAAAATGCCTGTCTTCCGGAAGCGTGTACGGGACGCTTTCATGGTAATTAGTGTATTCTCCGAGTGGCCTGAGTCATTAGGTTCCCTGGCGGTGCTATGTCAAAAGCACTATCTCGCCTCTCTGCCGCGAACATACTTCTTTCGACCCTGTCTGCCACCATATTCACGACGAATTTCGGCCAGATTCCTTTTCTCTGATAATTTATCGTAATTTCACGACGGGCCGCGCTAATGTCTCTATACTGCTCCGGAGGATTTGCGGCGAACTATTAAACGGTCAGGGTAATTATCAGGCTCGTTCGAAATTAATATAACAATTATTTAATTCACTAAAATGTGTCCATCGACCTTGAACTCCCGCAACCCATTAATTACACGGATTCGCAAACGCAAGTTCAAGGAGAGTTTCGTTCGAATAATTCCCTACATAAATTCCTTTCTTATCTCCGCTCTGTGCTAGCGAGAACGTTTTTTTTCTGTGGGAATATCGTCGCGTAATCTACTCGCGTCTAATTAATTAACAGGCGCGCGAAACGCTATTATTACAGGGAATATAGAAGTATTTAGCGCGGCGGTTAGCCGGCAGTAAATTATCAATTTACCGTGACGTGTAATCGTCGGTTGTTATCGATTTACTTTATCCCTTAATGAATAACGAGCGATGACTGGCCGCCGATGAATATTAATATCGTGCCGTTCATTTGGTTAAGTCATCTCGAACATGCTTTAGCCTCGGTTAGGTGCTGTCAGGAGTTTATACTCTCCTAATTAGTAAAATTTCAATTGAATATATCTATGGTTGTCAGGAGGAACGCCGCATGCCACGTACTTTCGCTCTCGAGAGAGATTTCGAATTTATTTTCGAAATTCTATACTATAAAGCTCAATTAACGCGTGAAGTAAAATTTTTTGAAATGCGGCGTATTTCCTGACGACCACATCTGACTATTCGTATTAAAATTGCAGAGATCTCATGGTACGAATCAGTATGACTCGATTATCGTCGGAAACTCGGGCAGCTAGAATCTTGGGGAAGTTGCACGATGATCTGGCGAAACGCGAGAGCGTACGGCTCCCGTCCAGAAACGATAAGACAAAAATAATCCGGTGGTGGAGGAAGCGAGAATGGCAACAACGAGGGAAAAGAGAGAGAGAGAGAGAGAAGCGTGGATCCCCGCGGTATCTCGGGGTAGCAGCTTCTCATCTAGTTTTCTGGCTTAAACTCGGCCTCGTTCCCGCTAAACACATAGTGGGCCGACGCAACGGGGTGCGACGGGGATGGACTACAACCGAGAGCGTGTGTCGTTATTCCAGTTTTCAGGCCAGCAAGGAAATTATTTCGAGCTCCGGCGAGCGGCCCGTGACGCGTGCTAGGGTGCGCGGGGGATGCAGAGGGCGTGGGACCCACCCTCCGACTGCGTAATTCTGCGGCTGCGAGTTAATTTGGTGACGGCGTCCAAACAAAAAGCGAACTGCTCGGGAATGATCCTCCGGGAGTAGATCCCCGCGATTCCCTGCTACAGATAGGCATTATTATGTCAGCGAGGTAATGCGATACACGATTGAAATTCCGACCGAGTTTCGGCCGATGGACAGCCAGAAATTTCGCCTCTTATCCGACGCATCCTGTTCCCCTTCGCGAATTTATTTACGCTCGTGCTATGGGGCATTTTTAATCCTTCAAGGCTCGAAATCATCAAAGCTTCGAAAGAGAACTTTTAGTTGGACTTTTTCAATTTTTACAAAAATTTTGTTTAACAAATGAAGGACTTTTCACTTTTACGGAGGACGTGTCGTTAGCCTTCCACCGCCTCTCAATTATTTCGTAACGCTGGTTCATTTAAAAAATATGAAATTACGGCGAACGACGGGGCAGATTGTCGAGGAGAATATCCAATCAATTATTCACTAAAATTTTTACTCTTTAAAAATAAAATGCATTTCACTCCTATATAAAAGCTCGCTCGTAATTGTAGGTTAACCCGATAGATCCGGTGAATTAGAAATAGCACGAAGAAGAACGAAATGCTGCGAGAATGGCGTGGATTATATGAATCGTCGATATTCCATAATAAATATTTTCGGGACATCCACGAATCCCAGGCCGAAGTTGCCGGCAAATTCGTGCGCAGTTCAGAATTCGTCCAGCAAACGTGTTCTCATTTACAAGTCAACAATCCAGTGATTGTGCGCAATCATTCAACGTAAATGTCCTGCACGCCGCACGGTACAACCAGAAACAAGATTCCCCAAAGGAATTCGCCGCCGGTATGAACGAAAGTACTCGATGCTATTTCTAGAGAAAGAAGAAAATCAATTTGCGGCGATTTCGAATGAAAAATTCATCGATATTTATTCCGACCGTTGGACCAACAGATTCCATTCGGGGAGGAGTGTTCGATAACGAGGCCGATTATTTACGCGCCGGTTTTACCGATCTGCGCGGCCTCTAATGCCGCGTTCCTAATGACAACAATTACTCTTCACGGTCGAGATTCATCTCGATTAGCAGCGGCGGCTCGGCGATAGACATTTCTCCGCGAATTTCTTTTCATACCAGCCGAGGGACGCGATTTCCCAGTTTCTTCGAGGATCTTCGAGATGAATATTCGCGATCGTCGAGCGGAATGCACGAGGTCACGACAAGATCGCGCGCGATCTTGACCCGGTCACGGTTGGAATTAAGTGCTATGAAGCACGACTCGTCTACAATGCGACTGCATGCCGACTGCATAGCTGGCGAGAACGTTGACTCAAACAGCTTGTTTCGTCGCTGTACTCCTCTATCTCTTGACGATTTTTGCGTTTATTTGAAAAACATGTTTGCTTACACAGCAATCACAATTTCGTGAAATAAATTGCAAGACAAATTTGAACGAAATTTTATTGGTAATATACTTCATTTATTGCGATCAAATATTTTCCAAACAAATTCAAAATCAGCTAGACGACGACTTAAACCATCGCCGATTTCGCACATGCTTCGTCATATTTCATTTTTACCAAAATTCCCGACATCGACAGCAAAAAGTGATAGATTTTTCATCGAGTGACCCAATTTTAGTGTATTCAGAGATTCGCGTGACGCAGATTTAGTGTCTGACAAAAATTGTGTTCTGTGAGCGAGCTGCGACTCAACGGGCGATCGTTCAGATTGGCAATTTTCGAGGGTGTGCACCCCTTAAGAAAGAAATTAACCGTTAGCACTCGTACGTCGGTATCTAATCAATGACTAAACATTTCAATATTGTATGAATTAGATTTAGCTAGGAAGAAGCTAATCGAAGAGCAACGTCACCGAAATATGAGCAGAAACGAAGGTTTCACGTCGACCTGGGTAACCCATCTTTTCTATTTCGATGTTCGAGCGACAAAGACCTCGTGGGCGTCGATTAGCCTAATGCCGAAGTGTCTAATCTCGACGATTTATCCCGATAAAAGAGAGGGCCGACTCGCTCCGACTCGCAAAATTTCGGTTCCACTATTCCCTTCGGTTCTCCGGGCGAGAGACTGTCAAAGCCCGGGGGGATGTTTCCGCGCGAAACGGCACAAAGAGGATCAGAATGTCTGGGCTCGAATTCCGACGCCGGAAATCGGGGCCAAAGCTCCGACGAATTTCACGATCACACAGGGTCGGGCCACGTTTAAAGGCTGGATGCAAAGTTAACACGGCCAACCGTTTCACTAGTTAGTTAACGGATCGTTGCTGCGAGGCGTCGATTTGTCAAAGGGACGATGCCGAAAGTTTCGAAAAGGTCGGAATTAAGTCAGACAGACGAATCGCCCTCGGAATTGCGGATACCGAATATATGCCTGCGCGAAAAAAAGTGTTGCTTCGTTGCCGGTTGTCTCGCAAAGTTCCCTAACGATTATCAGAAACTCTGGTGAAGTGACACCACCTGGACCTAACGAAACTTTGGGAAGACGTAGTTCCTGCGATAATACACTCACCGAAATTTCTATAAAGTCACTGTGTTTTGTGCCCGTGCGAGATCAAGACAGACCTGTTTAAGTACTTCTTTAAGGCCTGGTTTACGTTGCATTTTTGTCCAGAAGAGCTTAAAAGTTGTTGCACACGTCTTATTGTTACTGGGAGCTCCAATTCAGCTCGAGATTGTGCTGCAGTTTTCCTTTCCGTAGCCGCAGATCTCAATAATAACGAATATCGTTTATTTGACAATATTTTATTACCACCTTTATAATGTTTTTTTCTTATATTTAATTATTTAGATAATTATTAAAATGTTTATTCTTATCTTTTTCTTATATAGAAGATATAGAACATTATAGAAGAAACACTTTGAATTTTTGAAAATAACCTATTTTCTAGATTATAAATGGGTGGTAGGAGTGGTCTGAGACACCCTGTATATGTATAATATAACCGCATATAAAACTATATACTACTTATGTAATGTTATGCGTCGCGTTTAAAAAGAAATAACTGATCAGGAAGGGACTTAATAACTTGATAAGAAACATTGCACTGTACATTATACCACTATAATGACATAATTTTATTTGTTTTTCAATGTTTAACTATGTTCCACCAATCCGACCATCTTGAAACATTTTTATATGTTAGATAAGCAACAGAACATTGTTCTTGAATCTTTTGGAAGTGGTCACTCGAAGGGTTCCTTGCAAGTCCCACCCCTATAAATTAAATGATTTTTTTCTACCCTTAATAATTTGATCACGATGGTGAAAAAAATGTATGATATGAAGGAGGTAAGTTCGAGTATTTTCCTTTTTTTTAATCTGAATATCTTAATTAACAACCGAGAAAAAAATGATACAGTTAAGGGTATTTATCCCCATATCATCCTTATACGAAGGATTAGCGACTTCAAATTTTAGGGGTTTATCTTTCAACCTAAAACTAACCTAAAACCTTTCTTTTCCGCATAATATCAATAAAAATTGTGGGTAGGGCCGCTGGACCAATCTTAGTCTGCTAGGCCCAAAGGGCCTCTGACTTGCGCTCCCGTTCATAAAATCAAGCTGGAGGCTTGTATGAACGGGGGTGTGCATGGTTAGGTATGCTGACGAGAAGGACAGCTGACAATGATCGCGAAGAATGCGACGCTTTACGGAGAATAGGCCAGTTTGCCGAAATATTTAATCTTATATTCAGCCGAATATCTGGAGCAGAAAGTTTGGAGATCCCAGCCATCCACTCTCGGCATCATCCCTGATGAAGTATTGTGAGTCCAGGCAGCTACTGATTGCTCCAGTCTCATCGGCGGTGGTTGTTCCTTCAAGTGGAGGCTCCAGAAAGCACAGAATTTACAATGGACTAAAAGCTAAGCCTATCTTCAATCTCGCAATCTTAACGGAAAATTCCCTGGCTGTGTTTCCCGCTCGTCTAAACTTAAACCAATTCCGATCTGCAAGTTCGCCGGCTTAAAGTTAAGTCTTTGGACCAACGATATACTGAATGTCGCTTGCTACGACTTTCCCGATAACCCGATATTTCAAGTATGCATAGGCAGTACACAATGGGGGACGCGTTACAAGTGGAACTCCTCGAGCGGCTTATTCGCGAACTCGTTAATTACATAAACATCGATTAGTTCCGCATCGTGCGTTCCTTTTCTAAGTAGAAGTGATCCCAACAAAAACATCCTGTAAACAGGAGCCCAGTTCCTATGGCCGTAAAAAGTTGTGAGATCAAACAAAATACGGCCAAGTTCGTTAGCTTAGAAATACCTCTTGCAATACTGAAAAAAGCGTTTGTAAAAATTGGTTTAAAAGAACGCTGTTTATTTTTTAAAGAGTTACATGGAGGGCTAAATAATTCAAACTTGGCCGTTACCTAACACCTTTCATGGCCATTGGTTTAAAAAGTAACGGCCAAGTGTTTGAATAATTTAGCCCTTCGTAACTCTATAAAAATTAAATAGCATTCTTTTAAACTAATTTTTACAAACGCTTTTTTCAGTATTGCAAGAGGTATTTCTGAGCTAACGAACTTGGCCGTATTTTGTTTGATCTCGCAACTTTTTACGGCCATAGGAACATGGCTCCTGTTTACCGGATGTTTTTGCTGGGATTTCATCAATTTTTGTTGAAATTTCATCAATTATCAAGTAGGTATCAAAGAAAACGAAACCTTTTCTAATCTGCAAGACAAAATCCAAATTCAATGTATCAAAGATTAACACTCTGCGTCGACGCTTGGTTCAGTTTGCCCCTCGCCGCTGTAGACGATGCTCGGTGCAGTTTCTTTTGTTTACGTTAGAGCGATTGTTTTTTTCATCAGTATTTGTTGCGACTTCGAAGCTAATAAAACGTATACTTACGTATACATATATGTTATGCTGCTATGTTTTATCCTACGTACCTATTTCGTAATGTATTTTTTTTCAATACCACCCCTTGAAGGTGTAAAATTTCAAACTTTGATAATTATTCCTTTGAGTGTTTGTTACGGTGGACGTTTGTACCAAATTTGAAGCTTGCAGGTCGATGGGAAGCACCCGAAAGGTTTTGATGATGTCAGTCAGTCAGTCAGTGACAAATTTAGCGATTTTTGAGGTCCTATATCTCGGAACCTACTAATGTTGAAAGATTAACGTTTTATCAAGTGTACGAAATTACATTTCTCCATCTGCCTCCAGTGCCGAGTTATAAGCCTCTAAAAAAACGGCTAGGTTGTTTCGTGTAAAAGGAGGTAGTGCGAGAACTTGGCTGGTGCACTACCGTGCACCTAGATATTAGAAGCAGAACTCGTACAATTCGTGGTTATTCTAATTTTCATTGAGGTTTTTCATATTTTACAAGCTGGATTTTCAATTTAAAATGCTTGACACACGTGCCAGATTTTTCTCAGAATTTCTAGACACCGTTAACTAGGAAAAATAGAGCAAAAACTGATTTTTCGATTTTACCCCGTAACCAGCCTTCCGATCGAGATGCAGGGTTGAATTTTGCGCGGCGTGTATTTTCTTGGTGCTCTACCGAATGACATTTTCGTTTCGCACTGGGCTCTCACGAATTATGAAAGATTTTAGTTTTCCAGGTGTAAAGGTTGATCGGCATCAGTGATCGGAAGATTGATAGTCCAGCAGTGTGTACGCTAACAATACATTTCCCAGCGGGATTGCACAGGAGTGTAACGTATCCTATGATAATCTCGAATGTATCAACCCTGCGAGCAGTGTCGCGATATTCTACGAACGTAGAATCTTCCACCCTGCTAATCTTCTGCATACCAACAAACACCACACGATCTGCATCAGTAAACACTCTGCCGTCTATATGATACGGTAGCGCGAGGTTCGCCGTTAGTCTAGCTTCGACGTTTCTCTATAGAAACTACTTGAACTGTGTGTCCTATCCTGTCACTACCACCCCTGATCCGAAAAGTCCGGAAAATCCTACAGATCTCCCCGGTTTATTTTCGTTCACCAATAGCAAGTTTGACCCAGTATTCGAGTCCGATATTAGTTCCGCGTTAGCGGCAGTCCGAGCTTAAATTCTATGCTCACGTTCTTGCCGCGCATCAAACCTCCGATCTATTGTGTAATAAGTCGCTTTGGTTAACCCTTTCGTTACGGCTCGCTTTTGATACAATCGCGCGATCCACCGCGATGGATTTCCTCCGTGAATCCGTCTCGCATTGAGTTCTATGTTTCCGTTGCAGTAGTTCACGGGTCTGTCTAAATAAATATGTTTGTTGAAATTTTTCGGCATTATAAAGTTGATTTTCGAGGCTGAAAAAATCATTTTGTAATAGCCCAATCCTTTCCGAATAAAACAAAAAACAATGCAGCCCAATCGGACAAACAGTTCCCGAGATAAAAATTCGTAAATGAGGCCTGTTTCCGCCGAAATGGGCAAAAATTGAAAACTTTGAAGGCCTGCCATTTCTAAAAAAATACGAAACCGGCAGAACGATGAGTTAAAGCCCCTCGAATTTCACATGGACTACAACATATTTCATTTAGAACAAAATCGACGATGGTGCCTGCAGAAAGTGATCGATTTGGCATGGAATGACCCGTATGTATCGATTTTAAATATTCTTATTGAATGAAAAACTCATCACAGCTGGTAAATTAATCTGCCAGTTATCCGTTTTTAAAAGACGCGCGAATACTTTGCACATTGCGTATTTATTCAATCGAATTTGCATGTGGAAAATTAAATAATGAGAAGCTCGACACGCGGCAGACGTGGACAAACGGAAACCAAGGAGGAAAAATCGGGTAAATGGGAAAATCATCTTCCGTGCGAGATGAAAGGAATAAAAAAGGGGGGATAAAAGCGGGCGCGACGATTGGATTCCGTCGGTAGTCGACGGCAGCCAGACACGAACTATCAATAACAATATAACAAGCTCAGCGGCGTTATTGATTTCGCCGTTATGTGCTTCACACTTCGTTTACCACTGTCCCTTTTCTTCTCCTACTTTATTACGATAAAAGCTTTGTTAAATTTTACTGCTTCGTCGGACCTCGCCGGGGCAACTGTTTCTCCTCATAAAAAGTTATCCCTCGATATAGGTCCGCAGACTGCTTTGTTTCCGATGACTTCGACCCGTTTGTTAGCCCACCGGGTTACTCGTAAATGTCGCTTGTTCCACGTTCTCTCCGCTTCTTCGCGGAGAGAGAGAAAGAGAGAGAACTATTCTTTTGTCACGATACTATCCGACCCGACAAATATTTCCCGGCTGGCTTCACCGATGCCGTTTTATTATAATCATCATCCGTATAGTAGTTGTTTAATCTATTTACTTTGACATACAGACAATATTGAATCTAATTAAATTCGGCGCAGCATTGCATTCCTCACATTCATATTCGAATATATTCAAGCTAATTATAACAAAGAATATTTTTGAATTTGATTTCAGGAATTTCATATTTCTGACTATGTACTTCAGCGCCGTCCGCCTTCATTTAATGTCCGCGTAGTGAAAGTATAATACATTTTCCTGTTTTCATATGCACAAAGTTAAATTCAATTTAAGAAAAGTGATTACTCCCGAAAACACGGCCAAAACCTCAAAAATTCCTCCTACGAGTTTGTAATTCTAAACTTGGCTAAAGTGATGTTACGACCACTGAATGCCACCAAGGAAAAAGGTAAAAAGTTTATGGTACGGTTCTGCAGTCAGTTCAAAGCTAGCCTTCGTTTGGTGAGCATTTGTCGCCGTGCATTAGTAGGAAATTGGACACGCCCTCTTCTAAAGTGCATAACTTTCAAAATAGCGCATCAATTTCAATTCTGCAAAATGGATGCTGTTCCTGGAAGTAAGTAGAATGTTTACCTGTTTTCGTGTCTCAAAAATTGTTAGTCGTTACGTTACACGATGGCAATATTCTTTGGAGAACGTAGAAGGTAAAACTTGATGCGAGTATTGTAGAAACGTGGACATAAGTTAAAAGTCCCACGTTGTCCCGCCAAAATTCCTTTTCTGAGGTGTTGCTGATACATATATCTTCCAAAATTTATAAAAACCAACCTCCAATAGTCTCCTGTTTGCTCATACAAGGGAAAAGGCTTTGTTCCATTTCTATGGATTTTAAAATGCGATTTTACAACTTTTCGTAATGAAAAACGATATACAAACTGCAATTTTGTTTGTCATTTATACATTTTTACCTATCAACCCCTCAAAACACATTTAATGCGAATTGTTGTCTAAATTTAAATCGGCCATTTTGTTTTTCAACTTTTCGAGTTCATATTCGTAATCAGTGACCCCAAGACCCCAAAAACAACATTTTCCAAGCAGACCTAACAATTTTTTAATGTATATGTCCGCCATATTGGATCCGCTATTTTGTTTTTTGGAATTTCAACTTCATATTCGTAATCAGCAACCCCGCAAAACTCCCGAGTACGAATTTTTGAGTGCATCAAAGTACGTTTAGAGGTTTCGGCCGTGTTTTCGCGATTTGGGACCACTGTGCGACGTTGATTTGATTTTTCCCACGTTGTAGGAATATGGGCTATTCGATTGAGAACATTATGTACATATATTCCTTGCTCATTGTGCTTCCTCAATTTGGCGGGGATAATGCGCGAACAGTGAGAAAATAATGAAACCGATGAGGGCCTCACAATCTTTAAATTGGTTTTATTATAACCGCGGATGGTGCACGGAACAATGCGCGGCGCGTTGCGTTGTTTGCGTTTCAAAATGCGCCGTCGATAATTCAACAGAAACGACCGTGACGTAAATAATATTAAACACGCGTCGAACGTTTCAGCGACGGGATCAGAGCGGATTTGTGATTGTTCGAGCGCGAGGGGAATCAAAAAGGACACCGTAAATCCGAGGGAACTGATGAAAAAGCTTCGGGGCATTCGTTCGTTTCGTCAATTTCCGTCAAACATGTCAAATTTGGTTGAAATCATAATTCTAATTATACATTATTTTGTCCTGCATTCGGTCTTCTACAGATATCATATTCTACGGGATTATGCCGCAAGGATCGCGTCATTGAAAGAATGGGAATACTTCATACTTCCAAGAACAATTCCAAATGTAAATGAATTTCTTTATCAACAAACAGCAAACAGGTAAACTTTTTACTTTATCCCGGGGATCTTTGACGAAACTTTGCAAGATTCTATTGGATCGCGTTCTTAATCGCTGCCAGTGAGTTTCAAATTCTTTATTAACTGCGTTTAATCAGACGGAAACAGACGGGACGAGAAATTGCATTTCTCTCCTGTTGCTCGTCTGCAATCATGCTATATTCGAAACAGTACGCTTTCGTAATCCGATTCTTTGAGCAACAATCGCGTACAACATAAAATTGAATGATTCACAGATTTATTTCACGTGAAATTTAATATTCAGGATTACGATTCTGGTTATACATTTCGTACGGCACAATTGAGAACAAAAGGGAATAATAGATGGATATTAAACTAAAAATTACTCAGCGGAAACGGTACTGCAAATTGTGTTAAAACTTCAATAGCTACGCATTAAAGCCGGAACAATCGGGTACCATTTTTTCATTTATAATTCAACTTCCATTTCCCACACATCTGCAGTACTTGTAAATTGTGTATGTAGAAAGAACAGCTGCGTTTGCATGAGAATCCACTAATTCCGAAAAAATTTGCTGAACCGTTGTCTGCGCGTCGGCGCGACAAGATGGCGGCCTTATCAATGGATTATAAACGCGAGCACGGTGTATATTAACAACACTTATCACGTCGCGGCGCTCACGGCAAATGAAATATTGAACAACCCTCGGTTAATATCTTATTCCGGCGGCGCATTTAAACCGAACCAACCGCGTATTCCGGCGCGCACGAAATTTCTCTGATAATTTAATATTCCTAGATATTCCGATGATATAAATCACTGTACGAAAATGCACACTGATCGCAGCTGCAGTTACCAAGATTCTCCTACAATATGGATCATCAGCCACCGACTGGGACGAGGGAGGTGGCTACGGGGTTGCGAGCGAATTCCCTTCGGTTTACAGACACTTGGAAAATTATCAGGTGTGCGTACCGATTCTGTAACGCGCGCTTGAATAAATTATCAGAAGAATATCATCTGCGAGCGACTGAGCTGCGCCGCGTCTCGGCTGAACAGCGAAAACAACGTCTTCGCGGGCAAGTTCTAGTTGACCGACGATTTCTCCGATGTATGTTTCCATTATTAAGGATGTTCTGGAGGTATATAAAAACGCATTCATAAAATTCCACTTCAAATCCTATTTAAACCTTGAAAAAACGCAACTAGAAACTCCAGTTTTTTTATATATATAGTAAAAATTATGTAATTAATTATGTTCAAAATTTATAAGGATTCACGAAATAGTTACAGAGCAAAAAAATTATAAAATGTTACAAAACGTCAAATTTATCGTGTTGTCTCTCACTAGCATGGAAACGCGACAAGTGTAGACCACTGAATATAACTACAGAGGGTACAGTATTCGCAAAAGTTTAATGCAAAGTATACTCATGAACGGCTTTCATTGCCATGTATTGATGGACTTCAAATTTCTTGTACTCTTGTCTCCCATTGTACCTCCAGAACATCCTTAAATATGTTGGCGTCCAATCAATTACTAAACATACTTATATATCAATTTAAGGGGCTAGTATAGGCTCGGATTGTAACTAGAAAATAACTCGAATCTTGCTAGAAAAATGGGTCGAAACATGGGTTTGCGAGGTTCCGCTTAATGTCCTTATACGGGCAAATTTTGGGCTGGATGAGGGCTCATTCGAAAGAGGAAGGTTCACCGCAAGGTGCTCTGGTCATGAGGCTAACGAAATTATGTTTATATCTAATAATATGAGGGCCCAAAGTAGAGTATAAATCTAGGGATAAAACCAGCAGATTTCAATTCATTTTTCTGTCTCTAAGCCTTTTTTTGACTGATGGGATGACCAGAGCACCATGCGGTGAACCTTCCTCTTTCGAATGAGCCCTCAATTAGCCCAAAATTTGCTCGTGTAAGGACATTAAGCGAAACCGCGCAAAGCCATGTTCCGACCCATTTTTCTAGTAAGATTCTAGTTATTTTCTAGTTACAATTCGAGCCTGTACTACCCCCCTTAATGCAGAAAATTGGAACAGATACTGGCTGGAGGAAGAGGCAAGAGGACGCGACCTATGTGGGGACAAATATGGAAGGGATTGCAGGATAATGGGGGAAGTGATCAAGCTCGAGGATGATGTAGTGTGCGGGAAAAAAGATAGAAAGGTTGAAGAGTAGTTGGAGAAGTTGAGAAAAAAAAGAGAAAAGAGAGCATAAATAAGCCAAAGAGAATACCAAACCAAAAATGCAAAAGGTAGGGAATGGGGAGGGAAGCGATAAGTAAGGAATTAAGTGGATTAGTGATAATTAGGATACTAAAAGAATAGGGCAGGATAGGAATGTGTGAGATATAGAAATGAATGAGAGAAGGTATGGACCGAATGTGTGAAATAAGCTAGTTTTCAACAGATAGGTTAATGTAAACCAAGTTACATTTCTTAGCCGTAAAGCTGGAATAAATTATTATATATTAGGTGAAGTAAAAAGTTCTGAGCGTTTTTCACTTTATAAATAAAGCGAAAAACGTTCATAACTTTTTACTTCACCTAATATCAATTTCATATATTCGTACAAAGAAAAAAAGTATGTGTGTGTGCAGCGTGGAATTATTCTAGGTCGGAAGAAATGTTTCGTTTTCGAGTGAAATGAATCATTAGAGGTCAATCCGCGAAGGATTGTGCGAGGAACAAATTTTCTTACGGCGTGGGAGGATGGTTCGCGAGTTGCTGGAGAAGGAGCTGCAGGAAGAAAAAGGAGAAGTCCCGAAGAAAAAAAAAGAAGGCACCCTCGACCCGCTCGGACCTCCGTGGCTCCATCGACCTCTATCCATTTTTCATCACGCTGGGATCGCATCGAGAGCCCATACTTCACGGAACACGCGCTTCGATAACACGTGGCCCGTCCGCCAAGATAAACTGCCGTTTCTTCGCCGATGTATTGTCTGTGAAGTGTGCGGGCACAGGAGCGTAGCACGCGCGCGCGCGCGCCTTGTACCATCTTCGGCGAAATTTAATTTCGCCGGGGTACCGTTCGTTTCTTCGCGATCATGCCTTGTCTTTATCTTGGCGGAGGCCTCGCGTAAAAACTATTAACGAGACACACTGGCAAACCGGGCTGGAAAGGTGACAGGGGAAGGGTGGCGGCTGAGGGGGTTGTAGATGAGAGTGGAGAAGAGGGGGATGGAAGCTCGGCAAGCTCGGTTGCGCCCTAAGAAAACCTCGGCGGACCGGCTTATCTCGGCGCGGGGCCACCTTCCGGGACGAACTTTCCTTATCGCTTCGTTCATCGTCCTCATCGGGGGCTGCGGAGGGTCTGGAAGAAGTTTGCCTTCCGGATAACGAGGGAACCTTCTAAGCGAGACGCCTCCAGCGATTCGGCCAACTATGAAAACGCTTGCCCCGATCTAGCCGTGACTTCCATGACGATGAACCTTCCACCTCTCCCTCGACCCCGCCTCCCTCTTATTCTTTTCCCGAACGAAGAATACTTCGATTGTCCTCGCCGCGGAGACGACACGCGTGAACCCCGACCATCCTGGGCGAAATCCTCCGGTTCATGACCATCGGACTCGGGGAAATGAAAAGGGAAATTGCTCGAGCTCTGCCCCGCGCGGACTCTTATTAAAATTAACCCCCGCCGCTGCGCACCCTGTCACTTCGTTCTAATGGACTGGATATGATATTTTGCCGAGATAATTAGCCTGATTCGGTAATTGCCACTGGGCTATCTGTAGACTCAAGTTCACGAACATTTTTCGTCAACTCGTTTGTTTTCATGATTTTGCAAGGTCACCTGCAATTTTTCCCAAATACACCTATCATTTTTACGCCTGTCTGTTGGAGGATTTCAAGACGAGTTCGGTGAGTATCATAACGTAACGAAAAAAAATTGCTTTCCCAATTTTTCTTTAGAAAAGATTTACTGTGATCTTGTGGAAACATTTACTGCTGTCTTGGAACCATGCTACATACTATAAAGACATTTTCGATCGGCCTGCTAATAACAGTATAGAGATAACATTCTTTATTGCAAATGTTTGAGATACCTCCGGAGCTCATTTATAGTGAAAATTGAAAGATCACGTTCCGATACCTTGTCATCCTTAATAACGTAGTACGCCGGGAACATTATTTCGTGCAATGTCCTCGTCGGTAATTTTAGTAATGAAAGAGACCGGCAGAACGCTTTTCATCATTGTTTTTAATTAATACCGTGGATAATTGGTGTTACGTAGAACGCGACGAGCATTGTTGATCATTCGTGTACGTCCTGAGCTCGACGCATGTACACGTTCCATAATTAGCATATTCGCGAAACAAATAAACACCATCGAAGAAACAAGGAAGTCAATACATCTAGGAAATCGTAACCGCCAATGGAATATAATTATGTTTCGAATAATCACAATAACCGGAGAGGCTCGGAATTTTTGCTCGAGAATTTTATTCGCACTCGCAATCAGATAGGCGGAGAACGTGCCTGGACAAAGATGTGCTAATTAATTAAATATTTTTCACTTCAGCGCGACTCGTCATCGCGTATAATCATACATTAATTAGACGTTATCGTTCTCTGGAAGACGAAAATAATGGAACGCTTTCAACGCGAAATTCATTACGCTGTAAATAACTCTGTGATTTATTTGTTCTTGTACGAGATTGTTCGATTTTTCTGTTGTTCAGCTTTCCATATTGTTTACCATCGATCGATAACGATATTCGCCGGGAAACATGGTTAGAAAATTGAACGGGACGATGTCGGGAAAAGTCTACTGTTACTTTCGGATCTCTGGATTATTTCTGGAGTTTGTTCGAACAACTACAGAGACAATGGAACCCAACGTATGACGTATCGGAACGTCATAAATGTTAATCAAAGAGGCTCTCCGCAATTATCCGGCCTGTCGTAGTGGAATTCAACCGGATCATAAAACTCTTAAATCAACGGGGCAATTAAACACGGGAGAAGGGTTCATTATCTACGAACGCTCGCGCCCGCGCCATTACCGTCGAGTCTCAGAAGCGCGAGCTTATAATAAAAAAAGAAAAAAGAAAGAAAGAAAGAAAACGAACTCTCTTTAGTCTTCCTCACGAGATTGAAAAAGAGAATCGCTAATCCGTTCTAATTCCCGGGCTGTTCGATCTCCGCACCCCGTCATCTCCTGTTCCGAATCCCCCCTCCCTCCACGACAACCCCATTTTCACTGGAAACTAACGGACCTTCGGATTTCACTCGTCGTCTGGCACATTCGTTTTCAAATGAACCTCTCTCCTCTAGACCACGAAAGTTTCCTTCCTCGCGAGGACAATCGACGGATTCTTTTTTATCCTCTTCCACGAAGAAGCGAAAAGTCTCCCGCGGAACGCGTCACCGGAGATCCAGACGTTCGATCGTGTAATTAGACAGCGACAACCACGGACAGATCCATTAGTGTCTTACAGGCGTGCTTGATTAATTCAATCCAACCGTGACGTGACGTCTGCCTGGTTCGATTAAACTTTCAGACCAATCTGCAAGCGGTTAAGCACGCCGCACTCGAATATTTTGTTAACAAACAGTTTGTCAATGCGCAGCATTGTAAACGATCGCATAGCAAAGTCCGTAGTTCATTGGAGTCGGAGTTGTCGCGAATAAATGGATTCCCAACAAAAATATCCTGTAAATAGGAGCCAAGTTCTTACGGCCGTAAAAAGTCATGAGATCAAACAAAACACTGCCAAGTTCGTTAGCTTAGAAATACCTCTTGCAATACTGAAAAAAGCGTTTGTAAAAATTAGTTTAAAAGAACGATATTTCATTTTTAAAGAGTTACATGGAGGGCTAAATTATTCAAACTTGGCCGTTACTTTTTAAACCAATGGACATGAAACGTGTTAGGTAGCGGCCAGGTTTGAATAATTTAGCCCTGCATGTAACTCTTTAAAAATGAAATATCGTTCATTTAATATATATTTTTTAAATGAAGGTACATATTTTTTATTTTCAATAAAAATCAAATCATTTTATTTACATTTGAATAAAAGCATTTATCTTAATAAAAGCAAACTTTCTATCAATTGGGTATTTAACACATCAGTATTTTTCTCACACTTGCAGCCAAAATGGCGCCGCTAAATTTTGACGCCCCGAACAAATGGTTCCCAAAAGGTTGCCCGGCCCTAGAGCGGGTTCCCTGATTTAGACAATGACGCGGGTCTACGTTTACTCTCACTTAAAAAAGTTGTTTCATTAGTTTTTATCACAAAAATCACAGATTTGAAATCAGCGTGGCAAAATCCCAAGGAGCGTTACTAAGAGAGGTGGATTAGATACCATCGATTCTAGCACATTCTCTGTCAAACACATCGTTGAAGAATTCACCGCGGCTAGCCATTTTAAAATTGGCGAGAAGCATCGACAATTGGGAAGAACAGGAGCATTGTTGTTTAACCATGATCAACGAAGTAAAAACCGCAAAAAGCAGGATCGCGCGAGGTCCGCCGACACCCTCTCCATTTAAGAATGAATTCCGACTTGGTAACGGGTCCGTAATCCGTCCGTTCTGTTTCAATTTCACGGATAAACATGGCCGACTGGTTCCGCTAAACACAGTCGGCATCCGGCCGATATCACCCAGTAATTACGTTATGTCGAGTTTTCCGGTGTCCAGTAATTTCCTCCCGTTGGACGAGAGCGCATCGGTGCTGCTTCCGTAACATTTTTAATTACCGGGTTGCGACCGTGGGCCAAGATCTAATCGATAGCGGAGTTGTCCAAGTATTTATTAATCGGCTTGACGGCGGAACCGGGTTGATCATGGCAGAATCGGAGCAAGAAAGATCGAATTAACTTCTTATTATTTCGCCCTGGTTCGCTGTGTGATTATCTTTTATTAGTATCTGCCGTTTCCTTGTCCCGGAGGCTTTTCTCTCTCTCTCTCTCTCTCTCTCCTCCCCTTCCTCCTCCTCGTAGAAGAAACGTTGTCTGCCACGGGGGAACTCTGTGTTCCCGTATTTTCTCGATTATCGATAATAATTCTTCGAATCGACCCTCGCCTCGTCATTAGTGCGATCTTCTAGCGGAATGTCCCGTACCACCCCGTCGTCGTTTCCGGCCGGTTATCGCCGATATTCCTTCGAATTCCTCCGTCCACCGTGTCTGTATTACGTCGCATTACCGCGAAATTGCAACCTTGTCGGCGCGAGTCGCGCTCGTAATTCTGATTCTGATTTCCTACAACGTGCACGGAATGGTCGAAACCCCCGGCCACCCCCGTAGATATCACTCGAAATAACCACATTTCTTCGCCGAGTTACCGGAACGGGAGCACCGAAACCCGGACACGCGGAAATATGTGTTTCTTTTAAATGAATTTATTGTCTAGCGAGCCACCGCGAACTTATTGGGCCGAGAGGAAAATACTTTTCGTCCCGAGATCCTCCTCTTTCCCACCTCGACATGGACCTGGAGCACGTGCCACTTGATCATTTTTTTCAGAACGTATTACCGTACGTGCGTAATTCATATTTGAGCATGTCTGAACAAAATCTTGTCTGTTAAAAATGTAGAAAACAGAATTTATTTGTAAGCACTTTGTAATTCGCACACGAATTAAATAATTAACGTGTGTATGTGGTATTCTTTACAAGATATTCACAGAAAATTGTTCTGGCCACAGGCGGGACGGCGCACAGTGGGGTATTTGCCGATTTCAGCGGCCACAGCTAGTTCAAAATTCGCTCAATATTGAAACTGCTGTAACTTCGCGAAAATTTATCAAAATTTGATGAAAAAACAACCATTTTGAAGCTTGAGATTTCTACCTTTTGTACGGTGTCCCATTTCTTGCGTGGGTGGAGCCATAGAGGAGATTTCAAGGTCACCTTGATTTTTTCAAACAGAATGTCCTTTTTTTATACCATAGATCGATAGAGTATCAAATTTTGAGTATAAAAGTTCGTATGTCCTAAACCTAATAGTTCACAAGATATATTATCCAAAGAAGAAAGAAAATTGTTTCGATAATATCTCGTTAACTATTAGATTTGACATATGGAGGTCAATTACATTTTTACTCAGAATTCGATAGTGTATCGATTCATGAATACAAAAAGTAGGAATTTCCGTTAAAAGAAATCAAGGTGACCTTGAAATCTCCTCAATGCCTCCACCTACGCAGAAAATGTTTATGTCACAACATGTTCCCCTCTGTACCGTGCGAATTTTGTTCATGGCATTTTTTCATATTGTTACAAATAACGGCAATATTCAAAGTGGACATAGCCCGACCCTGTATATTATTTAAATTTCATGTGTTTCCTTATTTTAGTGTATATTGTGTGTTTATTATTATTATTTAGTATTTACTTAAGTTAATACGAAGATATAGCGAATGGGAACATGCAGGATGTTCATTCAGGATGTTCAAGATGACCATTTTTTCGTAAATCAACTATAAAACACGGAGTCAGTCGTAGTCAGAGCCAATTTTTCTTGCATATTAATCAGAAAACTTCAAAGAATACAATGGCATAGAAATGAACACCGGGACTCATCCGGAAGTGTAACAATTTCATTACCAAAGTCTTAGAATCATAAAAAAGGTGACTGAATCTGGTTGGTTATCTTTAAATATTATTAACTACAAAAATGTATAATATATAGTACAAAAGTGAATTTCTCTTAAAAGTGTACCCTGTACTCTGTACTTAGCTAAAAAAACTTCTATAAAACAAACATCTGTATGTGTATGTAAATAAGGTAAAAATTACTGATAGGTGAATTCGTTGAAAAATGAAAGCGGGCTAACGGAAATTCAAACTTCCAACATTCCGACAAATTTCAGAGCTTAATGGATACATGAATGGGAAAACGAATAATGGGAGATTGTTCGTTAGATATTCAACTAACTCGAGCCAAAAAAATTGTACAATTTATGACAAATTTTAAAAATTGAATTTTGACCGTTGAAATCGTGCAAATACTCCACTGTGCGGCGCGGCGCTTTTTACCACGTTTTTATTATTTCGCGAATCAATTTCCCACTAGTTCGGGAACGGAGATAAAAATGTACCTCCGTTTCGCGCGCGTCTCGCCCCGATGATAAACAACCGCGAAGACGAGGTAGAGCATTGTAAATCGTAAAATTCGCGAAGCTCATCGCGAATAAATTCACCCGCTGTCACATTTGTACTCGTCGACCCTATCCAAACGCGAGAGTGTAACCGAGCGCGCGCGCGCGCGTCCGTATTGTGTCTACCCTCCATCACGCCATTTAATTTTTAATTCAACGTATTCGTGGTTATCGACGAGTTGCCTCAATCCGACAGAACGGACATCGCTTTTAGAGAGAACCGATGGTTGTTTTTACTTTTTAGTCGGAAGCGTTTAGTTAATTTTGCATTGAGCTATTATTGTATAACAGCTGCATCGAATCAACATAGAAATTTTATTCTTTGATTACCATTTTGTTGAAGATAATGAAGTGTCCGGTGATTTATGGACGGCAGTATACGCATATTTCTACCAAAAGAACGAGAATGAAAAATCTATGATAAATGGCAGAAACACTTTTTAATGGAACCTTCGATAGCAACAGCAATTTTCATTGTGACTAACAAGTCACCCTCAATTGTATACTTTATTTTGGTACAGCAAAATTATTGGAAAACCTGTTAATAAATTATTAAAAAATGATAAAGATCAAGTTTACTGAATAGAAATTCAGGGGACATCAAACATCGTGAAAACTGAATCCATCAATTAACGCAAGAAGGAGCTGAATAAACGGAGGCGCAAAGGTCAAAGTGGACTCAGAGCCGACGTCGTCAAGTCATCAAGCCCCTCGAGCACCCCCGGGTTACCAAGGAAGGAGCATAATTCGTAGCCGCAAGGAAAAAATTCGCGAGGGTGTGCACTCGTGTGGACAAGCAGCATAAGTCGGCAAAGTTCTCGCGGCTTCTCGACGAGTCGTTCGTGCGCGAGCGGACCTGGAGGGTTGGCACCGGAGTCGATTAGACTTCCGACTTCTCTTCGTTTATATTTCTCTTATATTTTTATTTCTATATCTTTCCACTTGCCACGCTTCGAAAGAACAAGAGAAAACAAGGTCGTGTTAGCGATACCCGCGCCTTACTTGACCGTGACAATTGAAAACTGCCTCGCCCGCGAAAATTTCGCACTTTAAGAACTCCCGCGGGGGTGTGCGCGCCGACCCTTCGTTTATATAGATGCCGCGGAAGATTTTCCGCCCCACACGCGAGATATGCCGACGTCTCGCGGTGGAAGACAGCGATGAGAGTTGCAGAAAATATTTCTCCAGACCCCGGCCACCGGTGTTTCTAAAGGCAGCCGAGATATGCCGTGGAAATCCTGCCTTCCGTGTCCACTCCGGAAGGACACTCCGTAATTGGTAACCGAGAGCGCGGTTCCAATCTTCGAAAAATCTGAGCTAACAAGATGCTTCTGGATTTTTTAAAACATCGATTTTGCGACCGAAAGGTGGAATGTTCATGAACTTCTTCAGAATTTTTTGCTCACCGGAATAGAAGAAATACAGAATTCATTAAACATATCTCGGTCACGATATTTGCAATATCTCGCGGAGAAAACGTACACCGCAATTTCGAAACGTTCCGACTCGATTTCCTGGCGTTAGTTTAACGAATCTATTAATTTAATGAATCTACACATTAAAATCCGGATCGGCGAGAATTCGATTCCGCAGAGTCGACGGGCAATAATTTTCGGTTGGTAGTGCAAGAAATTTTTATTTCGAAGAGCCGGTTAACGAGAATCCGCACGGAATTCAGCCCCGTCGATTTACGATCGTCGCGCCCGATGAAATCCAGAACACTCACGCGCACGCCGCTGCAAATTGCATTTAATGTCCGAGGGGTTGAATTGGCTCCGGCGCAAAGGGAGAAAACCAGAGAAAACCCCTCCGAAGAAACCTGTCTCTCTCCCCATCTTTACGTACCTATCCGGGCTCGGAAAAATTTTCTGGAGAAATTTTGCGCCTCCGTTTCCCTCTGTCGTCGTCGCCGACGAACACGACCGATGAGTTCGCCAGCCATTATCGATTCCGTCGGATGGCAAGATGGAAATTCGGGGAAATCAAGACCGACAGCACTGGGATTTTAATTTTCACGATTACCCCGCTTAGCGATAACTGTAGTGAACCGTACCGGTTTTTAAATACCGCGGAAATCCGAAGGAAGATATTTTCTAGCGCTACGCAGCCCAACAAAAAAAATTCGGTCAAACGTTTCGACGTCTTCGATATTTTTCCTGGTAGCTTCTGAACAGAATATAAATTTAGAAATTTCACGACGATTTCGTACATTTTTTAAAATCATTTAAGAAGCAAAATTTTCAGAGCGCAAAGCGCGGTTACATTTGTAAATTTCTACCTTCCATTTCGCGAAACGATTTTCTCAAAATTTCTCGGTCGGGAAATACGAGACTGTCGCTATCAATTCGGCAAAATTCCCGAAGTAAGAAAATAATTTGCGACGTGTCGCACACGTGTTTCAGAGCGGATGATTTTCTCTGTGTGCGAAAAAGTGGGACAGAGATTAGAGTGGAAAATGACCGAGAGAGAGAGAGGAAGAGGAAAAGAGAGAGAGAGAGAGAGAGATAGTGACAGACGCGTACGGTTGTAATTCGTAGAGTGTATCCACCGAAGGCGACATAAAAGCGGATTCGATTGAACGAAAAAAGGTGGAAAAATACATCGCTGGAAAAACCAGATTTTTATCCGGTCCGATCGTCGCTCGATGGGGGAAAGCAATCATCGCGCGAAACTTGTATCACGGTTATCGGAGCGTGTCAGCTGTGTTACTAATTGCACGTTGCCCGTTCTTCTGCCTAATTCTCGCGCTCTTATTTTTGTAAATAATTTAAACATCGTAACGAACTCACCCGCGCGCGACGGATTTTACATGAACGTCTCGCAAGAAATGCGACGCGTTTTCCGAAATATTCTCCAGATATGTTTCACGACGCGATAAAATGCTGGAATTTACGATATGTGCGCATCCAGCTGCGTCACCGAGACGTGCTCTTCAATTTTATAGTCTTTTTGTACACACTTTTAATGTCCGTTTAAGCGACGTTTTACTCGAAATCGTTAACATGATTACACGAGATATACACACGTCTGGCAAGTCATTAGTAGATACGTCGTGATCGCAAGATTTTCAAGAAAAAAGGAAAATGTGCAGAATATTTCATGTATTTTTTCTCTTCAATGAAATACGCGTCACGTATCATCCCGAATAACAAGTTTTTAGTTGAAACAAAATTAATTGGGGCAGGCCGTTCTAACAACAGTAATATCTTTCTGGGATCCAACATTGATTTGAACGATTCGGCGCACTTTTAACGAGCGAGTTCGAATCATATTCAAACATACAGTGACCACGCTATAATTCTCTACCATTGAAAGCATGAAAAGTAACTACAGAATTGTAGTTCTGAAGAAAATCAGAACTATTCAAACATTTAAGAGACAAACAAATGGTTCATACAGAAATTTGAGTGTTCCTGTAATTTTTTAAAAATTTGCACCGGTTTGAAAATTTGTGAAATGAATATTGAACGATTACGCGCGTGTGCATCCAGTTGAGTTAGAATATAAGTAGTATCGCTATCCGGCAGCGTTTCCGGGCGGAAAAAAAAGGCGGTGTTAAAATAAACGAGCGATGAAACGTAATAAAACAGTGGACGGGTGCGGCAAGTTGACCCGGTGAAAATGAATGGAGGAATGGGAAACAAATACAGAGGGCGTGCGCATGCTGGCAACATAAATCGCAATCACAGTGGCCGCGAAATAAAAAGTAAAAAAAGAAGAGAAGCACTCAGAGAGTGAGAGAGAGAGAGAGAGAGAGAGAGAGAGAGAGAGAGAGAGAGAGAGAGAGAGAGAGAGAGAGAGAGAGGAAGCACCGGTAAGTGACCTCGACACAGCGTAACTTTTTCTGGTCTAATACGCAGCCATAGTTTCCCATTTTCGGGAAATCGAAACGTATGCAAAGTTCGGAACGACGCACAGTGGTCGGAAATCGCCAAAACGTGCCCGAAATAGGAAAGAATACTCCAATTTTGTTCGAAATTGATACTCATAGGTTTTTAGGGTCGCGGATTATAAATCTGATGTCAAAATTAGAAAAAAAACTTCAAATCGTTCCGCTATACACTAACAGCAGAATAATCTAAGAGATAGAATCTATTACAGGTATGGCCAGAAGTAGCACGCGTGATAGGGGTTCTCAAGGAATACCCGTGGAATACCCCCACTTCTCCCGGTCGCGCGTCTCGTAGTTGCTGCGAGCACTATGGCCGCCAAAGGGGATTGAATACGGACATTTGTAACACGGACATGCACTCCGTATTGCAAAAATAGTCATAATAACTAAAGTGTCACCTAGGGGTGTCAAATCTTTGTTGATTCTACTAGATGATACTATAATCTAAAAGTGTGTACAAGTCCCATGCTCACAATCCCTCACAATCGTAGCTATTTCCCTAGTTTTTTGAAATTTTTTGTAAGAAATTTTTATACATCCCGTATTGCAAAAATAGTCATAATAACTAAAGTGGCATCTAGGGGTGTCCAATCTTTGTTGATTCTACTAGATGATACTATAATCTAAAAGTGTGTACAAGTCCCATGCTCACAATCCCTCACAATCGTAACTATTTCCCTAGTTTTTTGAAATTTTTGTATGAAATTTTTATACATCCCGTATAATAGATCATCCATAATTATTTGCACTTTATACAATACATAAGTATGATTTACTTACCTCCAGGGGTACTCTCTCTCTCTCCATATTATAGAATGAAAATTAGCACAATATAATGCAAATGTAGCGAGTTATGCACACATTGCTGACACGATAATTCGCAGTACGTAGCTGCGCTCTCAAAGAATGTCACTTTCATATTGAATTTCCCGGCCTGGTAGAAGGGCCAGACACTTTTTTCAATAACCATAAAACAGCCCAAACATAAGTACAACCAATCCAAGGATCCAAAACTCTCGATTCGATTCGGCCCTGGGTCTCCTTATTTTAAGTATCGGTAAAAGAAGAGGGTTAAAAATGGAGATATCACACTGTTCTGGCAAGGAAAGTTAGAGTTAATTGGTTTATCAGCGAGGAAACGAAACGAGATTAACGAAACGGATGAAGTATCGGAGTTATTGAGTTTTGTAGATAAGGATTCTTGATTTCTTGTGACAGTTAGCGATTTTCGCGCCGGCACATCATCAAAGAATAATCCTTCACGAACATTTTTAAAAGAATTCCAATTGGAATCGATGAAAAACTGAGTTGTCGGCAGATTTTTGTCCAAAAAGATCGGTTTCTCGCGCACTCTGTGCCTGCTCGGAAAGTAATTACTGCATCGAGTAAACAAACGAATTTCCAGTTTGCCGGAAACTTTCGATATACGATATACATACACATGGTCGATTCTGCGAAAAGTTGGAAGATTGAAACGAATCAGGAAACGAGGGGATCAAAATCAGAGACATCGAGCATAAAATTATCCAAGATCCTGTTATTTGAAAAGCGGTCGCGGACGAAATTCGATTTACGAAATTGGACGTGTACCAAAACCCGGAACTCGGAACTCCTTATTTCGCGTGGTCAATCCATCGAGAAATATTAGCAATGAATTTTCTTCGAACGGTATGGAGCGACGCATGAATAAAATATTGGCCAATTATGACCGCGGTGCAGTCTTCGGGTTTCTAGCGTTTTCCGTTTCGAGGTGGAAGGTGAATCGAGGAAGAACAATACGCGCGGTTGCAGGTATCGATCCGGCAGTGGACACATGAAAATTTTGTAATTTAAAACGGCATCGTGCTCGCGTTCGATAACGTTTCCTATTTTTACGCGCCGCGCCGTTGATGCCTGCCGCGACACTCCGCGCGCGTGGTCTTCCAAATTAGTTTTTTTTTCCTCATCGCTGTGTATTTTCCTTTTTTTTTTTTTTTTTATTTCGGTTCGTGCCTTTTTTTTCGAGGCTGTTGGATGCCCGATGTCACCGTCGAAACGCGTGCGCAGTGAAATACGTTATTTACGCGCGGGGATTCATGGCCGCGATTTCGCAGTGTTGTCGAGCCGCGAAATTGACGCCGGCGAAATATTCATACTCTCACTTTGTAGTCACTTGACAAGGAAATAATGTCGACGGTAAATTCCAGCTCGTCCTGCGTCCGCGCGCTCGACTTTCCAACAATGTTCGAATCGCGTTTCGATTCCGTTTTCCTGTTTATGCGGAATCGAACGTCATGTACTCTGTAATCGCCCGTAATATCTCGTTGGACACGCGACACTGGAAAATACCTGAAATAGAATTAGTAATAAACTATAAAGTCCGCTGATATATCAAGATACATTTTTGGAATGCTCGAAAAATGTTCTGGTTATTTTTCATCCGACTTTGCGTTTTAAATATACTATATACATGTGTATAACAGTAATGAATTTTCGGCGAGCTGTCCGAAATTTATGGAACGCGTCCGAAAAATACGCGCAACTCAGCGACTGTAATATTTTCAACAATGCAGACACATAAACGTAATAAAACAGAGAGCTGCTCGTCACTATTTATGTGCGGAGCTGGAAAAATAATTTTCTATCGAACAGTAGGGACATTATTCAACGTTGTCGCATGTAATGGATGATCGGACAAGTTTTAACCCGAGGATTCGTTTAGTCATTATCGTTGGAATTTTGAAAAAATCTGCATGGCCACTCCGGGACACAAAGATAGCACATCCTCTGTTTTTCCTAATTTAGTACATTAAACTGAAGAGAATGGATATGACAAAGCGGCAAAGAGTCATATTTACTGACGAAGAACAGCAATTTTTAAACGTCGCGAAATGGGAGGCGGCTGTGTGATAATTGAGGCCGATATTGGTTATTGGGGTAAAACAGAAATCAAATTTATAAAAGGACGAATGAATAGTGAACGGTATATTGAAATGATAAATGAACAACTAAACACTTATGCTGTAAGAATTGCTGCAAATAAACAGATTTTACAACAAGGTAATGTCGCAGTCCACGCGGCGAAAGCGGTCAGGAAATACTTTTCTTCAAAAATTGTTCGTGTTTTGGAGTGGTCAGCAAGATCTCCAACCTCAATATTATTAAAAATCGTTGGGGACATCTTGCCAGAGCTGTGTACGAAAATAGCAGACAATTCCAAAATATTAACGATTTAAAATAGTGCATTTTGGACGAATGGGAGGATATTAGCCAAAACAGTATTAAAAAATTGTATAAATATTTAGCAAACCGAATGGTTGTAGTCGTTAGCTGTAAAGGAGGTCCTACAAAATATTGAGCATTTATTTTTATCGATTAATTCTGTTATATTTCAAGTTTTTCGTTAAGTGTGCTATCATTTTGTACCTGTATATTTCGTTAATAATTCTACTTTGTTCAATAAAAATAGATGAGTTAATGAGAAGCTTTGTTTCATATCATTCATATATGTTGAGAAAGACACACTAAAAATATGTGTATAAAAAATATTGAATTTCTAATGCTTAATAAACAGAAATTACATGAATTTCAAAGTGTGCTATCTTTACGTCCTGGAGTGTACATAGTAGTGCACAAGTTTCAGAAACCTTCGTTGAAAAATCCATTCTGAGAGAAGATTGTCGTTGCTTTTAAAGAAATCCTTGTACATTCAGGATACAAGGGAACTGCATCGCACGCGAGACTCTACATCACGGAGGTTTTATGTGCGAATCGAAGATCGAATTAAACAGCAATCCGGGTAGAGAAGAGTATGCCGGAATCTGGGTCGTGGTTCGAGGGGTCGTGTCTTATTGAAATGCGGGGTACGAAACTGATATTCGCGATGTCGCTTCCTGACGAAGCTTCGCCGCTCGTAAAATATCCTTTTTCCTGACGGTCCAGCAGTTTTCTTCGAGCTGGCAGATGGGCTATTATTTGCGGAAAGTGTTATTCTAGTCTCGCGGCGTGATTCGAATACGAAATTCGTGATCGTGTGTCGCGAGCGACACACCGAACGCTCTTACGTGTAGACTCTGCGAGAGGGTAGATACACGCTGGAGGGGAGGTACACCTAGAAACAACGAATCCGACGAATACCATCGCGGTGCCCCCCTTTGCCAGGAAAGTTTACCATCCCGATCGTATCCTTTTTTACGCAGGATGATTCACGGCACAGCCATAATTCCGTAACTGTCGAGCGAAGTGGACCGACGTATCCAAAAACTGTTCGCGGAGACCGGGCTCTAAAAAGATTCTTTTTAGGGGATTAGAGGCGTAACAGTCCGGAGGAATGTTGCACCCGAACGAAATCGCGTTCCTCGACGACCCAGATATTCGAATCCGGCAATTTTCGGTTTAGGAGCTCTCTCTCTCTTCGCCGGTTTCCCTCGCTTGGCTTCCACCGAAGAAGAAATAAACAATCGCACGATACTTCGCCGGGCATACATTCTCTTTTTTTATGGATCCTGCGTCAATGCTATTCTTCCCGGAGACGCGTCTTTCTTTTATATTTATACAATATTTTACGAGCCTCCGGCCGAATTGCTCGCACGCCCCTGTTGTCCGCCCTTCGAGGACGTTTATTCTTACAGAGAAGCAATAAATTCTACACATATGTATTATAATTTTAAATGACAAAATTAATTGAGCTTATTCACGAAACAATGAAGAATAAAAGCAGCTGGTGGTAAAATGAAGTCTTCTAGGTTTTGGATTGTGGCAGTCTGGCGTGAGAATGAACCGCGATTTTTATAAAATACGAATCTACGATCAGCACGTATTTATTAACAATTCATTCAAACAATATGTAACAAGATACTGCACAGAACTGTTCGAACTGAAAGTTCCGCCGAATTTTAAGGAAAACGTTTGAATTAATTCATAAAAATATATGTTTACTATCATTCAATGATATAATTTTCATGATTTGCGTACAAAACATTGTTGCCATCCTTCACAGATAACATATCAATTCCTGTTTCCCAATCACTCCTTCGCAATGTGTGTTTTTGATTACAAAATTACCTGGGTCATTTCAAATACAACAGAGCCACCCCTCCAACCTAATAGAACAGAAAGAACAATATTAGTTCCCGGACAATTCGTTTTTAAAACTTCTCCGACCGAGAGAAGCAACAGACAACAACGAAATCGATACGGAATAACACCGCATCATTGCGGATGCCCACAGCAAGTAGAAACTCCAAGCACTGGTCAGACCAGTCGAATTGGATTCAGTATCACGAAGCCCGATGAATATTCAAAATCAATTTCCTCGAAAATGGAGGTGCACGTAAACAAAGTTCATTCTAAATTTCGAGATAGCTTCGCGCACACCTCTTCGATATAGTATCGCGATTCTGAATACACCGTGTATCTCGTATAAAGGAAATATAGGTCGAGGCCGAAAACAAATCCGGAGGGTGTAGTTTTTGTAGCGATCGTTATACACGAAAGTATAATTTGAAAAATCTAATTTTACATTCTAGTTGAACGAAACCGAGTTTCAAACTCGACCGTACAATATATATTGTACGCGACGTAAACACAAAGACCAAAAATTCAATGGACGTACGCGTACAACAAAACCGTTCTGCGTAGATCGCGTGTGCCAGCGTGTGCCGGTCCGTGGAGCAGCAACGCATTTAATCAATAGCTTTAATCGAATATCCCAGTGAAAGGTGCAACCGAATTACGCGGCGGGACGCCATTAAAAACTTTGGATCGCGTCGGTGCAGGTGGTACACAGAGAGTTCCACGTTAAACGTATCATTGGTGCGGTTCGATTCACGATTGCGTGGGTCCCAGGGCGAAGAAAACAAAGCGGAGAACGACGGGTAACACGCGTGCACGCTCGCCGGGGGCTGTCGCGAACAATTTCAGCGAGGTTGGGAGCAGCGGATGGGCAAAAACGAAGGGTAGGGAGAGGATAGAGGGGGGGGGGGGCCGGAAGCGGCGAAGAATGGTTTCCGGAACGGCAGAACTTTTAATTCCGTGCATTATCACTCTCCGTTGCGCAGGATATATCTTTCGTTACCCTCCCTCCGCCTTTCCCCTGGTTCCGCGGTTCCTTTTTCGCTTGGTTTCTTATTTTTCTCCTCTCTCTCTTTTTCGCCGGCGTGTCCGTTCCTCATTTCCCTTTCCCAGCGGGAAAACGCCGCAAGTTTGCCGGAATGAACGGCAAGTTCCTCAAAGTCTGAGGTCGAACGCGGTTCCTCGCGGCGCAAAGGGGATGGAAACACGCCGGGGGTTAATCACGAGTTCGCAACGATGCGTTTCACCCTCTCAATCGCGGCAGACAGGAACGGGGAGGGGAGGAGAGCCGCTCCACCGTCCTTTGCGTTTTGATCCACACCCCTCATATCTTCACCCCTTCTTTCCGGTCCGCGTTTCCTCCCTTTTTTTTCTTCCGCCACTGCTTTCCTTCTCTCTTTCTCGCTCTCTGTCTCTTTTCGTACTACTCGCGCCGGGGCTACCGTCTAGAGATTCCCTTTTCTCTTTTATTAGGACGTTATCCTCTTCTCCGGACACGTTTTTTCCTTATTTTTCGGCTGCTCCTGTCTGCTCCACCCTTTAGCATGCTCCAGCTGTGCTACTTGCGAGATCCACAGCAACGTTACTTACTGCGCCTGACCCTTTAACGCGTATTATACAAGAATGTAAGTGCTCGCGTTATTAGGACAGAGAACCCTTCGGGGAGCCGCTCTACATTTTTCAGAGGATACGCGTGGCCTCCGTGCTCGCTGTGGAAATTCGCGGAATTGTTTGCGTTCGGCGACGCGAATGCTTCAGTGATATTAATCGTGTCGGTGTAAATGTTTTCTTCGTTTTAATCATGTTTTACAAATGTATGTATTTATCGTATCTCGCAGTGTTTCCCAGGCTGCGCATTTCGATCGATGCGACTTCTACGCGCGTTAGAAGAGAGTTATTCGATCGCTTAAACCGAGGGTGGCTAATCGAAAGCCGTTTACAGAATTCATTCGTTCCGGACGATTTATCGATTGTCCGTTTGTTTATCCTAAAAAAGCGACCAGGGTTAAATACAATTTCACACGTACATTACCGGAGAATAGCTCGACGGGTGAAATCGAGGGTGGGTAATCGAAAATCTTTTTGAGGATTGGTTCCTTCGGAACGATAGTTTTATCGATTAGGCACGCCGATCCTCTTGGCGCGGCCCTCCTGCCCACCGTCGTAGAAAGTGGAACGATTCGAGTGGGTCGTGCGACAGAATTTCTATCGACCACGCTTTTTACATCGACCGGATCGATAGCGATTGTTTGAACTACAGTTTCTGCGAGAGAGCTCCTCCGAGCCTGAAATCCTCAAAGAGGGATGTTTTGCAAACGGCCGGCCGCGATAAAGGGAATTGGCCCGGAATTAGTATCCCGGGGAATTTTCGATTAGAATTTCCTGTCCGATCACGGAAATCGTTGTTTAGAAGATATTCGTGCAAAATGAGCTTAAAAACAACGTTTTCTAAATTTTCTTAAAAACCGTTGGTTTTACGTGGAAAAGTAATACGACATAAAAGATGCGGAATGTGAAAATGTACAGGAATTGTCAAACAGAAATGTGGTGGAATAAGTAGTTTAGAAGATATTCGTGCAAAATGAGCTTAAAAACAACGTTTTCTAAATTTTCTTAAAAAACGTTGGTTTTACGAGGAAAAGTAATATGACATAAAAGATGCGGAATGTGAAAATCTAGAGGGATTGTCAAACAGAAATTCAGGGATTTTTCGTCGGTTGTATCTGGCAATCATAAGAGCGGGGAAACTGTTCATTCATTGTCTACTGCACAACTCGGTTTGACAAGCCGTGCGCGCCGCGCGCGAAACAGATTCGCAATTTCATAATAGAAAAATAGGGAATCGAAATTTGAGCAGCGCTGCCGAACATGAGACTCCATCTGTGTTTAATGAAATATCGGGTAATGGAGAAACATATACAACACGGTCGAAAGAAATATTTGTTTCATACTGCGACTCCCATGAAGCTACAAAAACCTGCAAAACGCTATGGAAAAAGACGATAACTTTTTTATATCTCACCGTACGACTTGGATCTTTGTTGTTGCGAAGTTAAAACAATTGGTCCGCAACGCAACGTGAAAAGAAATTTTCCGATAAAATTACCATTGGTCGGAATCGCTGAGAAAATACGAAACATTGTATTGCGCAATTTTTTCGTCGAAGAGATTTCAGACTATAATTTGTGAAATTCAGATTTTAGATGCAATTAATTCGAATATGAAATTTAAAAGTAGGCCGGACTCGGACTACCGTGCGTCAAAATGTTCGCAAAACTCGGACGTCGCTTCCTCTTAACATAAATAGTTTTAATTCATTATGTCGAATGATTTATAATCTAAAATCTCGTCGAATTATACTTGAAACCGAAATGTACGTCCCGCGTGGACCATCACACGTTTCAAGCGTTCTTTCTTGAAATTCGATTGGAAATCATTGCCAACGATGTTTCGCGAAACATTTTCATACGATGATTTAGTGGCCCGATTCGCGCCATAATGTTGCTTCGCGCCAGTCCGGTTTTTCCATTCATAAAGAGCAATTACCCATCGAAAACATATAATCTGCCGCGATTCGCTCTAAATTCAAACCGACACAAAAGGTTTACTGTGATTTATCAGCGCCGAGGCAATCCGCGCGGATTACTTAATTACGGAATCGAATGACTGCCGGGAAAAATGTTTTAAAAATCTGTGTGACACATACTCCAACCTAATGTTGTACCCGTTTACAATAGCTATTGTCAAATCTGAAATTCGAACAGAAATATCAAAAGGTACTAATATCTAGATTGAATTTTTATGCAAAAGGAAAGCTGTCCGCATTGTATAATTTTTTCATATAGAACCGCAGCCAGTTCATACATATTTACCGACAATATATTGTGTCGAATAATATGATTTCAGTCGACAACAATTTATTCAGCTTCAATATTTTCGAGCGAACAACCAAATGACAATTCGTCGTCGAACGCGAACAGTATTCTCACTGTTTGGTTAACTGGTTGCGATGATTTTATTAATTTGCTATTTATGAAACAATTTGCTATTTGAACAAACAATGAAAACATATTCAATTTACAATCTACGATGTTCCATCCACGAGGTGTATACATACTTAAAACAGTAAGGCCTTTAGAAAAATTTAAAAAGACTACTGTATTATTTTCAACCTACAAGTTTGTTGCAATTCAGGCAGATAATTTTGATTTGGCATAAAGATTCCGTCTACTGATAGTTTTACTTGTACTTTAAGGGTGTACGTTGCAAGGATTGCGTAAAATTTCGTAACGCCGAGTGTGATTTTACAGTTGTCCGGGCGAAACAATGATCGCCAACTCAATCGGAATGGGCGGCACGTAAGTGAATCCGTTTCTCGAATATAAATTCCGTCGCTGCTTCGCGAACCATATTTTTCGAATATTAAACGCAAATGCCCTCTCATATCAACGACGTCCGCGTAAAATTCATTTCTCATTCGGAACGCCCGCGCCCGGGGAAAAAAGGAGCGAGCGAGCGAAATTCGATGCGAAAAATGCATGTCGTGCGGCAGTGAAGCGCTGATAAAAAATATTTTATGCGTCGGACTGCGTCCGCGCTGTATTATATCGGATCTGTTCGAACAAAAAAATATTATAAAATCCCCTCGGAACGTCTACTTTTCTCTCTACCCTTCCCATTTTGCAAAAGCGCGGGGCTCGGCGAGCCCGCGGTGAATTTTTCGTCGTTCTGAAACGGAATTCTTGAGAACTGTAATTACCGGACTGATTGCTTACGTCAAAGGAAGCGAGCGCATTTTACATCCGTTAATGAAAATGTTTTTTCTAACAGGGGTGGAAGACGATTTTATTCGCTCATATTAAAACTTGCACTTTAGTCTTGTTGTTTGTGTACCTGGAAGTGCATATGAAAATGTTTATCTTCGAGAGTCCATGGATTTAATTGTTAAGGGCGAGAGAAAATAATTGTGATGTAATAATTGTGTAAATATATTTATGTTGTGAAATGTACTACGATAAATAGAATTACTGTTGTATCAAGAATAATTTTCTGATAAGGAACGTCTTAGGATTCTATCACTTAATTATACAGAGACTACTATCTTCTATTCGTTGTAACGTAATCTGTACACATGAAACGCAATTTATAAATATCATCCTCTGTCGTTGGTACAGTTATTCTCACGCGAACAATCGAGGCAGATGGCAAGGAATATTGTTAACATTCATATTAATTATAATGATAATGAATGATATCAGTTAATTAACTGTGGATTTCTATTACAATTCCAAAATAGAAATGAAGAAACTGGTATTTTGATCGGCGGTGGTAGGTTTAGTGTTACAAATTGTTTATTGCGCCGATGGTATACACAGCAGGGGTGGCCAACCTGTGGCGCAATTTATGCATTGATTGCGTATAAAAATTGTCAAAAAAATATTAAAACACGGAATTCGATAGAATTTAGTAGGATGTTTGATAATTTTGTACCTACAGTAACCATCGCCACTGACAATAACATTGCATTCGATGCCACTTTCCTAAAATTTATCTAGAAAAATTAACAGTTACATGAACATATCCGCAGTCTATTTATCGCAATTGTAGATCGCTGCTCCAATAAGCGTGTGTCTTTTGAACTGGCGTAAATTAACGCATTTAATTACATGATTGAGCTATCCCTTCTCCTCCCCTGAGCGAAGCAGATCCTACCCCTATTCCTATTTTCCAACCCCAAACGTAAGCCCGTAGAAAAACTGCTAGAGTTCTATGACGGATTTGAACTCGTAAAATTGACGCGTGGTACGTGAAAGGTTGGCCACCCCTAGTATACAGTAAATATGATCAAACACGGCGAGTTTCCGAAAAAAAAAGAATACCTCGACGAAGTTTAGGGAGTTCCGATGGAACTCGATAAGTATGTTAAACAAATGGCGGAAATTTTCGGTGAACGTGTGCGTGAACAAAGTACTAACGATACGAGGTCCACGTCCGGCGAACTCTTCGTGTTCTAACAAAGTTCGCGAACTGCGCTCTCTTAGGACGTGTCTGCTAAATCAAACCTTTCCGGAACACCCCTCCCGGGGTCACGTAGGGGTGGTAGTTCTCCGAATAAACGGGGCTCTGTTGTTCAGGGGTTGCGTGACCCTGGATGACCCGGCTCCGGTGACCACGGCTGGGCCGAAGATCAAAAGCCTAGGCTTGGCTGTGGAGACAGACTTGTAAAAACCGGTAAGGATCATAGTGAAACGTCCTGCTGGGCCGAGTCCTCGGGGAGCCATACATTACGTGCAGATCCGCCGGAAAGCGAGCGCAAAACATGACCGCGAGCCGTGCAAAGAACGAGAAATTAAGGACGAGACAAAAAGGGCCTGGGACAGACGATCGAACGATAAAGAAGAGTGGGAAGAGGGTGCCGGAGAAAAACAGGTGTGTAACAAGGTGAGAAAGAGGCGTTTGTACCTGTTCCGGTGTTATGCACTCCTCGTTTCAAGATTTGTTTTTTCGTACGCGAGATTACCAGCCCCGTTGCTAATGTATTTATACAGGGTGCGCCGCACAGTGGGTAAATTTAACCTAACTCGATTCAAAATCAAAGAACTTTCGATAGAAATGAGGTAGAGCGATGAATTTTTTTCAAAATTAAAGCTGAAACTTTGCAGAATACGGGATAAATAGAGATATCACGGTACGAACGGTTTTTAACCTCGAGAAAATTCGTTGAACTTGCACAATTTCAAGAAAATGTGGTTTCTCTGATTATATTATGATTATATTTTCATTTACACAGGAAGTAAGGTAAGTATTTAATCTTTTTAACTTGCTTCTCATCAACGAATTCTTTAACTTCTGGTGATACTTTATTCTTATTTTTCTACGGGAAATCATATATAGCATGTTAAAAAAAAGAATTTTTTCCGCCCGTGGTAAAACCACATTTTCTTGAAATTGTGCAAGTTTAACGAATTTTCTCAAGGTTAAAAACCGTTCGTGCCGTAATCTCCCTATTTTTCTCGTATTCTGCAAAGTTTCAGCTTAAATTTTTAAAAAATTCATCGCTCTACCTCATTTCTATTGAAAGTTCTTTGATTTTCAAATTTACCCACTATGCGCCGTTTGTGGGTACCACACGTTAAATGCTTAGAAAATAGTGAAAACGTAATTAAATCGAGTTCGGTTTCCTATATGTATTTAATTTGCTTTATACTATTAGAAAAAATTTATTTTTTGGAATACAACGTCGGGCAAATGGTCGCCTTTATGAACGATGCAAGGAAATGCTCGTTTTTGGGCACTTTCCATAACTTTTTGCAACGTTTCAGGTATTATTTTCGTTATTTCTTTGCGGATTACATCTTTCAGCTTCTGGAGAGACCGTGGTGCGCCAACATAAACTTTGGAAATCGGGCGAACGTGGAGGCCAATCGTAATCGCCATTTTTTCGACGTTAAGCGATTCGGGAACAATCTTTAGTTTTGGTAGAAAAGGACCTTTTTCTAAAATATATTTCTACAATATTGTTATTCATGGTGAATAATGGTATAAAATGAGCTGGTATATTCTTCGAAATGCCTGCGAATTTTAAGAATAAGCATTTAACATATGGTAACCATAGATGGCGCACCCTGTAAGTAGAAATAGGAGGTTGCGGTCAGCCACGTTATTACGGAATGCAGTCGAAATTGCGCGATCGAATAAAACGATTGACGATTGAGACTTAGAGTTTTTAATATTATTAAATTCCTCTGTATTCTACAAATTGTAAAAAGCTGCACAATGTAAAAAAGATTACAACAGAATAAAAATGATCTGGGTCGTAAGAAATGTCTCGATTTTGGAATTAAAATTGTTTGAAATCTAGCGGGTTAAATATTTGATTGTTTTACATTTTTACACGCTAGACAATAGAAATGTATATCTGCAGAAGAACCAATTGTTCTATAATCATGTGTATTATGTATTTAAATTTCACTTGGTTGTTCCATTCAATTTGTTAATCCTTCATGAATATTATGGTTCCGTTATCACTCTGCTGAAGAATTATAATATAATAATGTACGTTGGTTAATGGATGTTAGCTTTCCAATGTATAATGAGCCGACGAGAAAATATCTACAATAACGTTGATATTGACTTTAGGAGGGACCGTATATACACATGTAAAATTCGGGGAAATAATTCCGATCGGTAAATATTAATTTTGGATAATCAACATAGGATTGAATATCGGGGGACATCATTAATGTGCAATAATTAGAGTCGAATGAAAATCGACGTCCCGGAGACGCTTCGAACAATTGTACAACGTAATTAATACTTAATATTTAATATTTAATATTTAATACGATTATTTATTGAATGCTTTAAACTTGAAAAATTTCAGCGAGAGATCGAAGTGCTCAATTCGTAGACTGCAGAACGTTCATGCAAATGTAGACTTTCATGGCCCAATTTACACAAACTGAAATCAACGAGAAATTCGTATATCCATTAAGGGTCCCATTAGTATGATTACCATACGAGTCTGGTGATTTACTTAATCACTCATCTTCGTCAATCGAGAGAGCGCTTAGGAGTAGCTCGATTAGTTATACATTTGTATTATACATATTAGGTCGTTCGGAAAGTGATTTCGTTTATCGTGTAGAGATGGCAAAATTGAGTAGACGAGATTCAAAATTGTTGACAAATTCTGAAAATTCACGATGTCAATTTCTCCGATTTCTCCTTCATTAATAATCATTAAGGGAAGAAATGCAGTGCACGAAAGGAAAACGTGCTGTTTTCAACATTTCTATGCGGTGCTTTCATTTCAAATAAACTCGTAAAAAAATATGTTTCTCCTATCGATCGTATTTGCTGATAATAAATTTTTAAATGATTTCGGCGCAACGGTTCGATCATTACGAATTATAAAGCAACTTTGCTAATTGTCAAACGAAATCAACGTTTCGATCCCAGTTTAGATCTTCTTCAAGATTTATTTGAATCGCGTCTGTAAATTAAATATGTTGTTGATCGAACCGTTGCGCCCCCCCCCCCCCCCCAAAACATTAAAAAATTTATTAAAGTCGTAAAAAGTCGTATGACTCAATTTTGTGCTAATAATTTGCCGGAAAAACCTATCATCATTTTCCCTTGAGAAAACTTTTCTTACACCTTGACGTCTTAACCCTCATCCGTCCCTTATGTCAATTTGACATTGTTTTCTTGAAATAAATTGTGGGTAAATTTGATTAATGCGACACAAATATAATCGAAAAACCTAAGACGTAAATGTTAACTCATCGATTTGAATAATAAAAACACCGACAAATAACTGTTTACCTTGTTATTTCATCGATCTTTTACCACTGTATCAATTTGACACCAAGGGATAGATTTAGTTTGCGAAACGAGGGACGGATGAGGGTTAATACCACGATTGGTGACTCGAGCAAATTCTATTCTACAATTCTACTGAACACGAAACAGGCACACACAATGGTGTCGCGGCTTTCTTTCCAGACCAAGGCCTAGAAGATGCAGACAAGACTCTCTTGACTCCGTCGAAGATGCGATATTTTCTGGGAGTTGACACAAGGGTCGAAGAAGTGTCGGCGTGGATTCGTGCGGGGGTGGGTTGCGTGTACGTCTGGCAGGTGAGGTAACATTTCACGCGGGTTCCCCGGAAGCGAAGTTGTAAATATTTATGCCGTCGGAGCGTGAGAAAATTCTGAAGTGGTCGGGCGAGCGTGCCGTAAGTGCGCCTCGAGATATCTGTCCGCTCGGAGGCCCCTCGCTCGCTCGCTCGCCCGAAAGAAACGGTCAGAAAAAGACGTTCACCAGGACGAAGATATATCGTCCGCGGAAGTTTCGAAACTCTTTCTGGGATCGCAACCAAGTGGAACGAGCCCCCTGGACCTTGGCCTTTGACACCCCCGCCGCCGGTTCCGACGATGAATGAAATCCGTCGGGAGCCGGGGGACCATTTCGACGGTTTATCGCGCCGATCGTTTTGCACCGGTTTGTGCCCCCCTTCTCACTCTCTCTCTCTCTCTCTCTCTCTCTCTCTCTCTCTCTCTCTCCCTCTTTCAGTCGATGTCCTGCGACCGGAATTCATTAATCCGCCTTTTTTATCCGCTATCTCGGCTACCGGTGTTCGCGGGCCGGGTTTTGTACCTTGGCCTCGCGAACAAACGTCCAGCCAGAACCGTTTGTTTGCCGGGATCGGCCCACGAAACGCCCAGACCCATTCTTGTCCCCCGAACGCCGCGGGAAAAAGGATTGCTCAGATGGACGCCCGTTCGCTGCACTTTGGTGCACGCTGCTGCTGCAGTTCCGTGCCCATTGGTGCAAGCACGGATCCTGGCTACGTTATTGTTCCCCGGATCAGGACTTGTTTGTCGATTTCCCTATTGTCGAGGCGCAGGGCCTACGGCTAATTTTGTGGGAGGAATTACGTGGGTGCGTGGCGAGGATGCGTCGCACAGAGTGGTATTTGGGCTGAAAACTTGGCCAAAAATATTTTCTTGTTTTTTTTTTTCTACGTTATACAGTTAGTTCATGAATTAAAAAAGTCATTTCTCTAACTATATACTAGTGATAATAAGTATATTTATGGGTGCCCATATGTAAAACTAAGGCGTAGGGCAGCCTCAAGGTTGCCACAATTTATATAGGCAGCTACGAATTTTAAAAAATCTCTCAATGCAGTAGAAAATTGTATTTGTTATAAAAAAAAACCATAAAAACTGTAAGAAAAAGATTAAAGTTTAAAAATAAACTTCTTAAAAAAAGAATAAAGAAGATTTAAAACGAATTAAATCTTACAAGTATTTTAATAGCTATTAAAAATTCACAATGACAAATTTTCAAGACTATCTGCATGAGGTTGGGAATCTCTGTACGGGGCTAGAAAAAATTATTTTATACTTTTTAGTCCGTCTTAAAAACGTGGTATTTCGAAAAAAAATTTTTTTGTTTAAATTATACTTTTTTGACCGTCTTAAAAACCGTGGTATATTTAAAAAATTTTTTTATTTATATAATTTGTATTGTCATCCAGTTCTGTGCTATGTTTGAAGTTTCAAGTCTCATCTCGGGAAGTTAGTTTAAAGTCAAATTGCAAAATTTGTACCGAACAGACAGACAAGAAAGCGAGTTAATAACAACATAGTAATAAAAAGGGGCTATATGTGGTGCTTTATTTGTTTTTAATGTGAAAACTTGTGAAAACTTTTCTGCGGTATACTAATTCTAGATATCCTGAAGTTTAACACCACGTAACATTTATGCCGTTGCGATGAGTTGCATATGTTTAAAAACACTAATTTATATGCAAGAAAGTCATGAAAACCCAAGAGCTCTTATCTTATATATGTCAGCCTTGTAGATCGGTAAGAACACGTATAAAAACAATTTTAACATTGACAAAAATATGATTAATGTAGTGTGCATACCTTCTGTAACAATATCCATCACAAATTTCACCACAGAGATCACTTTCAACACAAAAATTATCACAGGAAAAAGATGCGTACGGACGGAGTGCTGCGATCAAAGACGTGTGTATCGAACAAGCGCTATGTTCTATTTAAGTACAGGCACTGGTGACTGTTTGGGTAAACACAACTAAGGAGTGCACCACGTGATGGCATGTTTATTTATCTATTTTGGGACGCAACCACAACTCTCTGTGCGTCGATGTAAAATCAACGTGAGAACAATTTAGATCAAACTAATTGTCGAAACGGTAAATGTGAATCTTGTGTTGCTTATTTACATTATTAAATATATTGCTATGTTTCATTTTCCAGTTAAAGTACACTGAGAAAAAAATCCTGTCGAAACAAAAAAAAATATATGTTGATTCGATAAGATGTACTATTGAATAGCGCCAATATCATATGAACTTATTTTAATATTTAATACTATTGAATTTCAATAGCAAAACTCACTTCCGCCAATAGCTTGACCATCAATGTTTTCGAAAAAATAAGATATGGCCTCAAACCAATTCCAGTATAAATCAATACATTTCTCAAATTTTTTTAACAACATATCTGATTGAAGGGAAAAAAGAAATATTAAGAATAATAAGATACGGTATTGAATCAAATACTATTTTCAATCATTTCATGATAGACAATTCAAATACATCACGATTTGCTTCTAAATTTCATACGATTGAAAAGAATACATTGATATTCATCGCAATAAAAAATTACAATAACACGCGTGTTATTGAAGTAACTACTTTTTTTTCTCAGTGTAGCTCCGACCGCGAAGGGTTAATATCGAGTAGCGCGTGGTACGACTAAGAACGCTTAAACTTTTCAGCGGAGCTTATTCAGCGCGTATCTAAAATACAACGTGGACGCAACGCGGAGAGCCACCCGGGAAATGAAGATAAAATTAGGGGAATTAAGAAAAGCGAACGGCCCACAACGTGAGCATAACTAACTCCGCTCCGAGCAACGACAAAATACATGCATATGTTCTATTCGTATTTACATAGACAGCGCGAAAGCAGCCCACCTATCCGCATACGTGCCGCACACTCCGCGGCGCACATCCGTGTTTAATGCTCTACAATTATCATTATAATTACCGTTATGATTATTACGTAATTATTTATGCGGCCACATTATTCAGCCAGGAGAGCACAGCTATTTTCGTTTTTCCCGTAGACCCGTTTCCTTCGTAGCCGACCACATTATTCGAAACTAAAAATATGCTTCGTTAGCGAGTTACAAATGGTTTCGACCCATTACCTAATGAAATTCCGACCATTGGCGAATAGTGGTGGTGGAAATGCGAAAACCGAGTACGTTGTAAATGTACGTGTTGTAATTTCCCGTGTCCACTTCACCGCGAATAAATTATTTGTTTTCGTTCGCAAGAATGTGAATAATTGGCCGGTGCACTTTCGCGGTATTCATTTAGGGCTGGTGCTTGTGTTGGGAGCAACTGGCGAAGTAATTCAAAAAGACGCGGTTTCACGATTGAACGCACCCGGGACCGCCGCAGAATGGTTATAATGACTCGATGTGAACCGGAGTGTAAAACAGAGGCAGGTAGGAGGAAAAGGTGAGGGGCGAGGCATAATGAAGGAGGAGCAGGTTCGAGGTCTCATTATCCGTCGCGAAGAAAGGTGGCCTGGGGCGAAGTGGGCCAAAAATTTCGTTCCGCGAAGGAGGTTCACCTGTCGCGAGTCGAGAACCCTCCGCGAGACGCGCCACTTCCGGCTGCGAATCTACTTAAAAGTTCCGAGGGCTCGTGAGGCGCTGACGAAGAGGACAAGGTTGCCGGGGGAAGACGACCGAAAGATGGTTCCGGTGCGTGAGCCGTGTGGGACTCTCCCACGGCGTGGATCCGAGGATCCGAGGGCTTCCTCTATCATGCCCGGTTTTATCGGCCCGCGAAAATCTAGCCTACCTATATCGACGTCATCCAGCAGCGATAATTAGACGTCAGCCAGACGCTCGCTGCACCTCAGACCATACACACGCATACCCGATGGTATTTAAATCCCACAATTCGAATTCAACTTTTAATCGTTATGTTTAAATCTTCAGAGTTGGGCAAACATTTAATCAACGGTTGACGACTAAATTTCTATTTCAATCGTTAATCGCAATTAACAATTAACACATTACCGACCGGTGATTATCGCATGATTTTAAAAAATCTATGCTGCATGACTAAACAATTTTTAATGGAACCTTTTTTCAATAGCAACAGCAATTTTCATCCAGAACTAACAAGTCACCCTCAATAACGTCATCTAATAGTTCCATTTAAGATTGCAATGCAAAAGAAAATTTCTATGCTTTCTTTTGGTACAGCAGAATTATTGAAAATCCTGTTAATAGGCTTCCGGTAGGTAAAGTGTTAATCTCCTAGTTTAGTCGTTAGTTGCGGTTAACGATTAAATATTGGGTTGGCAAATAAGTTCGTTCGGTTTTTGTGATTTATTCCAATGTAAAAAACCGAACGAACTTATTTGCCAACCGAATACTTATTAATCGTTAATTGCGGTTAACGATTAAATACTTATTAATCGTTAATTGGGGCGAACGATTAAATTTCTACTTTGGTCGTTAATTGCGATTAACGATTACATTCCTTTCAATTACATTCCTTTCAAAAAAAGAAACTGCTCAAATTTCCAAATGAAATACGGAATCAGAACTTATAATGAATACTGACAAAAATGTAAACTGAGTTTAGGTGTATTGTCATTTGGTCTATAATATAAACACTCTATTTACGTGCTTTTATGTTTTTTTCGATGATTTCTTCTTTTAATCAACGATTGTCAATTAACTTCATCAATAAAATTGAATCAATCGTCGATTTTTCGATGATTTCTTCTTTTAATCAACGATTGACGATTAACTTCATCAATCGATTGATCCAATCGTCGATTTTTCGATGATTTCTTCTTTTAATCAACGATTGACGATTAACTTCATCAATACAATTGAATCAACCGTCGATTTTTCGATGATTCCTTCTTTTAATCAACGATTGACGATTTAACTTCATCAATACAATTGAGTCAACCGTCGATTTTTCGATGATTCCTTCTTTTAATCTTACACATTAATGAATCAATCATGATTAAAATTTTAATCGTTTAATGCCCAACTCTCTGTTTAAATCTACATTCAAATTCAAAATGGGCGGGGACGTAAACTCTGAAGCAGTCCTCTTCATCAACTCGAAGATCACCGAATCAAGGATCTTTATCGGAAAGTGGAAACTGCAGTTTATTATTAATTTACTTAACTATCGACTGTGATTCCGAATTTCGTTCGCGATACACGCACATTTTTGTTTATTTCGTCTGTTTTTCAATCTTTATTGGATTCTGATTTATTTATTGCCGACAGTTCATTGCGAAAGTTGTAAATATTGAGCGGAATATTTCTGTTTATACAGCGCTTCCAATATTTTTTACATCAATCCTTACGCAACAGACCTGTCAGTTATTAGCTAAATCCACTGAGAGATTTATTTCAATTCGAGAGATCACTGTATGCTTTTTTTTAACTACCGTCAGTGCGGATAGGTAACTGTGCAAGCTGTTATACGTCCAATATGGAATGGCACAATCCATTATGGAGGACGCGACACGGTGTCAAATGGAAGTCATATATAATTCATCGAATCAAGGGTTGTACGTGAAAATAGAAATTTTATTAGGTGTTCTATATGATAACACAATCTTTTCCAAACTTGTGAAATTAAAATGATCGGAAATATTGATTAAAAATGATGCGTGTCTCTCGATTAGCTGAGAGAAACTTGGGGGTACCCGTAAAATGAAACGGATCCTTTTTAACGTCTGCATCGGAATTGCATCGTAATTCCATTGCAATCGACAGTGGCGTAGGGATTCTTCTTCCTGGCCGTGTCCGCGGCAGAGTAATTAACTGTAGCGCGTCGAAAGGCAAAGGTAAATTATAGCTATTCGATCAGCAGTCTCGCTCAGCGTACTGTATACTGTACAGAGTGTATAAAAGTAATGGTTATCCGTTATAGGGGTGAATCCACACCTTTGGATCGGTGAACATTTGTAAGAGAAACTTGCCAAGGAATTGTTTATAACAAAGAAAATTGTTGGTAATACCGTTTTTTACATCAACACCTTCCACTCATCCAGATGAGAAAAAGTTCGAAAGAAGCCACATGTCGTAAACAAATTTTTATTGAGATATAAGCTGTTGAAGTTCTTGCAAAATTTGATTGTACTACTACAGTCCACACGACCGTGTCGATGAGATAATACATGATCGTTTGCGTGCCTCGAGACAAACGAAGTTTAAAGAGATTCCATTCGGATCATAAAGGAGTTGCAAAATATGAAAGAATACCTTATATCCATTGTTATAAGAATATTAATCCTGTATTATAAAATGTTACCGTACCCCACCGTTCCTCCAGCGGATTAGGCGATATACCTGTAAAGGACGCTATAGCAAGCAAAAAACGCACGCGAGTCTTCAACCCCGACAGATCGACAACACATGGATCGACGGACCGATTGAATCAACGACCGGACTACCCTAATAAATCACACGTCATTGATAACCGTAGACAATGCCAAAAGGAATTTCTTTGACAGTCTCCCCGCTTCTCAATCGAACAATATACACCCATCCAATTAACAAACGCAACATTTCCCCGGCTAAATCACCCTTAACCATTCATGAAAAACCGGTGTGACAACCGCAGTACTATTTTGACCGTGGTCGGAGTAACTTCTTCCCGTTCGCTGTCACGATTTCGGAAAGTGTGCTGAGTAGTGTCCAGTGATTGCGTGGAAAGTGTGGTGTTTTGTGCTTCATCGTTAACAAGATGTATTCGCGAAAATGGCAGTGTCCACTTGATCCGACGGAGGAACAGAAGACTCTGCAAAATTTGCAAGTACCCATACTTGACATTTGTATTTTATAATGTAGGATGATTAATATTTCTATGTATAAAAAACGGATATAAGCTATTCTTTCACATTTTGCAACTTCAAACTTATGATTCGAATGGGCAGGGAGATTATCACTTCGTACGGACCTAGCAACGAATGTCCCTTTAAACTTCACGATCATGTTCCGTCTCATCGGCACGGTCGTGTGGACTGTAGTAGGCTTTTATTTGTTTGCGACATGTAGTCCAGTCAATGAATGCTCATAAGGGGGGTGTAGAGGGAAATGGAAGGAATAGAATTTTTAACTTTAGGACTTTGTTTGGACTAGTGTTAGGAGGTAAACGTACTAAAAGTCTCTACTCTTAGGAGGTGAGCAGAGCGCAGGGAGGCACGTAGAAAGTCCCCTTTTCCAGTTTTCTGTTTATATCTTGGAAACTATGTGTCCTTGAGCGCGGATATCTCGGAAACAATGCGTCCTACCGATAAGATCATTCTATACAAAATTAAAGCTGACAAAATGTGCCACAAAATTGTTTGGATTCAGGTTTTCGCTATCTCGCATAGTTACCAAGATATCCGCGCTCGAAGTTCACTAATCGTGCTGAAGAGTTAGCTAGTCAAATAAGGCTCTTCTTTTTCACAATTAGTGAACTTCGAGAGCGCGGATATCTTGGAAACTATGCGAGATAACGAAAAACTGAATCGAATCAATTTTGTGGCACATTTTGTCATCTTTAATTTTGTATAGAATGATCTTATCGCTAGGACGCAAAGTTTCCGAGATATAAGCGGAAACCGAAAAAGGGGACCTTCTACGTGCCCCCCTGCACCTCGCTCACCTCCTGGGAGTAGGGACTTTTAGTATGTTTACCTTCTATATATATATATAACTAACCCAAACAAAGATCCAAAGTCAAAAACTGTGTTCCTTCCATTTCACTCTAGAACTTTTCGTTGACTGGACTCTAATGTGGCTCCTTTCTAACTTTTTCTTTTCTCGATGAGTAGAAGTGAAAACAAACTTTACCAACAATTTTCTTTGTTATCTTACAAATTATTCTTACAAAGTTATCCTTACAAGTTATTCTCTTACAAATGTCCACCGATCCAGAGGTGTAGATTCAACCCTAGGACGGATGACCATTACTTTTTATCCACCCTGTACATATGTACGCGAATGTTCCTCAGCGACGTCGGAACACCGGGTAAATGAAAACCCGACGCGTGACTTTAAAACCCTTTAAACCCAGTAATGTCACAGCCTCAAACCGCAAACCGTTAACGAGAAAGGAGCGCAATAATTGGAAACGTCTGCTCAAGTGTATCTGCTATGCTGGTTTCTGTTGTGTGGATAAAGGTAGATTACTGTTAATTGAAAAAAGCTCAGCTGGCGACGGATTAAAGGTAAGCACGTTGGAAAGGAACAATGGGAACAGTTATTGCAGGAATAACGAAAGATTATTAAAGGCGACGCCGAGGCGTTGGCAACAACGTGGCCATCCGACGCGAACAAAATGGCGGCGAGACGAGGAGTCGTCGACGCCACTGACACATATCTTTCAATGGTCAATTTCTAATCAAACTTTCCAAAAATGATCGAAACAAACAATCGGATAGCCGTTTAGAACGGAATGCTCGAAATAACAATGGTGAAAGTTGAAATTCAGCGTGCAGCCCGGTCGGCAATTTGCGTTTTCGTGCGAAGAAATTTTATTGTTATGCGGACAAAAAGTGTACCGAGCGTGTTGTCCCCGAAATTGCTTTTGCGCCCGAGCATCATGCGTGCCGCATGATATCTCAAAATCTAATAGTTCGTTTTGGGTAAATTGTCCGGCTGCGGATTACAAAATGGCGGTGGTGGTGCTCTCGCCGGAATGAAATCGATGGAATGGTTGAAATTTCGTTTCGACTCGGGGAGTTTTCGGGGACGCGTGTCGAAGGGACACGTTCGTCTGATAGGGCCGCGTGTCGCTTAAGTATAACGAGTGTTTGCATTGCAACGGGTTAAGCAAACATTGTTAGGCAACACTCAATGGAAGTTGAAGTACTCGCGATGGGGGCCACGGTGCACACCGTGAATTATAAATGTCTGTGTTCCTCCGAGTCACGTCCCTCTATCATACGTTACTGAATAGTACAACCAACGGTGATTTGCATTCCCTGCGAACACGCCGAGGCATAATACCGCCAGTCTGCGTTAAATATGAGACATCGGTTTTAGAATAGGCGGCGCGCGCGCGTGCGTGCGAGCGTGCAGAAATCGGCAGGAACGTATTGGATTATTGCGGAACACCTCGACGTACAGGATATTGCTGCGATCATGTTTTAATGTTTTTACGACAGTTGTTTATTTTATGTGCCTCGTCTCGAATGTCTTGGCAACAGCCATAGATTAATGTTGTTAAATAAATAGAAACAATGCGATAATCTTCATGTTAATGTTTTAGTACTGCCCAACATGAATTTGCATTACGTGCTTGAAAACCAACTTTCGATCGTCCTCGATCTTACGTTGCAACAGACACTTACAACTAATATTAACGGTACGCACTTCAAACGATTACGAATATAATATTCTTTACGTCGATTAAAGAACAATTATGAAAATGTTCAAAAAATGCTAGAACAGAATTGGGCAGTATTTAAATACTTCTCGCCTCGGCTCTACAACGCCATCTCTGTACTACGATATGGAGCAACGAATAAACCATTAACCAACCATTCAAAGTAAAAGATACATAACTTTTACTCGTTATTCGAAGGTACGAATAAAAAAGTATCTTTTTCATTCGACTTGTATTTAAATAATTTTCTATTCGAAGCTTCGAATACAATTTGTAACTATTATTCATCGAATACATTCTCGGCGAATACAAGATTATTTAAATAAAAGATACTTTTGTATTCGAACCGTCGAATGACGAATACAAATTTTGTATCTTTTACTCGTTAGTCGAAATTTGTATTTAAATACAATTTAAAGACGATGTATTTAAGTACAATTTTTGCCCAACACTGTGCTAGAATATGAAATTCGATAGAATTTCGCAAGATTTTTATTTGTTTATGATCTACAAAGGCTGTTCCCATTAAAAATAGGGTTTCGTTTCATGCCACTTTCTTCAAATTTGTCTATAAAAATTGAAAATTGCATAAACATCCACAGAGATACAGAGTTGTCTCGTTCCAAGTTTAACATTTTCCACGGCCGCATATATTTTTTTAAAACGAATTGTACCGAAGCCCAGACTTTCTACAATTCACTGAGCACCTCACAAACTCACTTTCAAAAATACAATTCTATACTCTACATGTTTAGCAACACGCACATTTAATAAACAATTTGCATAAGAGGCTCTATAGAAATCAGTCTAAACTAGTACAACAGCTTCTTCAAATGATAAAAATAAATTAGAACACACAGAAGAATGAACCAAATATTGCCTGGTTATTCTGATTTCCGTAAAACCATCAATCAGAAATGGAAATTCGAGGAATGGAACGGACAGTGGTTAAGTGAATAAAATGAATGGCTGGTATTCGATAGCAATTTATAACAGGGAATCGAGTGCCTTTATCGAACTCCGCGCGAAGGTGGTAAATACTCGAGCATTACAACCGTACTAACAATTAAATGAAATACTGCATTCAATAAATGATACGTTCGGCGCGCATAACAAGCCCTATTTCACGCCAAACACAAGCTCCCACCCTTTTCAATCTCCGAAAAGGGTCCATTATTCAAACTGCCTGTTTCCAATTAACTCGATTAATCGACACCCCCCAGAAGGACCACTCGAATCGCCCGCCTCCTTGTCCTTTCAGAATCGTTCGAACGAAACCGTTCGAGTCTCGAATTTAGGGGAGGCACGTCGGACCCGAATAGAATCGTGAATACAACCCCTCGAGAGACTCTAACTTGATGTCCAAATACACTTAATAGCAAAGTATCAACATTGAACAATGCCGGGTCTCCGGACCGTTACTATTTAACGAAACCTGCTCGATTAATAAAACATTTCTATTAGTTAGTACCGGCGTAATTAACGATCGGGCTGGTGTAGACAATTTTAGGAAATTTATTTTTCGCTGATGAATTCGTAAGTGGAGAATAATGAGAACGAAACCATTTAATGGGCGGTTTACTTGAATGAGTAATGAGAATGGAACCGTTTAATGAAACCGGAAATTTAAATGCGTGCGATAACGAAATTGTTCGATATTAATTCCGACGTGGAGAGCGCGGGCAAAAATTATGATTCATAATTTATATTTGATCGTACGTTGGAATGTCAATCATTTAAAAAAAATTGCGAGTGTTGATTCGACCGGAAATTTGATCAACAAAGTAAAAGTACAGAAAAACTCTAGAAAAACGGTTGAACACGCTGCAAGGATTTGCAGTCGAAACGCCAATTGTTTTGGCATTCGATTAAAAGTCGGGACGGGAGCCCAGCAAGGTTTCTCCCATTATTAAAACTGCCATAAATTGCGTATCGTCGAGAATCCATTCGTTCCAGCGTTCATTACAGGTCAGGAATCCTCTTGGCCCGGAGGTGACAGTGGAGGAGGTAAAGAAAAAACGGCATTGTCTCCCGATTATGGGTACAAAGGGGGAAAAACGTTGGTTTTCCAGAAACCGAGGGAGCCAGGCGAATGGGGGCCAAGATAAACGGCTGCAAATTAAACGTGGACACGATATCCTCGAAGACGGTTGTTTCGCAGACGGATCTCTCTCTCTCTCTCTCTCTCTCTCTGGTCAGGGGTCACGGTTCTTCGGTTTCTTTATTGTCTCGTTTCGAGTGACTTCGCGTGCGCCAGGGAAACTTGAATAGTCCGAGGAATGCTGACAGAGGAGACAAAGCGGACGATGCTGCTGCCGGCCCGACGACGACAACAGCAGAAACAGTTTAGACGACACGAGAGAAGCCATGTCACTTCCTCTGAAACCCTGGGGCCAGACGCCTTTTTTGTTATCCTGTTCTTACGTGAGTCACCGGCGACGTGACTCCAGGTTCGACGTCCCACGTCCTTTTGCCACAAACGTTCCCGAAGAAACGCAGGCCGGTACCGTTCATGCCGATGTCTTTCGCGTTTGCTCACATTTTATTCAATCATCCGTGCAACCTACATTCCCGGAAACACGCTGCCACCTGGACTATGCGAATCTGATTCAAAACTTTCTGACTGTTTACTGACTTAGAAAATACAATATTATCATCGACAGAGCAAAAATGCTGGAACGACGGTTCTAACACATCACTCAATAAGTCCCCGGTCTGACACATATATGGCAACATTGTTGACAGACCCACGTGGTTGTAGCACTAACCTTCAAACAGTACGTGTCAAAATTTCATGGCATTCTGACCATTAGTTTAGAGGTTACAGACAATGGATAGAAAGGAATTTCGTGTGTTGATTAAACACTGTTTTTTGATGGGGAAAAATACTGTTGAAGCCAAACAGTGGCTTGATAAGCATTATGGGGACTCTGCACCAGGGAAATCAACTATTATTGACTGGTATGCTGAATTTAAACGCGGTCGTACAAGCACCGATGATGCTGAACGCTCTGGTCGCCCAAAATCGGCAGTTGTTCCGGAAAACATAAAAAATGTCCACAAAACAGTTTTAAAAGACCGTAAAATGAAGTTGCGTGAGATAGCTGACACCTTGAAGATAGCAGAAGGCAGTGTCTTTACAATTTTACATGAAAATTTGGGCATGCGCAAGCCGCTTTCGAAGTGGGTGCCGCGTTTGCTCACACCGGACCAGAAACAACAACACGTCGACGATTCAGAGCGCGATGAAAACAATGGTTAAATTGGACGAATTACGTTTTGAATTGCTTCCCCACCCACCATGCTCTCCAGATATGGTCCCCAGCGACTACTGGCTTTTTGCAGACATGAAAAAGATGCTCCAGGGAAAGAAATTTCGCTCAAATGAAGAAGTGATTGCCGAAACTGAGGCTTATTTTGAGAGCAAAGACAAATCGTTTTACATAAACGGCATCGAAAAGTTAGAGGAGCGTTGGAATGAATGCATCACTCTTGAAGGAGAGTATGTTGATGAATAAAGTGAAATTTCTAAAAAGAAATTTGTTTTTCTTAGTTAGACCGGAGACTTTATGAGTGATGTGTTACAAAGAGGGTATAACGCAAAATAAATTTCAAAAGCACTAAATCACCGCGAACAAAATTGCTGACGGCACCGTTTATGTAATCAGGCATTAATCAGTTCGCCGAAAGAGGAGTTAGGCGGCAGAAAAAGCGCGATTTTTGTTCCATCCACGGCCACTTTCGTTGGTTCGGATCGTTTTCTTGTTTCGCCGTGGAACGGTATGTACTATATCGCTCTTTGCACTACATTTGACGCTTGCACCGAAACGCCACACTGAATTTTCTTGCAAACCCACTTTGCTTTTTTCTCTCTTCGCCACGGTTCGCTTCGTTTTATGCGGCCAGGAGCCAACGCCATTTTTGAAGTATCGCGCGTAAACGATTGGCGTTTTCCTCTCTCCGCGCGAAAGAAACGGCCAGACACACGATGCACACTCCGAGAGATATATCGTAAAACGTTCGGCTGAGGATGCGCGAAAATTTGAGTCGCGATATTTAATCATTCGGAAGGGGCAACGGTAACGTAATTGTTTTGAGCGGCGTGTTTCGAGTAAGCAGTCTAACTTCCCATGCGACCTTAATCTCGTTCCCCCATCCCCCAACGGTTCCTGTCTACCCAAGAAACATCCTAATCTCCTAACTAGGCTAAATTCCTATAATTCTACTTCTCCAAAGCAAGCAAACTTAGGGAACTTCATTGTGCGCAACATCCGAATCGAGCAAAGCTCTCCTGACATAATTAGAGGCTTTTTCGGTTCAGTTCTGACATAACTATAACGAACACGCATCCATTCCCTCGTAAACGCGTTAATTTCCATCTAATTATAAGCACGGCAACGGGGCGGGGCCTGTACTCTCATTTTTATCGGAATACTCGAATAACTCGAGAGGAATTCGGAGCGTATTTCACGGACGTATTAATCAATTAAACGAGGTCAATTAACTAATATTAATGCAAGTTCCACAGTGAAAAAATAGATCACATTCTCCACGTCGAAGGATAAACATATTAGCGGTCGGGTTTGATGAATAAAATAGTTCTAATTCAATTAACATATCAATCACGAGTGTTTGTCGGCGTGTTTATCCACGATCCTCTCGTAGTAATAAAAATCCTGCGAAAGTAAACGGAGCAGCATTCCGAAAACGTCTGCGCCAACTAATAAGTGCTAACAACCCTTCAATCTTCCGCGAGGGTATATCGACCGGCCCGTCACCGAACAAATTATCTAATTAACTGGTAACTATTCGCCGGTACATTCTCGCGCGGAGGAAAATCAACACTCGGAAAAAAAAAACCGTCGAAAAATTCCGACCCATTTCAATCAATCTCGGCAGAATTCCGCGAACACACCTGTACTCGGATCGCCGAGGATTCTGCACGCATTCCACCCCTCGATTTAAGCAAACTCGGCGCCTTTTCCGTGACGCACGCACGCACGCACGCACGGCAGCCTTCCGCAGGCTCGCACACATAATCATCGTCATCATCGTCGCGCAAACGAGGCTGTGGCATCGTACAACCACCGCGCGCATCCTCGCACACGCATGTCGGAGCGTACATAGGTGCACGCGAGGGTCGCGAGCATCAAGGAGACGAGGGATCAACAGCAGCAACAACCGAAACGGTTCGAGTGGGCGGTAGTAATGGCGCCTCAAACAACGTGCTCGTGTCTGATGAATAGGCGAAGCGGTTGCTCGGGGTGCTGTCCGGGGATGGCAGAGAGCGAAGGGGTGTAGGCGAGAGGGGTGGGTACTCGGGCTCGTAAGCGGATCCTTGTGTTCGAGCTGGTGTACCGGTGCATTTACCAACGCGGTACCGGCTCTGTTTTCTCAGAAACCGAAATTCTCTGGGGGGATGGAACGGTAGCTAACGGCGGCGGCAGACACGGTGGAAAGGGTTGGCAATGCCCAAGCGCCTATACGATCCTGGCTGACGGAGACGGAGGACCGGTCGTCGCAGCGAAAACACGAGAAGGCCAATTAATGAATTTGTTTCAGAACAATTTCATTCGCTGCTTCACTCTTTCTCGTCTCGGAAACCGAAATTCTCCGGGCGGTTGGAACGGTAGCTATAACGGCGACGGACAATGGGAGGTGATGGACCGAGGAGCAGCCGAGAAAAACACGAGAAGGCCAATTAATGAATTTGTTTCAGAACAACTTCATTCACTGCTTCGCTTTTCCTCGTCTCGAAAACCTAAATTCTCCGGGAAGGGCGCACAGCGCGGCCGATCGCCGATCTAGCTGTTTAAAATTCAGAAAACCAACGCGTCCAAGACACTGTTTACGCGACAGAACGATTTTTCACCCCTCCCCCCCACTCCGTGACTTTATTTAAAATATAATTATAAAAAGAGAAAAACCAGACATTATACGGTCATTACGTGTTCTTTGACATAGAAATTGAAAAATTCCTCGTTGTTAAATTTTGCACGTATACGGATATGAAACTGGTCAAATCTAATAACGAAATAATCCGCAGAGGATGAGTAACCGTGTTTTTGAGGTTAGGTTAGGTTTGAAGCAAGTTTCACATTTCTAAAGTCTGAAAAGTAATTATTAGACTGCGGATCTTTATGCAAAATCAAAATTTTTCTACATCGATTGCAAGAAGCAGAAACCAAACTGAATGTTATTTCTTCCCTTAACGATTTGAATAGAGGAGAAATCATTTATTGTCCAATTATCAATTTTGAATTTCATCTACTCAATCTTCCTATAAATGCATAAAGAACCGCAGTCTAGTAATTATCAAAGAAATTACTCCACTAAATAAAATAATGCACAGTAATATAATATAATATAATACTAACGTTCCTTTATGTACTCCATAGCTCGTGAGAAAGGTTTTATTACGATTTCACTAATACTCTGATACTGACCGGGAGGATTAACAGGCGCTTCATTGTTTTCTTAAAACCACACAGCTCAAGGACCCTTCAGCCAAATATTTGTTATCGCAAAGTTCGATTTTCATTTTAGGATCAAATGATGTAATAATGTTCTCGGCACAACGGTTCGATCATATAATTACAAAAAAAAGCAAATTTTGCAGGTTAAATTAGACTTTCAACGTTTCGATAAAGAAATACTTTTTACTATTTCCTTCGCAATTGCGACCAATAACAATTTTTTAAAAAAGTTATTTACACATTAGCTAGTAAAGTAATCCTTCTAACGTCTTATATTTAATGTGTACGAATACTTTGTACCTCGCCTGTAGATCGGCGATCGGCCGCACTGTTCGACAGACAATGGGAGATGATGGACCGAGGAGCAGCCTAGGAAAACACGAGGAGGCTAATTAACGCCATTGCTGTTGCGGTTCGGGAACGGGGATTATGGCCCCGCAATACGTATCGGCGATAATGTTGCACGGCCGGTTCTTACCAAGTGAAATCGACCGTTCATAACTATCGGGCCGGTTTAACGAACGTCCCCGCGGACGCGGACGGTGGCCGGCTGCCGGCTGTTTCGTTGCTTCGAATGCGCTACCAAAACCCCTTCCCGCCCCTTAAAACCCCCTTCGAACCACCGCTGCTCTACCACTTCACCGTGTTTCCGTATGGTTATTCCGTGTTTAATTGAAGAGGCTTGTTGCCCGGACTGTTTGCTCTGCCTTCGTCGGATCGTTCCGAAGAGAGACAGCTATACACGGTCGATGATGATGCCGAATACTGTTTTTGGACGTCGGAGCTGCACGATTGGTTTCCTCGTGTACCGGAGAAACACAGCCGCGCCCCATACCATCGCCACCTGCTGACGAGCGTTAATTATCGGAATGTGTTGGAACACGAAATGTTATCGCGGCAAGAGAGAGGTCTGAGGCGACGGTTTTTCGACACGTTTCAAGACGATTGTTTTGCGAGCTGCCGATCGGACGTTATCTACTCGCCTGTTATCGATCCGTCTGTTGCGAGAATTGCCAGGGATGTCGGCCTTTTTGCGATCATTTTTGTTTGCTGTTGGATCGGGCTCGGAAATCGTTAACTCACTGTAGACCATTTTGTACTGTTTCAGTTTATGGAACTTGGCTTGATTATGCTGGGTAAATGTGCGAGATTGAAGTTATGTGTAATTTATGAAAACTCAAATTTGGTTAAATACTTGCTGTTTAATTCCGATATTTTAAACTGTCCGTACGATCATTCATTCTAACGAAACGAGATTATGAGAGGAGCTAATAAAATAATGGATATTGAAATAACATCAGTAAATGTAAAATATATTCGCTTCGACGTAATAATTCTGTAATAATAATGGAACATCACAAAACGTTTCGAGGTCCAACTTTATTCCCACGTAATCGGCTAATTCACGTCCATTTTCATCTCGCAAAATACGCGTTATAAATATATTTTACTCATCATCGCAACGACACCGAGTGAAAATGCCGCGGGATACGCTCGCAACCATCCCGTCCCTCCATCCAAATCAGAATCCATTCATGCGAGCCTCGAAATACCAATTTAGCGGGGAAAAAAATTCGGAATATCGTCGGGACACTGTATTACCATGTTACGCGCAGCGAGTCAAAATTGGAAATCATTACATACGTTTTTTCTCCGTTGACACGTGAAACGATCGATCTAGTGGACGAGGAATTCTAAACATTTGAAATTTGACGCTCCGAGTGGTGAACTGGGGGAAATTCTATTACCGTCATGCGAGTCCAATTACATTTGACTCATAGTTCTCTACGCTTTTTCGAAACGTCACTTGTTCGGACAATCCTCAATTCAATCACAACTTTTCCAATAATTTTGGTATGGATATAACCGACACAAACGTACGCGACATATTTGAAAAATTGTGAATGCAATTTTATGCTGTCACGTCTGGTGGTCCACTGATGGTGATTAACAAAATATATTTTCCTTTGGTAAACCTTACGTTTAGGGGAGGCAGCTCCGATGACCTTGACGTTGACATATGTTATCGAGGACAACATTCTGAACAACTTTTGTCATTACAACTACCCGGCGTTCGCTCTTAGTTTTCGAGATATTTGCGAAAATTATTTAAATAAAAATAAATTTTTTAAAAATACCACGTTTTTAAAATGGACTAAAAAGTATAAAATAATTTTTCCTAGTCCCCTACAGACTCCTAACCACGTACAGATAATCCTGAAAATTTGTGATTGTGAATATTTAACAGCTACGCAACTACTCGTAAGATTTAAAACGATAAACGTGGGGCGCAAGATAATAGTAAGGAGTGTAGAGACTAGCAGCCGTTGAGAAACCTCACACAACAGTTCATATCATTTGCGAAGCAATAAAATTTTTAGTAATTTGGGTGAACTATTCATGCATCAATTATCTATTGCACGCGCCCCACGTTTTTCGTTTTAAATCTTACAAGTATTTGCGTAGCTGTTAAAAATTCATAATCACAAATTTTCAGGATTATCTGTACGTGGTTAGGAGTCTGTAGGGGGCTAGGAAAAATGATTTTATACTTTTTAGTCCATTTTAAAAATGTGGTGTTTTTAAAAAATTTATTTTTATTTAAATAATTATTTCCTGCTTTTTAGTTTTGTATGTGTGAAATTTTACAATCGATTTTGAACATTTTGATGAGATTATAACGAGAAATGTAGTAAATTTCAGACGGTATTGCGACGCGTCATATCGAAAACAAATGCCGTGGTAAAATATCAAAGATACCCTAGCTAACCCTAGCTAATTCTGATCTCATAATTTTTGCATTCTATATAGCCTTCATACAGAATTTGAACTAGTAATGGAAAATCATGCAATCAGAATTAGTTAGGGTTAGGTGGTGGGGGGGGGGGCGGAGAGCACGCGTGCGAAATTGTGAATATTTCGAAAACTATCTACTGAAAATGAGAATTTTATTCAGAACATTTAAATGGTGTAATACATTCGTATACATATATGGGTTCTTCTATGTTTATTTATTTAAGGTGTAGCTCATTCGAAACTATGGCAGCCTTATGTTGCCACGGAACTTGGAAGAATACGTAAAATTCAATACAGTATTTGCAATAGTTTTTCGCAAATATCTCGAAAACTAAGAGCGAGCGCCGGGTAGTTGTAATGACAAAAGTTGTTCAGAATCTTGTCCTCGACAACATAAGTCAAGGTCAAGATCATCGGAGCTGCCTCCGCAGAATGTAAGTTTTACCATGAGATTCATTTCGTGATTGAATCTCAATTCGAGCTCAATGATAATGAAATGCAGTCTTCATTCCTCGCGCAACAGTATCGGAACAAGACTGAAGGTATATTTCGATCGTTAATTACTAGACTGCGGATTTTATGCATTTATGACAAAAATGGACAATTACAATTTAAAGCAGTGGACATGTTAAAAATATTTAAGGACATCAACGTATTTGTTTCAGCTTAATAGGATAATTAAAAGAAGAATACAATTTTTACTTGGCTCCTGAGTGTTGCAATCAATGCAAACATGTTTTATCTTGCATAAAGATCCGCAGTCGATTAATTACTATCAGTGGCTGGATCACCGGACGCGACAATGCAAAGAATCGAAGGAAGACATTCTTACTACCTTTTCCAGAATACACACGTCACCTAGTAAATTAATCTCGAGCTAAAAAAGCGAGGTAAAGTCGCTCGGTATAATATTAGAAAGCTATTCTGTTCGGAAGGATGATCGAATGGTGCTGGTACTCGCTGTAAATTGCAGCTTCTTTTTCCGAAAAGATTCAGGTGATTAGCGACGATCCCGTGCAGTTCCGGCGTGTATATTTGCGCCGGCGATTACGCGAACGTGTTATTATTTTTGTTTTCTGGCTGGATGGGAAAGGGGCGAATCGCGACAGCGACGACGCCTGGAGGTGGGAAAAATAGAGTAATAGATAGCGACAGAGGCAGCGAGCCGGTTTTCCCGGGGAGTGACGCAGAAATGATACTAAATCAACGTCGCCGGCCCGGAGATAGATGACCGTTTAATTGCACGGGTCGTTAAACAGAGTGTCAATGACGACTTACGCCGTTGCCTGGCTCGCGTCTCGCAGGAAACGCGCGCGAAACGACCAACTCGCCGAACAGGACACCGGAAGTTAGTTGCAATTATTGTTTTACTGGGCTCTGAATACCGACGCGCTAATTGGAATTACAACGTTCCACGTAAACTATCGGCCGGCCGCTGCCAACGAGCTTTTCAACTCTATTAAAAATGTCCGACCGGTAAAATCCTGTTCAATTAAACTCTATAATGCGCCCGTACAACAGCGAGTTTTCCTCAATTTTTCACAATATTTTTAATTGCTCCAGCTGCGTTAACGCTACATCGTTTCCTTTTGTCATTTCAATGTAAAATATTCCCTCGAAAAATATTTTTATGTGGAATTTGCACGTAAAAGTTTCAATGTGGTTTCTAACACATTTAGGATAAATACCTGGTTGTTATGAACACTTGGTTCAGACACTTTTTCTCGCAACAAAAATTGTATGTCCCCGTGTCTAAAGCAGGATCTACTAAGCAGTTATATCGGTAAGCCCGGCGAGCAAGGGTGAAACTTCTCTTTGTCTTTTTTTCCCGTTCCTCTCCATTACCTCCACATCCTTTTCAACCAGCGTATAACCGAGATTTTACCGCAATAAAGCCCGGGATCCTCGATTTAATGACAGAAACCAACAGTAATCAACTTTCGAGGCAACTTAGCGAGCGCAGCGATTCTAAGTGGACATAACGATCTATTTTATAAGAATCACTAGATTGAATTTGTCTGGACGGAAGCTTATCATTTCGATAATGGTAAAAAATCATTCGGAGACAAAATGAAAAGAAATCTTGAATTGTTTAAATTCTCCGACAATTTTCAGTTTCATCTAATCAATTTTGCTATGAACGCATAAAAGATCAGTCTAGTTATTACTAGACTCCGGATGTTAATGCAAATGCATATTTTTATAGAAAGCAGATAAACCAATAGGACCTGGGCAGAAATATGTTTTACGATTAGAGAGTTCTGAAAGTATATTTTTTATTTTGCACTTTTTGCGTAATGCGTAACACGCGTGTTATTGAAGTAACAATTTTTTTTTTCTCAGTGTACATATTTATCGTGCATAAACATCCGGAGTCTGGTCATTACATAGCCAGTGATATAAAGCGGTCAGCGTCGAATAAAAGCTTGCTAATCGCAGCCAGTGAAACGTGCAATAGCCTCTGTCTCACGGTATTTCAGGTTTCTCTCGAACGGCGGTCGAGATGGTAAAAAGGGAGGACCACAAATCACCGTGTACCGGTGCCGTCGACAAAAGGCATCGTATAAATTTCCGGGTACAGACAAATTCCGCGGATCCGTCTACGGCGAGTGTCAACAAGCGCGCGCGGATCCGTTGTCGGTGGCGCGAATTTACGGATAGGGAAGTCGCACGGACGGGGTCGCATTTGTACCTCCTCGAAATTTCTCCGTCGCGGATCCCCTTATTTTTCTTTGTCGCCGGGCTTCGTCGCGGGGAAAAGTGAAAAATATTAAAATACCGCGCGGGGACGGATTCTGTGCGTGACAAGGGAGATCCGCCGACAGAAAGAGATAGCTGTACACACATAGCGGGCACGTGTGTGCACGTCTACCCACAGGGTGTGCAGGATTCTTAAGAAGTGACTGAAAATGTGCTGATTTCTGGAATACGCTTAGGACAATTAACAAGTTAAAAATTACGTTTTCTTACTTAACTGTATTCTCCATTCTCCAGATAAAATTGTTCAGTAAAGAACTGGAATTTTACACTCGTTGATTATCCTCAAAGGTAATACATTTTTAAATAGTGGAGGTGGTCTACGCTGAATGATATTTTTCGTACACCCTGTATGTAGAGGAGAAATCGGGACAACGAAAAAGTGCATGGTGCATCGAGGTTCGCGCCTCCTCGCCGCGTTTCATTTCTGCCACCGTTCCCATCCCCCTCTATTCCCCAGGCCCCCGTGCTAAGGAAAAATGATATTTCAAATATTAAAATAGACGATGGATTTTATGCGGACCAGACGCCGCAAAAATGCATGAAAACCAACGGGGTACACGCCGCGCTGTGCCGGTACGTGTCCGACCGTTCACGATCCTCTGTCCCGTTACGCCGCTGTCATTTTTCTTCCATTTAACAATACGGAACGCGGAAAATATGAACACACGCGAGACCTGCGACCGGCCATTTTTTGTCCCGGATTGGAAAACAACCGTAAAATCGTCAAACACTAACTGGCTGCGGCCCGTTTTGGCTTCGGCGAATAAAAGCGTTCACACCAGTTCAAAATCTTTGCTCCATCATAAATTAAATCGTGATAGTGTAGTGTCTATTTTATGTTATTTTTCCATTTCGGCTATTTCAAAAACATAGTTAAAAAATCAGCTATTCCTGCTCGGGGCACTTTGCGCAGAATAAAACGGGCGAGATGTCTCCACACAGATAGTTTTCTGTGCTCAAGCACCCAAGATCAAGAGATGCCCTTGCAGACAATTCAGGGCGCCCCCAGGGCAAAGGGCACTTGTTGCCCACGCTCGCCATGAATCTTTATGCGAATTTACACCGTCCACGACTCTTTATCAGCAGCTAAAGCGAATAACAATCTTATACTTTCAATTAGAATAATTCCGTTCTATACACTGAGAAAAAAAGTAGTTACTTCAATAACACGCGTGTCATTGTAATTTTTTACTTCGATGAATATCAATGTATTCTTTTCAATAGTATGAAATTTAGAAGCAAATCGTGATGTATTTGAATTGTCTATCATGAAATGATTGAAAATATTATTTGATTCAATACCGTATATTATTATTCGTAATATTTCTTTTTTTCCTTCAATCAGATATGTTGTTAAAAAAATTTGAGAAATGTATTGATTTATAGTGGAATTGGTTTGAGGCCATATCTTATTTTTTTGAAAACATTGATGGTCAAGCTATTGGCTTATATGATTGGCGGAAGTGAGTTTTGCTATTGAAATTCAATAGTATTAAATATTAAAATAAGTTCATATGATATTGGCACTATTCAATAGTACATCTTGTTGAATCAACATATATTTTTTTTCTTTCGACAGGATTTTTGTCTCAGTGTACGATTTTTTCTTTTGATGGATATGAAATTGATGTAACACCTCATACAATACTTAAATGTTCAGTAATTGATCAGATACCAACATATTTACGTAAGGAAAAGCCGTATCTATTTGTAAAAAAAGCCGTAAGGACGCAGGATAACCAATCGTTGGAGACAGACGTGTTTGTCGCGGGCGCTCGTATCGATCTGATCTTCTTTTTGCGATTCGTTGGCGCTCGTATTTCTACAACTCTCAATCATATACACATAGGGCTGCTTATCAACACGCATACATACAATACACACATACATCATCCGTATTTTAACCCTATATTTAATACTGTTGCGGACGGAATGTCGTTTTTTTGTGTTCTTTCCATTTTTAAGTTATCGTATTGGCGTTACAAATAACACTGTCCAACAAATTTCAACTTTTTAAAAGTATTTCGATTCTCACTATGCGATTCTTATAGAGTTTTCCGCGCTGATTCCGAATCTGTT
>CM052297.1:11206088-11228907 GCA_028455765.1 Lasioglossum oenotherae | reverse complement strand
GAATCAAATACTATTTTCAATCATTTCATGATAGACAATTCAAATACATCACGATTTGCTTCTAAATTTCATACTATTGAAAAGAATACGTTGATATTCATCGAAGTAAAAAAATTACAATAACACGCGTGTTATTGAAGTAACTACGTTTTCTCAGTGTGCAATATTTCAGCTTTAATTCAATCAAAGAAAATCGACAGAAAATTCGTCGGTTTACGCCAGTTCATCGGAAAACCCGCGAAAAAGTGGAACGAAAGCGAAATTACGGGAACACGTCCCCGGATACGGTCGTATCCGCGATTAGTTTCGAAAAGCCGGCGGTTTTACCGGGTACAAGTTGGCCTCGACGCCGGAGAAAGAGAACGGGATATGCAGGGGTCGGTCTTAAATCTTTGGTGACGTCGCGACGAGCGAATTCGCCGGTGTTCCGGCTACGATTTTATCGGCTGGATAACTAAATCAGCCGGAAACCGTATTAAGAAGGACAGCCGGTGGAATCGGACGTTTACTCTGTTCGTCTGCGCTCCGGTTCTCTTCGTAAATCTGTATAAATAAACAGTCCCGGCACTTTATCGAACCTCTCTCCGCGCGTATCATGACACATTACCGAAATTTCGGATCCGATAAACAGCGCGAAATGAATTTGCGGCGTCGAACTGCGTCGATGAAGCTTCATACTTCGCCCTTGAATATCAATTTTCGAGAGAAATGTCCGTGTTTCGAATTTTACAACGACTCCCCCGCGCTGAAACTGCCTGTTTTTCGCGGACAGCGCGCGTCGGCTATAGATAACACGTTTATAGAATGTCAAACGCGCAGGCCGTATATACCGGCAGATGAAAAATATCATGTATAATAGAAGGGTTTTTCGTTGCTTCTCTCCAGGTTTTCATTGGCGGTATTACATCCCGCGTGAACATTGACAGAATATAATTCAGCGTGTTACTCGAACCGAATCGATTCGTTCGATGAAGTTGTACGAACGTCTGTTCCGTCTGAAGATACATTAAACATTTCCCTGACGAAGTCCCCGTTAAATATTCAGCACAGCGTGATTTATTTCGACGTGGTTACATGTAATTCAGTATCCTTTTAATCTGGCCGATTTCATTTCAACTTCACCACCGTTAATACCAGCCTGCGGTTTTCGAATTCTCACTCGAATAATTAATTCCGTAATAACGATATTATTATTTGAGAACGCACCGCTGTAATAACGAAGATTTTCGAATTTTTACAAAATAATTAATATTATTAATATTATTTGAATATTTCATATGGTGTACGCATTTCTATGTTCTAGTTCTAGCGTGAGACGAAGCAACTAGAGCATATATTATTAGCGGTATAATTAGGAAGTCTCCCGTTTTGTGTCTTCATCATCATATCCGGAATTGTCGTGTAAAATTTGATCTCTTCGTGAATGGTCTTTACTATGTGAGAGTGAGGATCTGCTGCGCAATTAACTAGGATTTATCGCATAATTATTAATACACATTACGGAGCTGCACGAGCTCAAAGGATCGCATACATTTCATAAATAGTGAATGCGCGGATTGTGTAATACTCGATCCGGATATCACTGGCATATGAACACACGGTCTATATTCAAAATCCTTCGACGTACTTCAACGTTTTCCTTCAGACCAGTGAAAAATTGCACATCGAAAATGAACTTCCGTCCACATCTACTGTCGTGTAATTTTTAGACCAATGTTTCTGTGGTTGTCAGTCGTCTTTCACTTTCCAGATACATATTCCGGTGTGAAGTTTTGGCAATATTTTTTCGAGCCTTTCGAATTTCACGAGTTTCTTCTGGTAAATCCCATACTATCAGATGATTGCATAAGTTCGTGCCCGATTTGAATTTCAATTTTAAAGAACTTCAATAACTTTAAGAACAAGAATTGTAAAGAACTTCATTAATCAATTACATGCAACCACAGATTTTCGAATTTATTAGAATGATGCTCGCGGGTCGAACCAGACCCGTCCGTCGCCAGCGCGCTGGGAAGTGGTTCGCGCAAAACGGAAAAGAAGAGTGGCAACTGTGGCCGGCACGAAGAAGAGCCTCTTAAAGCAATTATTTCCGGGCTTGTGGATATTTTCTCATCGCGGTCCCCGGCATTACGAAGTTTCCAGCTCGTTTCATCCGCGACGTTAACGGAAAGTCCCTCTTCAATTTTGCGCCCGCTTTCGAGCCTCTTTCTCGCTTGGTAATCGCATTGTTCAGTTTTCTAATTAGGTTCGATCGCGGCCGGAGAAGAAACGTAACCGAGCTCTGGTATTATGCATAGAATAACGGCGACGGGGGAGATGCAATAAAGAATAACAAACTCCGCGGTGGCGGCGGGACAAGCGTTTCTCGTTTGCGAACTGCTTGTGCTCGTTTCGGGACGATGTCGTCATTGTGTCACGTACACCACGAAAGTTACAGTCGCGCTTGTAACTTGTGCGCGAGCGAACAAACGCGCGCTCGTGCTCCGAGAGAGCCTGCACCCACCGCAATGGAGAAACCGACGCGCACGTGAAACGTCGACTAAATTAAATTCCTCGAACTTGTAATTACTTCCGCTGCGGTGTTTTTCTTCCGAATGACGGAGAGCGAGGAAGTTTTATTTCTGTCTGGAGATCGTTTCCCCGGTGTATTGTTCCGAATGGGGAAATTCCGATTTTTCAACGATCCCGCCGCGCGATTGGAACAATTTTTCGTGATTGCTACGATCGACTCGAGACGCCCTCCTGCGCACCCTCGTTTGTATGCAACGAGTTCTTATTAGACCGATCTGACAATTTATATTTTGTAGCATCCGTATTCGACGGAAACATTGTTATCGCGTGGCTAGCAATTTGTATGTTGAGACGTGGTTCCATAAGTTTGTACACATTTATTATATGTATATTAAAAGAATGCTTAGTTCAATGCCCGACCGAAATCGCGAGGGACTGGACAATATCTGAGAAAAATTGAGTGATAGCGATCGAACAGCAAATAATTAACCGAGACACACCGAAAATCTCGACCGACCTTCTCCGAATAAAAAGAAAATAGTTGCTTAGTTCAATGCCCGACCGAAATCGCGAGAGACTGGACAATATCTGAGAAAAATTGAGTGATAGCAATCGAACAGCAAATAATTAACCGAGACACACCGAAAATCTCGACCAACGTTTTCCGAATAAAAAGAAATGGTTGCTTAGTTCGACGCTCGACGAAAATCGCGAGAGGTGAGGAATGTCCGAGACAAAGCCGATAACCCATCGCGAAATTCGGAAAATCGAGTGACAGTGATCGAACAGCAAATAATTAGCCGAGACTCGTACGCCGAAAATCTCGACCGACGTTCTCCGAATAAAAAGAAATAGTTGTTTAGTTCGACGCCCGGCCAAAATCGCGAGAATACCTGAGACAAAGCCGATAACCGATCGCGAAATTCGAAAAATTGAGTGACAGTGTTCGAACGGCAAATAATTAACTGAGACACGCCGAAAATCTCGACCGACGTTTTCCGAATAAAAAGAAATAGTTGCTTAGTTCGATGTCCGACCGAAATCGCGAGAGACTGGACAATATCTGAGAAAAATTTAGTGACAGCGATCGAATAGCAAATAATTAACCGAGACACGCCGAAAATCTCGACCGAAGTTTTCCGAATAAATAAAGAAATAGTTGCTTAGTTCGACGCTCGACGAAAATCGCGGTAATACCTGAGACAAAGCCGATGGCCGTTCGCGAAAATTCGGAAAATCGAGTGACATTGATTCGACCGAACGTCGCTGTCGTTTCCCACGCGCGACCGGCGCTCATCGATTAATCATTCGCAGTCGCGCTGTCCCGTTTCGGCTCAATTGACGTCAAACGATCGCGCGACTTTTCGCGTTCACCGACAATCGGAAAACTCTCGGCCGGACATTGTTTTGGTCGACTGCCGCGCAGTATCCGGCACGGGGAACGGGTTCGACCCGATTCCGCTCGCAAACCGTGGCTCGGTCGTGTTCCGCTTTTGATCGTTTTGCGTCACCGTTCGTTGCAGCACCAACGACGACGAGAAGACAAAATGGTTCGCGCGTGAAAGTCGCGCGAGACTAAACGCCGACCTAAGAGAACGTTCGTCAACGACGTAACCTGGACTGGTTTTCAACTATGCATCACCCAGGGCTTCCGGTTTCGGGGGACAATCGACCGGGACACCGGGATCCCGACACCCATTGTTCCCGTCCGGCGCGGAAATACGCGCGGATTTGTTGTCGCACGGTACACGTGGACGGCAATTAATATCCCGGGATTCAAGACGTCGCCTCCAAGGCTCCGAGCATTTTGATGCTGCGCCCATTGTGCCCTCCGACCACCATTTTTTTCCACAAACCCTTTGCATTACGACCCCGTGTCACCCCCACGACGAAGATTTCTGACCGAATTCACCGGTCTCGCCGTATGGAGGTGCAGAAAACGAATTATTCCTATTCTACGTTGCTTACTTTTCATGCCGGTTTAATACCGTAGAATATACTTGAAACTTTAAACTATCTCATGTCAATTTCATCTCCATTTTAATCTCGCAAGGAACTAACTATCTCCCGATACAAGATAAGCTAATTAGTAGCCTTCGGGGCTTATGATCGTTTTATTGACATTTAGCCTTCGGAGTGAGTGTAGACTCGCGACGAATTCCTTTTGCTCTATTCACTCCAAGGATAGACTGACTGGATAATATGTAATAACACTGACTTGTTTGTGATAGTGGTAATCGTGTCTGTGTGTAATATAAATGAAGTTATGATCGCGCCACTAATGGTGAACGAGTTGAGAGGAACAAATGGAGAAGGTAGTTTTTATTTATAGCTTGGGAAATTAGTGGCAGAGGGTTAATCATATTCGTAGAAATGGCGATACTCGGAGGAAACGAGTTCTAACACACTCCGTGGAACCTGTTATTATTGCCTTTCAGTGAAGTGTACATTTTCTCATGAAAATAGTTGACGGGGTTTCCTATCTTTGATATATCTTAATTCACGGCTTAATGAAGAGTAACGTAGCCTTGAACGTTAGCAGCTAAAAGCGTAAACATTAAAAGCAGAATATCAGTGAATATTAAGAACATAATATTTTCGCACGATAAAAGAAAGAAATTAAAACATTCTCATTCGGGTGGAACGTACAGCTATATTTTCTTTCAACTATCTTCTTCCTCTCGCAAATCATAGTTCCACTGTTATCGCAGGTTCCAGATACGGAAGCAGCGGGGTACTGTTTTTTCAATAAACATAATTGCGCGAGTTATGGAACGGACGAAAGTAGAAAGGCAGAAAACAGAGAACGATAAACCGATAATGAAACCGACCACCGAGAGCCAACCTCCGTCAATTTTCCGAAATTCGGATGGAGAAGTTCGCCGACGGGGTACGACGGTCAAGTTTCTTTCGAAAAATTTCAGATTATATGGAGTTTCCGCGGATATTTCGGAAATGGCGCGTTAAATTGCGGATTCTGCGACGACCGGGCCATTTTTGCGAAGAGGTTCGTTTTCGAGGTTCCTGTTACGTACGGTTATGGGTTATGATCAAAGTTTCGTGGCCCATTGTCGAATTGTTGAATCGCATCGTGGAGCCCGTACTCATTGGTCCGAATGCCGTTCGGGAACTCGTACGTACCTGCAAAAAGAAAAGAATATATTAGCAACTTCGACGAGACCGCGAAAAGTATCTCGAAAGTTCGATCGACAGACATATTAAAGTCTACAACATTTACATAATTGTAAGTGACACACGTATGTATGTACTGTTTCGTTAGGTCACAACTACCTCATTGAAAGTAAATTTTAATCGAGCATATGTTGATGAAATCAAACATAACTTTTAAGCCTCAACATTAAAATCCTTGTTGGTTTTTCATTTCCTACGAGCACAGCTTGCAACAAACAAATCCTCTAAAATGCACCTTAGAATCCAGAATCTGTCGTATTTTAAAAATCTAATTTACCCTGTAACTGCCCTCGCGGGCAAGCTGGAGGGCTGAAATTTTAGTCGGTGGGCTTTTCCTTGGTCAGTTTTCGAATGATTCCGATAGTCATTGAAAAACCTGTCAGGGCAGGTCTGCAAGCCTGGCCCAAAAATCAGCACGTCGAGATCTATCGAGTCGGATGACCATACACCGCCACACACGTCTCGAGTACGTTCTCTCCAATTTCCTTCGGCAGTCGACACAGCTCGAAGGATCGGGGATTATCAGATGTTCAATATTTCAATAGAGGTTGTCGATCAAGCTGCCAGTTTTCAGTTGATAAGCACCCAGACCGAACCGCAGGGGCTTTCAGAGCCGCGAGAGAGCATATGCTGAGAGGATGGCAGCGATTTTCCAGGCGGGTAAACCAGCTAGCAAGGTCTCGCGTTAGCGATTTTCGCGGTCGTTGTATCGACGTGTCGCCAATCGACTCCGACACTCCTCGACCTCTCTTCTCCTCGATTCGGGGCACACCGTATCATCGAGGAATTCATTCTCCAGCAACCGGCGCGGCGCGGCGATGGTTCCTTGCGGTCTCGTTGCGCAATTACGCTGGCGGCTGCTCGCATCGTCATCGCGAAAAAGTAATTCCGCGAGCAGCCGAGACACCGGCGCGACGCGGCGGCGGCAAACAGTAACCGGGTGTTATTAGAGGCCCGTCATTTCCGCGACCGAACAATCGCGGTCCCACGATCCTTACGCGCTCATTCGCGCTCTCCGGGGCTCGCCTGTTCACATCCTGCGATTCAAGGCGTTCATTTCCTTCCTCTTTTTGTCTCGGCTGCTTCGTAACCCTCCTCGACCCGCTACGACCCGTTTCAAACCGAGCAGCGTACCGCTGTTTATCACCGTTGCGTCCCTAACACCCGCGCTTCCCCTGCTGCTGCTTCTCGCCGCTAATAACTAGGACGATATTGACATTGGACACGCAAATATTGTTCCCCCTTCCCTAAATCGCTTCGTTTCGCCTAGATAAATTTGATCGGTTCACGGGAATTTTTTAACCACCCCGATGATGGAACGGGCGAGTCCATTTTTCTCGTGGACTTTCTAGCGTTGACCCTGCAAGGACAACGGAAGATGCGGAAATACAAACATATTGAAACCATACGCATTTATGTCCTTCTTGTGGACTTTTGGGAACATGTCACATGTACAGTGGCTCACGAAAGTACACTGAGAAAAAAATCCTGTCGAAACAAAAAAAATATATGTTGATTCAATAAGATGTACTATTGAATAGTGCCAATATCGTATGAACTTATTTTAATATTTAATACTATTGAATTTCAATAGCAAAACTCATTTCCGCCAATCATATAAGCCAATAGCTTGACCATCAATGTTTTCAAAAAAATAAGATATGGCCTCAAACCAATTCCACTATAAATCAATACATTTCTCAAATTTTGAAACAACATATCTGATTGAAGGAAAAAAAGAAATATTACGAATAATAATATACGATATTGAATCAAATAATATTTTCAATCATTTCATGATAGACAATTCAAATACATCACGATTTGCTTCTAAATTTCATACTATTGAAAAGAATACATTGATATTCATCAAAGTAAAAAATTACAATAACACGCGTGTTATTGAAGTAACTACTTTTTTTTCTCAGTGTACGAGTGCTCAGGAGTGATGCGTTTGGTGCGTAGCCGATGCATTAGCGGTAGATTTGAGAAAAGCAGACGCAGGTAAAGCACATTGTGGAACAAAGCACAATTTGTGAAGAAAGCAATGAAGTATTGACCTTGTTGCTTGAACGGGAAAGTGCTGTGAGGGCTACTCAAGGTATAAAATATATACAATCAATATATTTTTTACGTACCGTGTAATTAATAAATAAATTAATTCCAAATCAAAATTTACAAAAATATCTTCGCTGTCACTGATATCGGTAGTATCACTCAAATCACTACAAATATTTTTACTTAACAAAAACAACGTTAATGCAGATATCGTTTTGTCACCCATATAAGCAGCCATTTTTGATTCGCATCAAATGCATGGAAGAGCGTTCCGTTTCCAAGCGCTACTACAAGTACTACTTTTTTTTCTCAGTATATTCGAACGCTTACGTTTATAAATTTTAATGAATAAGATAAGATGTACTAAACTAATCTGTATAGAACAATTTGGTATCTATAGTAAGAGGGAAGTCTCAAGATTAGGTCAGTAAAATTTGAAAAGGATTCAACCACGCAGGCAGAAGTTATGATATATTTATTAGAAACACGCATAATAGGTGACTCACAGAACTATGGGACAGAACATATCGTGTTTCTAACGTGTATGTTTTGAATATAGGAAGACACACATTCTAGTTCATCATTAAATACATATTTCCTATTAAATATAACCATATATCATTGATCATACACAATTAAAATAATATTCCTCGCCAAACAGCCAAGTTAATCAACTCGAATATTATTGGTCAGAATTACAGCAACATTTTCGGTCTTCCAAGAAAACCGCGCGAATCATTACCCACTCCGTGGACCGAATAAATTACATTTCCATTAATTTCCGTGCGGCGCTCGCGCGAAAGCTATCGCGCGTAGCTCGCGTCGCGACAGTGCGTCGAATAAAATAAAAAAAGGAAAGGAAGAAAAAAGAGGAGCGTCCGTAGCACGTCGAACCCCAGCACCGAATTCGGATTTCATTCTGCCTGTGAATCCCTCGATAGCGAATCTCGGGCCGGATCTCTCGTTTCACCTTTCTGAAAGCTTTCAATTCCTCGAAAAGCCCTTCCTGTGTCGCTGGCTGCGCGGACATTCGGCCAGATTGAATAATCCCGAGCAACGTCGCGTGAAAACGCGATCCGAAGCGATCGCGGCAATATGATAAACGACGACGCCCTGGATCCCCTGCGCGACGCGTCTCTCGACGATCTCGGTCCGGAGGAAGTTGCCAGGACGCGCTGCTAGACGTCTCCTCAACTTTTCAAACAAGATCCCACCGTGGCACGCAGCGGCTCACCAACACACCGATCCGGTTTGATGGACCGGAGTCAAGGTGTAGAGAGAAAGGTTGTTAGGGACAGCTGTAGAATCCGGATTTACGATACGAACGCGCCGCTGCTTCTTTTCCATCCGACGTGGAACACCATCTTTCTTCGCCTTGTCCTAACCTCCGACCACGTTCCTCCCAGTTTTCTTTTTTACCACCTCGACACCGTTCACCGTTCCCTATCTTTAACCATTCGCGATTCTTACACTTCGACGGTTTTATCATTTACCGTTCATACCCTTCGCGATTCTTAGCATTCACCGTTTGTTGATTTTATGCCTCTCGCCGTTCTTACCATTTGCTGCTTCCTCGGTTTACGCTCCGACATTTTTTAACCATTTCAGCCTTTCACCCTCCGATGGTTTTGTTATTTACAGTTTTCAGCATTCTCGTTCGGTTTGTTGATTTTACACTGTTTTTATTGGCTGCCGTTTCTCGTGGTTTCATGCTTCGCCATTTTTACCATTCCCGGTTTTTACCCTTCAGTTTTTTTTTTTACCCTTCCACGGTTTTCAATGTTCGTCATCTGTAAATTACTATCACTTGCCGTTTCAGACTATTAGATCGCGGATGCACTAGAATAAACAGCACTTTGTATAAATGAATCAACGGAGTTTAGTCAGAGGCGAGAAAGGCGCGAGCAAACCACGTTTTCACAACAACGGTTCTTCAAACAAACTGAGATTGAAATAGAATAGATTCATCTTGTTCCTTATGTACGAAGTACATTTCAACGCAGGACATTTATATCATTTCTCCCATTCCTGATTTTTACACTTCCACCTCTGGTAGAGAAAGGCTCCCCACCTTTTGCAACTAATAGATCGACGACGAGCGAGATGATTGGATATGTTTGAAAGAAAGCAACGACTAGTTATCCGTTTTTTATTCAATGGTAGAACTGCGGCCGACAGGTAATAGAAGGGGTGAGAGAGGGAAGGCCGAAGGGGTAGAACGAGAGGAGGGGGCAGCCGACACATTTAGTTTCAGTCGGTGAATGCGTGAAATCGGATTTCTAGATAGTGGACGTATCAAATTGGATTTTCAGACAGAAGGAAATACGAGACAAGTCGGGGAAAAATTGGGAATACCTGAGATAGATGGGAACGGAAATTGCGACGAAACGCATGACAGGGTGCCAAAGTGGCTGGGGTGAGTCAGACGTATTGGATGTAGAAACGGTGCAGTCTTCCATAGTGAGATGAACTTAATGAATAATATTAAGAACACCTTTCTGATATTAAAAATTTGCCCAATGCGTCGAACGTGGACCTAACAAAACCAGGAAGGTTCTAACCTCGCTCCAATTTTCCATACATCACCATACATCGTCCTAGTTCCCAGAGTCACTCTGTACAATTCATTTTACAGGGTGTCAAGAAATAACGGAGTTAATCGTTTCTTATTATAATTCTGTCAAATTGACGAATTTTGAAAAATCAAATAATAACCAGAACATGGACCTTTAGTATTCATACATTTAAGAAGATTCGAAATGGCCACCCTTTACGTCGATACAGAGGCTCAAACGTGTCTTGAAATTTTCGGCAATGGGCCGCAGCTCTTCTGGCGTCATTCGGTCCCACTCCTGGTACAGAGATTTTTTCAATGACTCCAAATTTTTATGGGGCCGAGCACAGGCCCTGGCCTCCAAAATCGACCAAACGCTGTAGTCCATCGGGTTGAGATTCGGTGAGTACGGCGGCCATTCCACAGATGTGATGAAACCTGGAAAATGGGATTTGCACCACTCCTGAGTCGTTTTCGCCTTGTGGGCCGGCGCGGAATCCTGCTGTGACGTCCATTCCGGATCGGCGAGGTGCTGTTGGGCCCACAGAAGTACGACGGCTTCGAGAATGTCCCGTCGATACACTTCTTGGTTGATTTTGACCCCTTGATCCACGAAAACCGTAGCAAATCCCATTTTCCAGGTTTCATCACAACTGCGGAATGGCCGCCGTACTCACCGGATCTCAACTCTATGAACTCCAGCGTTTGGTCGATTTTGGAGGCCAGGGCCTGTGCTCAGCCCCATCAAAGTTTCGAGTCGCTGAAAAAATTTCTGCGCCGGGTGTGGGACCGAATGACGCCAGAAGAGCTGCGGCCCATAGCCGAAAATTTCAAAACACGTTTGAGCCTCTGAATCGGCTCAAAGGGTGGCCACTTCGAAACTTCTTAAATATATGAATACTAAAGGTCTATGTTATGGTTGTTATCATTTGGTTTTTCAAAATTCGTCGATTTGACAGAATTATAATAAGAAATGTTTAACTCCGTTATTTCTTGTCACCCTCTAAAAATGTCTCTTTCCAGTTACTCTCTCCAAAATTTTATTGGAGCGACTTTCATCATTCGTTTGCGACATTTGGATGCGTTCGTATCTTCGCAGGGCTAGTTCAGCCACGAATCCGCAATCATTTGATAAATACGCGATTCCGACTAATATTTAACACTTTACCTACCGGAAGCCTATTATATAGGATTTTTATTTTACAGGATTATATAAGATTTTGCAATCTTAAATGAAACTATTATATTAGATGACGTTATTGAGGGTGACTTGTTAGATCACAATGAAAATTGCTGTTGCTATTGAAGGTTCCATTAAAAAGTCGTCAGCCATGTACCATAGATTTTTCAAAATTATGCAATAATCACCGGTCGGTAATGTGTTAAATACGTCCGTTCGTGATTGCAGCGGCCTGAAATTGCGTAGATAAATCGTTGAGCTGCACGAACCACGCCGTGATCAGACAGGAACCGAGGAACGACGTGGCGAACAGCAGATTTTCGCGGAATCTGATTAATAGCTAATTTTATTTTATTCGCGTCACCTTATCGGGACGGGCGAGCGAAAAAATTGAATCAACCTCCGCCGCGCGTACGAACATCAAATTTTAATGCTCGGAATTACCATGCTTGGCATCATCGTCACTGTGGATGGAACATTTTTAAATTCACGCATAATATTTAATAATATCGTGAATAACAATTTTAGTTCCGTGTTTCTAGAATCGCTTTGATCGAGGAAGCAAGTTTGTTCCCAAATCATTAGGATTGTTTAGTGTTCAGTGCGCAATGTTGTGCATTCGAGTTCCCTCGAAGCTGCTCCGACAATTTTGTTATTAAATGGCGCGCTTGGTTTTAATCTCGAGGAGAGTTTCGTCGCGGAAAAGGGCAGCAATAAAGTGCTTCTTATTCTCAAAGGAACGACATTATTCGACGAGGTGATATCCCAGACATCAAAGACACGGTGGATAGTTATATAGCCAAAGTTAATCCAATGAACATCGCCTTGGCAATAACCAGATTTTCATTAATTATACGACAGGTAACGACCGGAACGAGTTCATTGTCCCGCATGTAGGTCAGAACACTACTGAATCAGATGTCCTAATTCGTGGACGATCGGGAATTAAAAGTTTCTTAACTCTCATCAATACACTGCGGATCTTTATGCGAAATAAAAATTGTCTCCATCGATTATATCATCCCTTAAGGGGGCCGTCTCCTAGCAGTTGACGGTCGCGCATGAACACTCACACACCGCTAGAGTACACTCACACACCGCTAGACCACGTATACGCACACGAGAATTGCAAGGGTCCGGAAATTTACCTCTGACCTCTCGATAATGCAAAGACGGGGGTTTTTAGTAGTCAAAATCGCCAGATGAAAGATCAATCTACATCGCTGTTTGCCTCAAAAGTCATTCTTTTACGTTTCTGAGCAATGGTTTTGCAATATTCGGGTGCATGTTGCCCGTCGCATGTTGCCCGTCAAATGGCGCTGCAGTCACGCCGGCGTACTAGCCTCTCCGACGGGCAACATGCAGCCGAATATTGCAAAACCATTGCTCAGAAACGTAAAAGAACGACTTTTGCGGCAAACAGCGATGTAGATTGATCTTTCATCTGGCGATTTTGACTACTAAAAACCCCCGTCTTTGCATTATCGAGAGGTCAGAGGTAAATTTCCGGACCCTTGCAATTCTCGTGTGCGTATACGTGGTCTAGCGGTGTGTGAGTGTACTCTAGCGGTGTGTGAGTGTTCATGCGCGACCGTCAACTGCTAGGAGACGGCCCGAGAAATCATATAACATACAGCCAGCGGCAATATTAAGTGGACATTTTAAAAATCGCATAACTATAAAACGCATTTTTTTTAAATTATCGTTACAGACTCGGATAAAAAAGTTCCCAAAACATCGTTTTAAAAATTTTGAATGATTCCTACCAATCGCAATATTAATCAATTTTTGTTTACTTATTCTCTAGCGAACTAGCCGGTCTAACATCTTAAAAAAATTCAAGTCCTTTGGAGCAATTTTTAAAAAGTTATGCGATTTTTAAGGGTGTCCACTTAATATTTCCACCGACGGTAATTGACATCTTCAATTTTCAATATTTCGTAACAATTTTTGACTTCCTCTACTCAATTTTTGGTATAAATGCATAAAGATCCGCAGTCTACTCATCGAGAAACTTCGTGACTTTTAATGCGAAACACATAACCGGGAAACCTAACGCGCAAATGACTAACTTGCCAATCTGAATAAAAAAGCATCGAAGAATAACAGCAGCTGTTTTCCCGAATCTTGCACAAATCCGAACTTTCTCAAGAAATCACAAGCAAAGATTTGGAAGATCGCGGCGCACCGATTAGAAGCCAGACATTTTTTCCGGGAATTTCCGAGCACGCTCGAGCAGTTCGACGGTGCACCGTGTATATCAGGTATCAGGAATGCAAATTGTCGGACGGTCGCGGTTGGCGTGTTTTCGATATCCCGCGTTTCGCGCTGTTGTTCTTATTGGCAGATTACTTTCGAACAGTTTTGCCCGGCCACGAGATTTGCATAGTCGGATAGACGCGCGGAATTATTCTCTGTCGCCCGACGAATGGCGGTCCCGTACACGAACGTGGCACAATTAATCCCGTGCCTTAACAAGCCGCGCCGCGGATTTTTCTGCGTTTCTGAATACCAACACACCGGCCTCGGGAGCCCGGGAACTGTTCTTTTGGACGATTTGTTGGACAGATGTTGGCCGCGGATGAATTTCTATCGTTTTGTTTCCGGGCGGACACCGGACGACTATGGATCGCGCTGGCGGAGTCATTATTTCTTGCGTCCGATATGCAATAGCGGCGACGATCTCGCCAATCATGTCCATTAAGGATGTTCTGGAGGTATACAAAACCGCAACAAAATTTTTGAAAATTTCACAAGATATAATCCTTACTAAATTAATGCAATTACCAAAGTTTGGGTTCGATTCACTGCACCGTTTAAGGATTATAGCAACTTAAAGTTTTAAGTTTAACGCGTTTTAACGCGTCTTCTTATGGAGAATTCATAAAATTCTACTTCAAACCCTATTTAAACCTTGAAAAAACGCAACTAGAAACCCCAGTTTTTTTTAATAATATGTAGTAAAAATTATGTAATTAATTATGTTAAAAATTTATTAGGATTCACTAAACGATTACAGAGCAAAAAAATTATAAACTGTTACAAAACGTCAAATTTATCGTGTTGTCTCTCACTAGCATGGAAACGCGACAAGCGTAGACCACTGAATATAGCTACAGCGGGTATAGTATTCGCAAGAGTTTAATGCAAATATACTCATGAATGGCTTTCATTGCCAATTGCCAATATATTGACGGATTTCGAATTTCTTGTACTTTTGTCTCCCATTGTACCTTCAGAACATCCTTAAGTCCAGGAAAAGTTCCCTCGTAAGCGTATCAATGATGCAATAGGAATCGCGTTGTTGAATGGCCTCGCTAATGCATCGGAAGCGGTCGACATATGCTCGATGTATCGCGAAAGTAATCTATTAGAAGCAATTACTCGGCCTTTTCGCTAGAAACCATAATGAGATTAATTTTCAGCGGAACGATATTGCTCCGGATACCACGAAAGTTATCAAAGATCTGGCCGAGTAATTCTTTCGTAAATAATCAAATTCTTTCTTCGACTGTTGAACAACCGGAAATTCGAACTTTGTCGTGCCGAAACGTAATAGGAAACTTTGGCGCGAGTAAACAGAGAGTTTCGTATTAAATATTGAATTTTCCAGGATCTTTGTTTAACGGAATAAATAAAGGAACGGGGGAAGAAAGGAAATCTTTTTCTCCTTTTCATTTTCGTGGTTTTTGATGGCCTCGTTTACCCGGGGTGGAGCGCTGAACGAAGAAAACTTTTTAAGGGCTCATTTCTAACAGGGGCTTCGTTTCTTATTTATTCGCTGCTTCAAGCCCGGCACATTATTACCCGGTCCCAATATGGCCGTTCCGGGGGCCATAATAACCGGATTTTTCATACTTCCGTCGGGGTTACGGTTGCGTTCTTAGCCGAACCGCGCCGCGTGTATCCAATTTTCGCGGGATCCGACGCGCCGGTACCGCGGCTTGCGAAATTTTCCGCGCATACATCCGCCGAATATGAGCGAAACGGAACAGGGAAAAATGGCTGACGCGCACGAGCAGCCCCGCGTTCCGATATGAAATGTGTTGCCATTTTCGAGCGTCCGCCCTTAACACGGCCGGATACCGTGCATATTCCGTTGTGAAGCGACATTTCGAACCATCCGAAATCGGTATTTAGTATTTGCGCGAGTTTTTACCAGTATTTACGCGGACGTGCAATTATCGGGACCGTCGTCCATACTCGTTCGACGGAATTAAAGAATGGAATATTTCGAAACCAATTAGCCGATTGCGAACGTGCACGCGTTACCCCGGCACCAACGTTCGCGAAACTTTGTCGATTACCGACTCCGGTCACGGATACAATGTCGCTGCGTTTTATCGTTTCTTCTCTAAAACCAATTTTGAGAAAACGCGGTTTCTTGCCGTCGACGTTGCTTCTTGCACACTATCAGCAACAAAAGAAAAATTGTTTTACTGCTCGAATGTTCCAGATTCTTTTTCAACAACATCAGGAACGTCCTCCTCTTCTTTAGGTTCATGTGTTATCATCTCTTATACAAATGTCAACATTAACTGTAGCCCTCTTTATGCATTTATGCAGATCTTTACGAATTTATGGCTTATAAAAATGTTCGAAAGAGGCTAGAATTTCATCCCGCCTACTTCAAATGTTTCCAGAAAAATGGGACAATGCATAAACATCCGTAGTCCAGTTACAACCAATCAAATTCCACGGTCTACTCAAGCTCGAACGCCGAATTTCGCGAGATCGTTTACCCTCGCTGAATGTAAATCCGTTTCCACCGGCAGTGTTCTGTATAAAAAAAAGTTCTATTACAGTCGAACCGCCTAAAGAATCAGACGCGAGGTTGAAAAACAAGAGAATTCGCAGGAACAAAGCGATTCGGCAGAGACAGAGCCGGCGAAGAGCTACCAAGAAAACAACGATGGGCCGCGCGGACAACAATGAAAATTCCAATGCGGAGCGTTAAACCAATAAATGTCTTTTCCCTTCGGCTTCGTTTTCATTGGGGAAACCGACGCGCGGCGAACACTTGCGAACCGACAGTGGCTGGCGAATAGAGGGGGGGCATTGGTTCGGGGTCGAGCCGATCAGGCAGAACAGTACAACCAGGGGGTGTCGACTCCTTTGTTAAAAAGTGGGAACGAATTTAGTTGTTTCTCGATCGTTAGGTGTGGTGGCAGCACAGTAGTGCTCCGGCGTCGACAAATAGGGATACAAGCCGTATCCCCACTCTTTGACGGCGTCCAGCTGTCTAGCTAAATATTCAACCATTTTCCACGTACTCATCGACATTGCTGGACGCAATATTTGCGATTTCCGACTATTTTTGCGAATTCTTTCTACAGGGTTTGGCAGAAATAACTCCCACATTTAGTTTTATTTGAGAAATAAAGTTACTGGTTATACCTCGTACCACTATTTTCAATCCTCCTTTGAAATATGGGAGTTATTGCCGCACTCTGTATTTAATTCTTAGAATTTATATGATTATTTTTATAATATCATAATTTTTCGAATAATTATACGAGAATAATTATAATTTTTTTTAGAATAATTTGATACGTGGTATAATCTTTATACAGATTAAACAGATTCATAAACCTTCAATAGCTGGCAAAGAATACGGTTACACGTACATGCGAGGTTAGCTATGTGTGAGTACACGTTCTGTGATCAGCACACACATATACGTTGTAGTTCGTTTCCGATCTTTAGCTGAGAGGCCGCCCTGAACAGTGTTTCGAAAAAGTACCAGAGTCGACACCCCCTGAGCGCAACGTACAAACTACAAACGTTATGATGAAACGGGGTACGTAGGATCTTTAATTGGGTTAATTAAACAATGGGACGACGCGGGGCGAGCTGGAATTTCGGTTTTAATGCAACCGAGCCGATTAATGGAACGAGAAGCGAGTCTGACAGCAAACATTAACAGGCATTTACATTTGAATGGGAACGATGGATCCGTTCCTCTAATTTTCCGGGCGTGGACGTTTGCAACCGATATTCGCAACCCACCCCCATTTCCTTTTACCGCCCCTCTCTTTCATGGCCGACCCGTCCGAACGTCTCCTCAAATAATACGTCGGTATACCTTACGTGCAATTAGTACGACGCGGTCGAACAATACCAGAAATGATCAAAGTTTGCGAACGATATTTGGCCGGATCTCCGCAAACAATACAAAGCCCCAGGAACCATGGTCAACACCTTTGCTACCGATATATAGATACGTATACCGGCTTGGCTTCAATAAACACCAAAGGCGACCGCGCTATAGCGCAATCGAACAATGCCGTGAGCGGCGTGCACGCAATGGGATCCCGCGTGCAAATGATTTCCGTGCCCGTGGCCCGACCTATAATTGGCTGCTGGCCCCTCGGTTAATGGAAGATTTATCGGGCCCGAGATAACCGTGTCCCATCCAGAACGGAATTAGGCGATTTCTTATCGCGGTACACCGAGACCCGAGATTTTTAATCCCCCGTTTCTCATGGGGGCCGATCCGTCGCACAGTGGGACCTTTCGTCCAAATCGGAGACAAAATCAAAGAACTTTCGATAGAAATGAGGTGGAGCGATGAAATTTTTTAAAAATTGAAGCCGAAACTTGCCAGAATATGGGCCGAATAGGGAGATTATGGTACTAACGTTTTACAACCTCGAGAAAATTCGTTAAACTTTTACAATTTCGAGAAAATTGCGGTTTTTTCAATACTACGTGCGGAAAAAGATTTTCTTTTTAACATGCTACACATCATTTCCTGTAGATTTTTTCACGCTGATTTCGAATCTGGTCTCAAAATTTGTCTACGACCTCAGGATTTTGCAAGAAATCGATTTTTGTGAAACAGAACTAATGTAATCATTTTTTTCGTTGAAATGATTTGATAACCCACTAGTAACATAATGAAGTATTTAAACGTTTATTTGACTGTATATCACTCGACGAACGATCACCCGACGTATTGCTGTAATTGTCGCTGGCACTCCTTGTAGCCTGTGTGACTGTAATGTAATTTAAATTAGATATGTATTTTCCATGATTATATTTTCATTTACACAGGAAGTAAGGTAAGTATTTAATCTTTTTGACTTACTTTTCATCAACGAATTCTTTAACTTCTGGTGATAAAAATAAGAATAAGGTATCAAAATCCTGAGGTCGTAGACAAATTTTGAGATTTGAAATTAGCGTGAAAAAATCTACAGGAAATGATGTGTAGCATGTTAAAAAAAAATTTCCGCACGTGATATTGAAAAAACCGCAATTTTCTTGAAATTGTGAAAGTTTAACGAATTTTCTCAAGGTTATAAAACGTTCGTACCATAATCTCCCTATTTTTCCCATATTCTGCCAAGTTTCAGCATTAATTGTTAAAAAATTCCATCGCTGTACCTCATTTCTATCGAAAGTTGTTTGATTTTGTCTCCGATTTGGACGAAAGTTGCTGTTGCTACACAGCTTTGTCATTAGACTGGTCTTCATGCGAAATCAAAATTTATCGCGTCTTCTTAATGATTTTAGCGAGCTTACGAATTATTTGAAAATAACATCCCCAGCATTCTCCAACAAAGCCAACAATATTAAAACGAACGTTTATATGGTTGAACCTGCAGCAACTATTCACAAAGGAAATTTTATTTCGTCTTGTACCGTTTCGTGCTAAAGGGATTGTAATGCACGGATGTTTGCAGTGTAATTATGACGTTCGTCCGTCAACAGTAATCCGGCACGCACTCTTTAATTGCTACTAAATTGAGCTGGAAGGAAGGGAGCAGAAGAACAACTAATTGCTCGAAACTGCGAAATTGTACAGGAATACAAGTCAAATTAATTTCAATGTTAATTGAGTTTCAGAACAAACATGTACAGGCGAGCCGTGTTGTTTCAACGTAGAAGAAAAAGAAGAGTCCTAAGATAACACTGTAAAATGTCGGTTTCTCGTGTCGAAGTACATGTATTATACAAAATAATTCCGGCGGAATGTCCGACAGAAAATCGAATTACAGGATGGCGGAGAACAGGATCCTCAGCAGATTCTAGGTCCTGTAGATCGCGAATTGAAACAGCCTCATTAGCAAGTTCGAAGGTATTCTAACCCCGCAGATAAAATCTATCTTTAACGAACCGGATCAGCGATTCACTTTATTACAAAAGCTGCTCCGCAGAACGTTTCTCAAGTTTGCTTAAAAACACTCCGACAAATTTCCACGGGGGCTACAACGTGCCTCCGAATCCTCGTCTAATTAATCGACCAAAACCCAACAGCGCCACGCTAACTAAGCTCGAACTAAATTAAAATCAGAATTAACTTAAATCGTCTCGGACCTGGCCAAAACCTCGGAGCTGGCCCGAATTAACCCAGATTAAGCTCGAAATATCAAACTTTCCCAATTTCTTCGACTTTCCAAATCCTCTCGCATACCTCCCCGAACCCTCCTCGCGTCCTTTGCCGTTTTTAACGTCGGGAACTCGTGGGACTGGATACGTACAATTCTTCGACAACGAGCGCCATTGCCGAAGCGAATGGAGACACGAGGATTCGAAGGTCGACGAGTTTCCTTTTCAATGGGACAATTTTTCAAGCTACCTTAATTGTGTTCTGTGGCAATTAAACTGCTTTTTGCTTACGGTCACTTGTGTGGTTAACACATCACCGACCGATGATTATTGCTTAATTTTGAAAAATCTATGGTTCATGGCTAAACACTTTTTAATGGAACCATCAATAGTAACAGCAATTTTCATTATGAACTAACAAGACACCCTCACGTCATCTAATAGTTTCATTTAAGATTGCAATGTAAAAGAAAATTTCTATGCTTTATTTTGGTACAACAAAATTATTGGAAATCCTATTAATAGGCTTCCGGTAGGTAAAGTGTTCACAATTTAACCCCTGGGACTCGAGAGAAAATACCACTATTCAAAATATTATTTTTAGATTATTCAATATATTGCTATCTACTCAATTACTAAACCTTCAAGCATTGTATGAGGTGTTAAAAGTGGTAAAAACTGCAATTCTTCATGATTTTCCTATGGCCTATAATTGCCATTTTTATCACTTTTGATCGTTTATAATTCGCAAACAAATTAAATTTTCAGAACGTACAGTAAGGAGCATAACCGATTCCACACACTTTAAATCAGAATAACTTTTATGTGAATGGACCAAACGACTTCAATTTCTCTGTAAGGCTAGAAGAATTAGTTTAGTAAATGACGTCTAATAAATAAGTTGCAAAAATGCATTTGGTTGGAATCGTGAAAAACTAGAAATTGATTTTTACAACTTTTTTAGCTGGCTCAATAACGAAAATTTAAAAAATGTACTTTGTCAACTGGTATAAATTATATACGCTCTGAAAATTTCATTGAAATTGGTTAACTGGTTTGCGAATTATAAACGATCAAAAATGGTAAAACTTGCCACTTTATGGTACACTACAAATTACCACAATTTACCACATCTTTCGAATTTTCGTTATTGGCCCAGATAAAAAAGTTGTAAAAATCAGATTTTACTGTTGCTTTTTACAATCCCGATCAAATTGTTTTTTCAACCTATTTATTAGACGTCATTTTACTTAAAGTAATTCATAAAGAACATTAATAAGAAAGTTATTCTGATTTAAAGTGTGTGTGATCAGTAGACTGCGGATCTTTATGCGAAATAAAAAATGTTTGCATTGATTGCTAGACAGAGGAGCCCAATAAAAATTTCATTCTTCTTTTGACGATCTTGTTAATGTGAAACTAATACACTGATGGCCTCAAATCATTTTAATACCTCCACTATTTTAAATTGTACGTACCCATTTTTGTCATAAATGCATAAAATCAGTGATCAGCTATGCTCCTAATTTTCGAGTTAAATTAGCTCCGAGTGCAAGGGGTTAATTTTCAAACATATTTTCTCGGTGTAGATTTTTCAAAATCTTCTAAAGACAAGGAGATGTGTACGTGCAAACATGTGTATGCACTCTAATTAAAATCATGTTTGAATATAAGAAATGAGAGACCTTGGCAATTAGCACCCCAAGCAGGATCGACCTAGAACTTTAAAAGACCCCGCGCGCGTCTCGACCTGGACCCCCGCTCGTGTTAATAGTCGATGAGCTCCGTGCAGAGAAGAAGCCCTTGAACTTTTCCATCGCGGCCGAACGCACACCATGACCCTGTTAGGCTAGCACAACGACACCGTTTACCGTGGAGGCAGATGGCGACCGAGCGATCCCGCAACACTCGACACCGTTCATTGTGGATGTCGAAAGGAGAGCCACCACCCTTTGGTGCGCAGCCACCAAACAGATTCGAAATTCGTTGCTGGTTTACATTCACTTAAGAAGGGTGGAGGACCGACAATTAACCGGCGGTTAGCACTCGGGAGAGCTGCTTCCCATAATCGGCCAAGCGATCGTACACGTGTGCGGATCGACGGATTAATTGATTAGGTTAAACGCGTCACGGGGCTGAGAAACATCGGCAAAATCACCTCCGCCGCTTCCTTCTGTTAGTATACATTGTGTACAGGCTGTATGGAAAGGATCGGTAGGACATTTGTCAAAGAAACTTGCCGCAAAATTGTTTATATACATTATATATTGTTTATACTATACATGTACTAGAGGGGGGTTGTTGCTCGCTCGCTTCGCTCGCTTCGCGAGTAGGGTAATCGAAATCAACTAACTGGCGAATGTTTATAATGTCGATAATGCAAACAGACGTCGATAATGTAAATTTCGATTGAAATATTGATTAAAAGCTGCGACGTTCTATTGAAATATTGATTAAAAGCTACGACGTTCGTTTCTTTGTTGTATTGAAATACGATTCCAAAAGCACTTTTAGTTTTTCCCGAATTTTCCATTTTTCCGTGATACTTTTCCAATTTTTCTTATCCTGTAACCTAGTTCGGACTAATACGAACGTTTTCAAAAAAGAATTAGCCAAATCGGTCCAGCCGTTCTCAAGTGATGCGCTTACCAACGAACAGCATTTGATTTTTATTTATACAGGGTGTCCCAGCTAACTTGACCACCTTGAATATCTTTGTTGTTTTTAAAGATACGTCAAATGTCCGAAGGACAAAGTTGAATGGTAAAATGGGGCTCATAAGATACCAACAAAATTTTTTTTTTCATGTAATTTTTTTTAGAGATTTGAAGGTCGCCTTCATTTTTTTTAATGGAATGAGGTATTTTTTAATACATCAATCGATGCAGCTGGACATTCGTTATAAAAAAGTAAAAGCAAAAATTTTGTTGATGTCGTATGAGCCCCATTTTACCATTCAACTTTGTCCTTCAGACATTTGACGTATCTTT